>JAOTOL010001632.1:1332500-1382500 GCA_034440575.1 Imbricaverruca yamaguchii | reverse complement strand
GGCTATACAGCGAGGCGACGAGGTTGCCGAGGAAGTGGACAACCAGGCTAGGTCCGGTAGGTTGGTCCGGTTTGCACATTTTTTGCCAAAATCGATAGCTCCCCCTCATTTGATGCACTTTTGGCTGCTGAACACGATGGAAGCATCAGAAATGCAAATTTCTCGCGTCTTTTTATGGCCACGGCCACTTGAAGATTTTGACCGGGAGCAAATTTTGGGCATTTCTGTATCTCATAAGCGGACTGGTGGGAAAATGAATCTGCTTAAGCATTGCATCGTCGAGGCAATTTATTTTCGATCATTTGACACCGTTTCAAAGAATCTAGCTGTCTTATTTCCTCAGATTTCGTCTTCTAAATTATGGAAGGTTCGAGCGGTTCCCTGGACTGCCAACAGATGGCAGGCCTAGCGAGCCCGGCTGCCTTTCAAATGCCTTATGACGAATGCGTTTGTGCTTTCCACCAAGCGTGGTTTGGAGTCTTGATGCATTGGTACAGTCTCAACTAACTTATCGGTTATGTTTTATGTGAATTAGATATGCGAATACACAACAATGGTAACAGATTCCACAGTGAGATAATCGCACATATTGGTTGAACAGAGGTGGTACTGCGCAGAACATGCCCTGCTAAGCCTGGCCTGAATCGCAAGAAGGTAATCAACATGAAACCAGTGTCACCCCTCATATCTGTATGTATTTTGTAAAAGGTGTATTCTATGTATTTCGTCACATCATCTGTCATCACCATTCCGCCGCCGCCACCGGGGCACGCCGCAACAGTCCGTCGCGCTGAGACTCGCCACAGCGGCGCTCACTCACTCACTGGCCCGAAACCGGCGACGGAAGGCCACCTTATTCAGGCTATAGCCGCCCTGGCGGTCCTTGCCGGTGACAGCCGCCGCCGACTCCATGGTTAGCTTTACACTTCGCTCCGTCGCCTGCGTGTGGCAGGGAATGCCAGTTCGCAGAGGCTCGTCCAGCAGACGCGCCAGCCCATCGCCACCAAGTGGGCGGGTCAGGGGTGGCTCGATATCTGCCTGGTGGTGCTGCAAATCCACCAACTACATAAAGTTGCTGGCCCGGAGATTGATTTCCAGGCAATTGTAAGCCCGGACTGGCTACCTAAGCCGCCGGCGTTGACGGGCCTCACCGATGAGCTGGATAGCTCGGGCCCGGATCTCTTGGCGTTCGTACCCGAGCATGTCGAGGATGACGGCGTCAGGATGCGCCATCATGGCTTTCCCGCAGTCTCCTCTGCACTTCGGCCAGATCATCGTCGGTTATGTGGCGGCGCTGCCGCCCGAGCTGGTCGTACAGGTGGTGCGGCGCCTCCACCAGGTCCGGCCGGTGTCTGATTGCCAGCACTTTTGGGATGTAAACACCCACAACGTACAATGAAAGCGTCTGCAGCTTGGCACTGGGGCTTTGCTTGGTCATTTAGACACGCAACAGTCTGCTCTATGCGGTGTGGCACCGCGCCATACTGAGCTGGCCGTGAACGCGCTGCGCTACTTCGTTTCCATCGCCGGAAATCACACACTGGGCGCACTGCACCAGCAGGCGCAGATCTGAGCTCAGATTGCGTCTGACATCATCTGACAGCGGCGGCATCTCAGCTGTTGTCAGGGCCTGGAACTGAGCGACAGGCAACTGGTGCATCGGGCCCGTCAGCAGCTTGCCGATGTGACCCGATACGCTGGAGGGACTGGTGGTCAGCCCATCGAGCCTCTTGCAGAGAGCTCTGTAGGGCAGCTCGGCCCGACATGGACCTGGTAGCAGGGATCCGACACGAAAAGATTCACAACATATCCGTGAACGCCCACCCGGGCGATGTATTTGTCGGGCACTTTAACTGGAAGCGCGGCACGCCGGATCGGCTATCGCCTAGCAGCTGCTGCGCTTTCTGGCTAAGCGCGGCATACAGGCTACTGCCATCCATTCGGTGGGAGGCGATGGGACTAACGAGGTGGTGGGCTGGCAAAGCGACTGGATGGCCCAATTCGAAAAGCTGCCAGGCCGGCCGCTGACCCGAGCGGCCTGCCTCTTCCATCGGGCCAAGCTGCCCTACATAGCCCTCTTCAAGAGACTCGATGGGCCGAACACCAGTCCCTCCAGCTTCTCGGTTCCCATCGGCAAGCTGCTGTCGGGCCCGATGCACCAGTTGCCTGTCGCTCAGTTCCAGGCCCTGACAGCAGCTGAAATGCCGCCGCTGTCAAATGATGTCAGACGCAATCTGAGCTCAGATCTGCGCCTGCTGGTGCAATGTGTCCAGTGTGTGATTTCCGGCTACGGAAACGAAGGAGCGCAGCGCGTTCACGGCCACCTTAATATGGCGCGGTGCCACACCGCATAGAGCAGACTATTGCGTGTCTAGATGACCAAACAAAGCTTCAGTGCCAAGCTGCAGACGCTTTCATTGTACGTTGTGGGTGTTTACATCCCAAAAGTGCTGGCAATCAGACACCGGCCGGACCTGGTGGAGGCGCCGCACCACCTGTACGACCAGCTCGAGCGGCAGCGCCGCCACATAACCGACGATGATCTGGCCGAAGTGCAGAGGAGACTGCGGGAACGCCATGATGGCGCATCCTGAGGCCGTCGTCCTCGGCATGCTCGGGGACGAACGCCGAGAGATCCGGGCACGAGCTATCCAGCTCATCGGTGAGGCCCGTCAGCGCCAGCAGCCTGGACACCCAGTCCTGGCTTACAAATGCCCGGAAATAAATATCCGGGCCAGCAACTTCATGTAGTTGGTGGATTTTTAGCACCACCAGGCAGATATCGAGCCACCCCTGACCCGCCCACTTGGTGGCGATGAGCTGGCGCGTCTGCTGGACGAGCCTCTACGAACTGGCATTCCCTGCTACATGCAGGCGACGGAACGAAGTGTAAAGCTGACCATGGAGTCGGCGGCGGCTTTCACCGGCAGGGACCGCCAGGGCGGCTATAGCCTGAACAAAGTGGCCTTCCGTCGCCGGTTCCGGGCCAGTGAGTGAGTGAGCGCCGCTGCGGCGAGTCCCAGCGCGGCGGGCTGTTGCGGCGTGCCCCGGTGGCGGCGGCTGAATGGTGATGACAGATGATCTGACGAAATACATAGAATACACCTTTTACAAAATACATACAGATATGAGAGGTGACACTGGTTTCATGTTGATTACCTTGTTGCGATTCAGGCCAGGCTTAGCAGAGCATGTTCTGCGCAATACCACCTCTGTTCAGCCAATATGTGCGATTATTTCACTGTAAAATCCTTTGAAATTGTGCATTTGCATCTATAATTCACATAAAACATAACCGATAAGTTAGTTGAGACAGTACCAGTGCATCAAGACTCCAAACCACGCTTGGTGGAAGGTACAAACGCGTCCGTCATAAGGCATTTGGAATGCAGCCGGGCTCGCTAGGCTTGCCATCTGTTGGGAGCCCAGGGAACCGCTCGAACCTTCCATACTTCAGAAAGCGAAATCTGAGGTAATAAGACAGCTAGAATCTTGTAAATGGTGCCAAATGATCGAAGATGAATTGCCTCGACGATATAATGCTCAAGCGGACTCATTTCCCCACCAGTCTGCTTATGAAATACAGAAATGTCCAAAATTTGGTCCCGGCCAAAATCTTCAAGTGGCCGGGGCCATCAAAAGATGTGAGAAATTTGCATTGCCGATGCTTTCATCGTGTTCGGCGACCCAAAATGCATCAAATGCGGGGGAGATGCTATCGATTTTCGCAAAAAGTGTGCAAACCAGACCAACCCACTACACCGCGAGGCGACGAGGTGGCCGAGATATGTGGACAGCCAGGCTATACAGCGAGGAGACGAGGTAGCCGAGATACTTGGGCATCTCTGGGGCGATCGAGGTCACCAACTGGCCACCGGGCTGTCCGTCCATCAGTCGTCCCGAGGGGAGGCGGCGACACAGCGACACCCGAGGGGAGGCGGCGACACAGCGACACCCGTGGGGAGGCGGCGACACAGCGACACCCGTGGAGAGTCGGCGACACAGCGACACCCGAGGGGAGGCGGCGACACAGCGACACCCGAGGGGAGGCGGCGACACAGCGACACCCGTGGGGAGGCGGCGACACAGCGACACCCGTGGAGAGTCGGCGACACAGCGACACCCGAGGGGAGGCGGCGACACAGCGACACCCGAGGGGAGGCGGCGACACAGCAACACCCGTGGGGAGGCCGCGACACAGCGACACCCGTGGGGAGGCGGCGAAACAGCGACACCCGTGGGGAGGCGGCGACACAGCGACACCCGGAACGTGGGGAGTCGGCGACAGCGACACGGAGCGAGGCGGCGACACAGCGACACCCGAGGGGAGGCGGCGACACAGCGACACCCGAGGGGAGGCGGCGACACAGCGACACCCGTGGAGAGGCCGCGACACAGCGACACCCGTGGAGAGTCGGCGACACAGCGACACCCGAGGGGAGGCGGCGACACAGCGACACCCGTGGAGAGTCGGCGACACAGCGACACCCGAGGGGAGGCGGCGACACAGCGACACCCGAGGGGAGGCGGCGACACAGCGACACCCGAGGGGAGGCGGCGACACAGCGACACCCGTGGGGAGGCCGCGACACAGCGACACCCGTGGGGAGGCGGCGACACAGCGACAGCCGAGGGGAGGTGGTCGGCACCGGCGCAATCTCAGGCAGCTGGGAGGTGGCGCCAGATCGGACCAGACCTCAGCGGCCAGTGGCACCTGCAGCCCGTACCGACCGTCTGGGGTTTGATCTGACTCGCAGTCGGCGCCCTGGCTGAGGTCCGCCCCACTGGCATCTCACGCCACGCAAGCTCAGCAGGCCACCAGCAGTAGTGCATGACCTCACTTCTGTACCATTGCTGCCATTGAATGCCGCGGTCATGCAGTCGCAATGCGCACTCAGCACCGGTGCGAAGCAACACCCGGCTAATACTTAATGTTATTCAATACCAGCGCTTTCTCTCTCACTCTCTCTTTTTCTCTCTTCCTCTATCTCTATCTCTTTCTCTCCTTTTCTCTCTTCCCCTCTCTTTCTCTCTCTCTCTCTCTCTCTCTCTCTCTCTCTCTCTCTCTCTCTCTCTCTCTCTCTCCTCTCTCTCTCTCTCTCTCTCTCTCTCTCTCTCTCTCTCTCTCTCTCTCTCTCTCTCTCTCTCTCTACGCATTTGATATATTGCATTGATACCTAACTACATGCAAAGGAAGCTGATATTCATTCAAGGTATCACATATATGATATTGCATCGAATGGGGGTAACTACAAATTATTGTTGCATTAAAATTACAAGTCAAATAGCGAAGTCATTTACACACCAAACATGCAACGCAGGACTGAGGTACAACAAATGTTGTTATTTCGACAATCACTTGGCTGCCTTGCAGTATCGCAAAGTGCTAGCCAAAAAGGACGATGAAACTTTAACCCGCGCCGTCTTTCCTGTCAAATCCTCACACCCCGTCTCGGGGTGGGGGAGGCGGTTGAAACCCCCTCTAAAATCCATACTAAGCATCGCGCCAAAACGAAAGAGGTGTCATCGGAAAGCGCTCGACGAGTAGGATCCGGGGCCACCCTCCAAAACACTTTCCCACCAAAGTGACGTTACTAGGGGGTAGATTTTCACGACTTTTCACGACCTACATTACGTTTTTTACTCTGGAGAGTTAATTTTGGGGCATATATGAAAAACAAATTTTTTTTTGCAACGGGAACCGGTCAGCGAAATCGACCAGGGCTATATTTTTTTTGCCCTCCAATTTTTTTCTTTCTCTTGAATTTCAAAATTTTGAGTTTTCAAGTTTTCTTTCATTTTCCATTCCGAATGAGTAGAACAGACCGAGAAACGTTGTTGGAAGTCAACTTGCCCTAATTAAAAATGCTTACTTTAGACAGAATCCTATATTTGAACGGCAATTTGGCAAATACGCAAAATGTATATGTAGTCAAAAACAAAAAAATGGCAAATTCAACTTGTACGTTTTGTTGCATCCGTAAAGATAAGCAAACGCTGAAAGTTTCATTCAAATATCTGTATCTGTTAAAGCGTGACGACTGGTTTTACTTTTTTGGAGGTGACCTCACTTGACCTTGACTAACTCGTTGACCCTAGATGACCTAACTTAAAAATGTTTAATCAGCCTGTCAGATTTATGTGGGAAAAGGTATACCGAATTTAGGCGCGCTGCCGTGCGCCGTTCGTCCGCTGTCGGCGAAAAACCTGAGGGGGGAGGGCGGTTGAAGACCCCCTGAGACGGGACTGGTTAAAAGCGAAGTAAGTGTCACAGAGCTCTTTCTCGGAACTCAAATCGCAGTGAACAGTTCGGGACTCCATGCAACCACGACTGTTCTCGACAAGGCCTTGATCACGAGATAGTGTATGTCTCATTCGACACGTCAATGGTCAACATCGAGGCGATATCAGGAGCATGCATTTCATCGAACAAGATCTCGCTCGCGACCTCCTGAGGCTGGACTGCCGGCATCATCTCGCAGAGGTTTTGGTTAGGACAGCGTTTGCAGCCTGCTTCGGAAATTATTCAGGTCTTGCCGTCGACATCTTCGAGAGTTTCCCAATTCAGCGATGCATCACACAGAAGTCGTGACGATTCACGACACTGCCGCTCAGACCCAGGACAATCGCCAGGAGCTGCCAGCGCATTATCAAGGAGTCGTCAGAATGTCCGAGCACCCTTGCAAGAACTACGAGGAACTCATACGACTGTTTCTTCTTAACCGGAGACATGTGCGACGGGCAGAGAGATGGACGGCTCCAAGTTCAGGCCACCGTGTGCTTTTCATGAAGCAAGGTAGATACATAAAGCCTTCTACTGTTTCAAGATGGCCATCTTCCTCCCCAACTGCACAGCCTGCATTTCAGCTTCCGGGACGAAGTTGGCATCTGTATCATGGCCATCTTCATGGACCTCGTCTGCGTCAATACTGGCATGAGGCCCTCGTTTCAATGCATGCACCGTACAACAACCACCATCTTGCCGACAGCCTTATTTTGCACCCATTAGATGAAATGCTTCTAGTGTTTCACAAATGGAAATGGGGCAGTGATGCGAAAAAGAAAGTGGAAAAGCGTTGGAAGAACAGATTCGGTGTCAGGGCAAACGACGACGATTTGCAGAGAAAACGATTACGAATATAATGGAGGGCAATGAGGATGGCGTGTAATTCGGCAATGAAAAGTGTGTTTCCGTCTGGCAAACGATGTTGTTTTTGGTCCCCAAAACAATTCCATTTCCTGTGAGGTTGGCGTTCCGAGAACCGAGGCGATAGAAAGAAAAGGGACTCGGCCATAACGAAACCGAAACTTGTGGAATTTCACTGGGGATATGCTGAACGAAGCTGTGATTTTGAAGTCATGGTACATGTAAAGTCATGCAAAGTCATGGTACATGCTAAAAGCTGCACCGATCGACCATCCGCCACAGTGGAGTAGTTTGTTGAGGAAACACGATATTGAATAGAATCGTGTAATCATGCTGTGCGAAACGCGTTTTAACTCGATAAAGTATATCGGGACCAGTTCGCTTTTTCGGTTGGACCCGTCAATAATCGTGATGGAAATGTGGGAGAACTTGCAAGGACGCGTGTGTGAGGTGGTGTTTGTGACATTAAACTGTTGAGGCCCACCTGAGTTCCTGCTACATTCGTCTGAGAGGTAGTGGAATAATTCCCACTTCGGCTTCTAAAGAAATTATTGGAGAAGTGGCCATTGCACCGAGTGCAATGTGGGAAAAAAAAACATTTTGAACGCCGCAAACAATTTTCAAGCTTAGTGTGGTGACACAAACAGATAATACTGAGCCCTATTCCATGACGGGAAGAACTAAATAATTGTACAGTCGTGCAAGTTTGTGACGATGTGCTCCAAATGGTGTAGAAGTAATGCAGCGCCATAACTATAGTCGGTGAAAACATTTAGTTTGGATCTGCTTCATGTGTTAGTGCATAGGGAGCCTACGAACAAATTCAAAGGATTTTACCAAAGGTATGTCATAGTTCCCAAGGAGATGGCGTTTTTGCGTTTGGAGTGAATTTGGTCTAACATACGTACGCGGATTTTTGTGGCCACAATTGAAACCGGACTCAATAAACCATTGATGTGTCTGATCGAGTGCGTTTTGAAGTGGAACTAAACAATGTTCACGATATTTGTCTCAGCACAAGGTGCAGTGTCATCCGAAAACAATGAATCTGATGCGCTGACAGACATGGCAGCGAACAGATCGTTAATGACGATGTAGATTTAAGCTGATCACAAGCGGATTCCCTGTGACAATCCCTTCCGCAGAACATGTGGATCGGAGATGACTGGCCGCCACCGCATTTGGAATGGACGGTAACCAGTTAGATAACCTATTTACTAATTAGCGAAGTGTCCTCTTTAACCGAGTTGATGAATTTGGAACCGCAATGCTGGTTTGGTGATCATATCATCATCTTTACGAATGTTGAAAATACTGCGATATTGTGTTGGTGTTTTTTTATAGCCAACTCAGATGCTTGTCTCTGGGCAAATAAGATGGTCAAGAGGGCTGTGTCTCCAGCGAAGACCATATTGGATTTAAAATAACACAGAATTTGTGTCCAGGTGCCAGTTCAGTGTTGACTGTGCTGACCGTGCTGACCCTGACCGTGCCGGCCAGCCGATCCACCTCCGCTGGGACGGGGTGGGGGGGGGGGTCCACCTGACCCCCTGAAATCCGCCTATATGTGATCTTGTGCTTGACTTGAAACAAAACAAATACTGATATGCTTCGAGGTCGCCTGGCATCGGACTGTTGATTGCCCTTTGGCTGTTTCAAATCGAACCAGTGATTTACCTGTCTCGAAAATTAGAGCGACTGAAAACCGGTACCCGTTTATCAGCGGCGTAACCAGCTCTGGCGTAGTTAATTGTAAACGTAGCCGCGCAGTCATATCGACCACGTCACCTGACACGTGGGCAGCACTACCGACCGCAGCACCTGACACGTGGGCAGCACTACCGACCGCAGCACCTGACACGTGGGCAGCACTATCGACCACGTCACCTGACACGTGGGCAGCACTATCGACCGCAGCACCTGACACGTGGGCAGCACTACCGACCGCAGCACCTGACACGTGGGCAGCACTACCGACCGCAGCACCTGACCCGTGGGCAGCACTACCGACCACGTCACCTGACACGTGGGCAGCACTACCGACCACGTCACCTGACCCGTGGGCAGCACTACCGACCGCGTCACCTGACACATGGGCAGCACTATCGACCGCAGCACCTGACATGTGGGCAGCACTACCGACCGCAGCACCTGACACGTGGGCAGCGCTATCGACCACAGCACCTGACACGTGGGCAGCACTATCGACCGCAGCACCTGACCCGTGGGCAGCACTACCGACCGCAGCACCTGACACGTGGGCAGCGCTATTGACTGCAAGACCTGGCAGGAGAGAGGATGGGCGCCGCGTATCTGGCAGGAGAGAGGATGGGCGCTGCGGACCTGGCAGGAGAGAGGCTGAGCGCTGCGATACGTGACAAGAGAGAGGAAGGGCGCTGTGAGACCTGGCTGGAGAGAGGATGGGCGCTGCGATACGTGACAAGAGAGAGGCTGGGCGCTGCGGACCTGGCAGGAGAGAGGATGGGCGCTGCGATACGTGACAAGAGAGAGGCTGGGCGCTGCGGACCTGACAGGAGAGAGGCTGGGTGCTGTTAGACCTGGCTGGAGAGAGGATGGGCGCTGCGATACGTGACAAGAGAGAGGATGGGCGCTGCGATACGTGACAAGAGAGAGGACGGGCGCTGCGGACCTGGCAGGAGAGAGGCTGGGCGCTGCGGACCTGACAGGAGAGAGGCTGGGCGCTGTGAGACCTGGCTGGAGAGAGGATGGGCGCTGCGATACGTGACAAGAGAGAGGCTGGGCGCTGCGGACCTGACAGGAGAGAGGCTGGGTGCTGTGAGACCTGGCTGGAGAGAGGATGGGCGCTGCGTATCTCTGACGCCGGCGCCAGCATCTGCGGCCGACTGCCGGAGGCGGTGGGAAAATGTCATCTGCTGCTGCACAAACTCGGCCAGACGGCCGGCCGCCGCCGGGCTGAGGCTCGGGTCGTCTGGCACACGTCTGGTCGTCAGCTGCGTCTCGCCCGACCTGGACCTGACGCCCGACCTGGACCTGACGCCCGACCTGGACCTGACGCCCGGCATGTACCTGACGCCCGGCCTGCACCTGACGCCCGGCCTGGACCTTACGCCCGGTCTGTACCTTACGCCCGGCCTGTACCTTACGCCCGGCATGTACCTTACGCCCGGCATGTACCTTACGCCCGGCATGTACCTTACACCCGGCATGTACCTTACGTCCGGCATGTACCTTACGCTCTGCGTGTACCTTACGCCCTGTACCATATGCTCCGTCTGTACCTTATGTTCCACCTGTATCTTAAGCTCCGCCTGTACCATATGCTCCACCTGTATCATATGCTCCGCCTGTACCTTATGCCCGGCCAGCGCCCGGACGCCCAGACCCTTACGCCGAGACTTACGCTCTACACACGGTCTTGGCCTGCTATGGTGAGATATCCATCTAAGCCAGAGTTAGTTCGCCGATGGAGTCGCTAGCCCATGGAAATAGTTCGCCGATGGAGTTGCTAGCCGATGGAAATAGTTCGTCGATGGAGTTGCTAGCCGATGGAGTTGGCTTCCAGATGGAGTTAGTTTGCGGATGCCACGTGACAGGTGGACCTGACCGGGACCGGGACCGGGACCGGGACCGGGACCGGGACCGGGACCGGGACCAGACAGCTGGCCCGGTCTGGGACGCAGCTGGCTCGGATGACGTGCTTCGTGTGAGAGCTGGGCGAACCGTGACGCCGTTAAGGCACAGTCGAGTCTGCACGCAACACGATCCGGGTAAGCGTGAGCATTACGTAAAATTCGGGTCTTACGTAAAGCGAATGGCCGCCACCGTTCCCACGAAGTGGGCGGGGCTGGAGGGGGTGGGGAAGCCAGAAACCATCACCTTATGCTCTGTGTCAACCAGAAGTGGCGAGGAACGGGCACTTCACAATTCGATCGACCGATCAGATCTGCAGATCAGGTCTGCGGGTCAGATCCGCAGATCAGATTTCCTGATCCGACCGTCCGATCAGACCTGCAGATCCCCGGATCGGATCGTCGCGATCCGATCAAATCACCGAGCAGCATTTAACTCTATTCCCACCCCAGCTTTTCATCCATACTATCGCGCAAGTCATTTACACGATCCGCGTGAGGTGCAAACTTCCGAATACGATGCGATCGGAACAAATTGCGCAAATATTGTGCCAGCTCTTCGTATGTTTTGATATGTAAGAAGCGCGTTTACAAGAGCAATATTTTCGTAAGTTTTCCTAATCGCATCGTAATCAGAAGTTTTGCTGCTCATGCAAGCGGGGTAATTGCATCGAGGCATGGCTAATGATTGAAACTGTCACGCGCCGAAATATTCAAAGCTGCAATACGTGCCAACACTATGCACATGCGGCCTCTGGGACACAGATACCCCGCCTACAGATGCGGCGTCTGGGTCACAGATACCCCGACTACAGATGCGGCGTCTGGGACACAGATACCCCGCCTACAGATGCGGAGTCTGGGACACAGATACCCCGCCTACAGGTGCGGTGTCTGGGACACAGATACCCACAGGCACCCCGCCTACAGGTGCGGTGTCTGGGACACAGATACCCCGACTACAGGTGCGGAGTCTGGGACACAGATACCCCGCCTACAGGTGCGGTGTCTGGGACACAGATACCCCGACTACAGATGCGGTGTCTGGGACACAGATACCCACAGGCACCCCGCCTACAGGTGCGGTGTCTGGGACACAGATACCCCGACTACAGATGCGGCGTCTGGGACACAGATACCCACAGGTACCCCGCCTACAGATGCGGAGTCTGGGACACAGATACCCACAGATACCCCGCCTACAGGTGCGGTGTCTGGGACACAGATACCCCGACTACAGATTCGGTGTATTATAAGCGTTATGAGGGGCACGATGGTAAATGCGATGGTGATCTGTGGTGTGCAAATGTCATCTGTTTGATATCCATTGTCATTGGAATTACTCAAGGTTCAGCATATATGACAATGGAAGGTTTAGTTGAATGCAATATCGATAAGGTACCACATAATTGCAAGCAATTAAATTATTGTGAAGTCTAAAGTCATGTGCGAATCATGCTGCACGCTCATAGACAGGTGTGCTTGGAAGCATTCCATTGCTTATTATAATTCATTTTCATAATGGCATAACATTGATCCGTGGGATGGGAAATGCGGCGATGCGCCGTTACAGGTGGACATTCGAATTACCCAGGCCAATAATAACTGGGGAAATGAGATTAAAGACCTGAACGGAGGCGACGCAATACAGCTGGGCCATGAGGGCCACTTGCCACAGAGAAGCGCGGGAAGGGCAGACAAGGGGGCGGACGGACCGTGAGGGTCACTTGCCACGGAGAGGCGGGGGGGGGGGCAGATTAGGAGACGGACAGGGGGGGGAGGGGCTGATTGGGAGACAGATAGACAATGAGGGCCACTCGTCACGGAAAGGCGGGGGAGGGGGAGGGGGCAGATAGGGAGGCGAACGGGACGCGAAGCGACGCGTCATGACAGGGGGACAGCTGAGGGACGCACCACTGGGCGGAACAGATAACAATGGAATTAATAAGATAAAAGTACACACACAGGCAACGTAATCAACAGAAAGCTAACGCCAACTGAAGGATCTCAACCTCGTCGCGCGCCACATCGACAGGCGCCAGCACTGGTGCTTTGATGTTAGCTAGAGCACGACTCCCAATGGTTGGAGGTTGGTAGCCGACAGACCTCCCAGCCTGCTCGGTGTGCGCCACTGGCAGCTGCAGAAGACCGGCGCCAACTCCGCGGGTGTGCCGCGTCCCGAGTAGTCGCGTCACTCCGGCAAACCACTGGACCAGTGGTTTATCACGCGACCTTTAAATGATGTACTGCATACATGGTACAGAATGCGGTACATTATTGATATGTTGCGTTCCAATACCAGGTCGTCAAGAGACGGCTATTCATGGTCACGCAAGAGGAGCGGCACGTCATCGGGTCCCTTGCGGCAGTGTGTACAATGCGAGTACTTCGACTCGGTACCGTCGTGTAACCCACACACTCAAGGTACACCGTCACACAGCGCGTGATAATGTGGGAATACACAGTGAGTGGAGCAAATACTTTTTTACTTCAACGGGGAGGCGAAACGAAACCTCGGATGGATTAGAAAGTGTAGCGTAGGAGGGGCGCACCACAAGGGGCACGTGTGCTGTCCGCGTTACGCTGTGGTCCACATCCATACCCAACACCATGTGATACAGTGACGTGTGAATATGGGTACCGCTAAGATTGACGGAGAAGTCATCCAGACGAATGCGTCGCTGACGAGTTCGAACCAGTGCAATATCTGGTCCATGAAAGTTGACTTCATAACTGTTATTTGTAAACCATGCGCCACAAATTTCAAGGGCCGCCTCTACCCGGAAATCTGGGGCTAGAAAGGCGGCTGAGGACACTACAATGGATGAACTGCGTATCGGCAGGCTTCATAACAATCCTACAAGCAGTGACATGGGCTGGACAATCGTCAGCAAATAACAGAAACATAACCGGCCTCAACACCGAGCCATCGCGCGACTCACAGAGGGACCGTCGCATGAAGGCTCACTTCGCCAGCTTTCGAAATGCTGCGGATCTGTGCCGTACTAGCCAAGTTTTTCAATGAGCCGAGAACGCTTGCCGGACTCGAGAGTCTTTGAGCTGTCTCCAGTGGTAGCGCATGGCATCAGACCATTGCCCACGGCATCCGCCAGCTGACCAGCGACGCCAGACATGATCGCTTCAGTCGAGTGTCCAGATCTGCCGCAGTGCAGGCCGGTCGCGCTGGTCCCTGCATACGATGCCGTGCTAAACAAAACATGTCATAAGTTGGTCATGCTACCCTCTGCGTCACCTAGGCAACGGTTGGCAAGACAGCCTCTGGTTAATGGGGTCGAGTTTACCGCCCAACTTGTGAAGCAGCATGACGTTGGCTGCCTTCCCGGCGGCAGGTAACACACGTGACACCAGCAACTCGTCCACAACTTTCAGCAGGTGAGGAGGCCCAGTGACTGGGAATGCCATACATGTCGTAACGATGGTGATACCGTCTTCACCGGCGGCTTCAGAGCTGGACACAGGGAGTACGTGATCGGACAGGTCTGGCGGTGTCGCTGGCTGCACGCGGAATGCACCACTAACCACCAGAGCGGGGACGTGTGTGTGTGGGGGGGGGAGGGAGGGCGGGTGGTCAGCCCTGGTTACCAGAGCGGGGACGAGGGGGAGGGCAGCTCCACAACAGCTCTACAGCAGCTCCACAGCAACTTCATGGTCAGGCCTCAGCAGCTCCATGGTCAGGCCTCAGCAGCTCAATGGCCAGGCGTCAGCAGCTCCATGGTCAGGCCTCGGCAGCTCTATGGTCAGGCGTCAGCGCAGCTCCACAGCAGCTCCATAGGCAGGCGTCAACAGCTCCATAGTCAGGCGTCAGCAGCTCCATAGTCAGGCATCAGCAGCTCCACAGCAGCTCCATAGTCAGGCGTCAGCAGCTCCACAGCAGCTCCATAGTCAGGCGTCAGCAGCTCCACAGCAGCTCCACAGCAGCTCCATAGTCAGGCGTCAGCATAAAGACATAAAGACATAAAAGATTAGTGCAACTCTGAGCCACAAGGGCCCTTCTTGGTTGCACTCTGTACACTGAACCAGTTGCCCACCAAATCTGCCAATCAGCCCTCCCTGTAATACTGAAAAGCAAGCCCTCTATTCTTATAATGATTGTCTATGCTGTTTTTAAAGATGTTCAATGTGCTGCTACTGACGATGTTTTCTGGCAGCTGGTTCCAGTGTTCCATACCCTGTTGGTGAAGAAAGTTTGCCTTAACCTTGTTCTGCTGTGGTTAATTTTAATTTTGAATTTATGACCTCTAATTGCATCATTTCTATTAAATTCAAACATTTTCCCAAGGTATCCCCTCTCCAGACCATTGACAAATTTAAAGACCTCGATGAGATCTCCTCTCAGCCTTCTATATCTAAGTGAAAACATATTCAATTTCTTCAATCTTTCCTCATATGCCAGGTTGCTTATGCCATTAACCATTTTTGTAGCCCTCTTTTGTACTCTCTCTAAAAGCCAACAATCTTTTTCATAGCTAGGAGACCAAGCTTGGATGCAGTATTCCAAATGTGGCCTGACGTATGCACAGTAAAGCTTCCTGATCACTTCCTCACTTCTGTATGATACATTCCTATTTATTGCCCCGAGCATTCTCAGTGCCTTCTTCCTGGCTTCCTTGGTCTGTTCTGATGCCCCCAATTTCGTGTTTAGAATAACACCTAAATCCTTCTCCTGTTGAGTCACTGATAGCACTTGGTCACCCATCAAGTATGGAGCCTTCATATGCTGCTTACCTACATGCATGATTTTGCACTTATCAAAGTTAAATTTCATTTGCCATTCTTCGGACCACTTCACAAGTTCGTCTAAGTCTTTTTGCAGCGAGATATGCTCATCCTGACCCGTTATTGCCCTAAAGACCTTCAAATCATCTGCAAATTTCAAAACTTTACTGCATAGGCCACTTTCAATGTTATTTACAAATATAATGAACAGTAATGGCCCTAGTACTGACCCCTGGGGGACTCCACTCAGAACATTTTGCCATGATGACTTTGTACCATTTAGCATCACTCTTTGCTGTCTATCTGAAAGCCACAACTCTATCCATTTTAAGATGCTACCTGCAATACCATGGGACTGAAGCTGTATCATTAACCGTTTATGGGGTACCTTGTCAAAGGCCTTACTAAAGTCAAGATATGCTACATCAACCTGATTTCCCTGATCAAATTGTTCTGTGGCGAAGTTCAAAAAGTCCAAGAGGTTTGTGAGACACGATCGTCCTTTTCTAAATCCATGTTGAGTATCTTGAATCAATCTGCTACCTTCCAGATAACTAACTATTCTATCCTTGATAACTGATTCGAGTACCTTGCAGACTAGGGATGTGAGACTTATTGGCCTATAGTTTTCAACTTTCCCTCTTTCTCCTTTCTTGAAAATAGGAACTACATTTGCCCTTTTCCAATCGGTTGGAATTTCATTATGTGAAACTGATCTACAAAATATTATACTAAGTGGAAATGCCAGTTCCTTTTCAGTTTCCCGCAACACCCTAGCATAAATATCATCAGGTCCTGCTGCCTTATTTGGCTTTATTTTCCTGATATGATTGTAAACAACATCACTACCAATGAAATCAACATCATTTGTCAGATCCCATGTAACTGAACTATGGTGTACGGTCGGCAGATTGGTCATATCTTCCAATGTAAACACTGATTTGAACTGCTTGCTCAGCTCCTCAACCATCTCACTATCCTCACCCAATGTAGTCCCGTTTACTTCCAGTGGACCAATTGTGCTAGAAACTTTACTCAGCTTGTAGAAACTAAAGAACTTTTTACTGTCCCCATTACAGTTTCTAGCTAAATCCAGTTCCTTTGCTCGCTTTGCTGCTCTGGTTTTTTGCTTCACAGTGTCTCTAGCTTTTCGATACGCCTTTAGATTAATGACATTTGAGGCTTCTTTAAAAACTCTAAATGCAGTTTTCTTAGCCCTAATTGCTTTTAACACGTCTGGTGTAAGCCATGCTGGCTTTCCATGGCTTTGCTTTTGGGGGACATGTCTAATCCGAGTTTCCTTTAAGTAAGATTTGAACTTTTCCCACATTTCACAGGCATTTAAATTGGAGAATTCTTCTTCCCATCTGATGGCACTTAAAGCCGCTCTCATGCCGTTAAAGTCTGCTCTGTTGAAATTTGGAACCTTTACCAAATTATCCTTGATAATTTCCCCTACATGTGCCTTGAATCTAACTATGTTATGGTCACTTTTTCCCAGAGTTTCGCCTACAGTCAAGTCTTGAACCAAGTCACTTAAATCCGAGAATACAAGGTCCAAGAATGAACCATGCCTGGTAGGTTCCGATACAAACTAGTGTAAGAACAGGTCCTCTTCAAGGCATTTCCTGAACATTTTGCATGATGGGGAGCCAACACCAGCATTTTCATAACCTTTTAGATTAAAGTCACCGAGAATAAGGCACTTCCTCTTAAAGTTTCTACTGATTTCCTCACAAATCACCTTGTCAAGCTCCAGTTGCTGAGAATGTGGCAGGGTTCCTGATCGGTAGAAAGCTCCTATCCTAAGAGTATTGCTGTTGCCTTTACCCACAGTGACATCAAGCCAAATGGACTCCACAGACACATTTTTATCCCCACCTGCTACTTTTTGAGAACTGAATAAGCTATTCACATAGAGCATTACACCACCCCCTTTCATTGCTGGACCCCTATTGCACGAAAACATATGGTATCCCTGGATCTCATAGTCCTGTAAGTTATCTCCAAAATATCCTTCACTGACCCATGCCTCCGTAATGCAAACAAAATCCGGTTCCTCCTCAGCAACATAACACTTGAACTCATCAAATTTGGAACGGATACTCTGAGCATTAAACATCATACACTTAACAAATGCTCCATAACCACCTTTGGCTTTTTCATATTGAGGAGTTCTTTTATCACTAGATGAACTATAACTCTGTCCCCTTGAGTTGCTGCTGTCCCTATTTGCAGACTTTGAGGTTATATTGCCTTGGCTGACACTATTGGAATATTCCTGAGTTGGCAATGCAATTTCATCCCTCCCCACCCCATTTCCTAGTTTCCCTGAAGGACATGCTCATATACTTTGCCTAACACATGGACCCCCTTCTCAGAAAAGTGCAGGCCATCCCTCTGATAGAGCAGCTCCACAGCAGCTCCATAGTCAGGCGTCAGCAGCTCCACAGCAGCTCCATAGTCAGGCGTCAGCAGCTCCACAGCAGATCCATAGTCAGGCGTCAGCAGCTCCACAGCAGATCCATAGTCAGGCGCCAGCAGCTTTCTGCCTGCGAGAATGATGCTCACGTCCGTGGCATAGTCGTTCTGATATACTGGACTTGTTGGTGGTGCATAGTGGCCCCCAAGCGGCCACTACACAGCATCCAGACAGAATGCCAAGCAGAAGAGGCGAATTCAGTGTCGTCATGCAAGCTTCAGCCATTGGTCCGGGTCAGAAGTTTGACCTTCACAGTGTCAGGAGATTGAGTCGGTCGTGTAGGCCGTCGGTGGCGCAAGTCACGACGTTCACCCTCCTGGCCCGGAGAAATCGAATCGGCCAGCCGTAAAGTCAAAGGAAGCTGTGTTAGGCCGGCTGAAATTACGACAGGTGGAAATCCGCTTGATTGTACCACGCAATGAACCATACCAGCAGAGCTGGACTCACATTTGGCCAGGCAATGTCAACGCCTGTGCTCGAAAGACTTTCGGATTAATTGTGAGCTTGAATTAATGCATGTCCATGTACTTTGAATGTCAATTAATCCTGCGTCATTTTTATTTGTAGAGTCGCTTATTGGTGAAAGTGTATTCGGATGGCAGCTAATGTTCCTGAGTCGAAGACATCTGACGCAAAACATAACGGGTTGGGTTGATCTTGAAACTGCCAGACATGCCACAGCTTTGGTACTCCTGTCTCCCAGCAGCTATGCATAGGATTTGGTACTCCCGTCCTACAGCCAGCATACTTTGATCGTCTCGTTCCACAGCCAACATACATAGGCTTTGGTACTGACGCACCACAGCCACCATACTTAGGGTTTGGCAATACCGTCCCATAGCCACCATATATGGTACCTATACGTACTGCACCATATACGTACTCTTGAGTGGAACCTCACATTGGATATATGGAAGAGCAAATCAAATATAAATGAAATGGAATCAAATATACATGGCTCTCTTTAGTTCTTACTCGCAAGTATTCGCTCTCTTTTGTTTTAAAGTAGCCAACTTAATGCGTGAAAACATGCATGTCAAAAATTGATCTGACTGCACATCAACACCAAGTTAGCAGCGCTTCTACCAAATAACACTACAAGCATAAGACAAAACATTCCTATGCTTTGAAGCAGTCTTCAAAGCATAGGAAGAAACATCATGATTGATATGTGTGGATATCGGCAAGGAATCGGAAATGGCCATCACCAAAGGGAGTATGCAAATAATATGAATGGAAAATGACACTATGCAGGGCGTTTCAATAATTTTTATGCTTGTTCATATTTAAAGTAAACCGAAAAGTGAAAACATGCTGTCATATATCAAACATAACGCAGTGTAGTCGAATATAAAGCAATCGGAGACAAATCAAACATTGCCTTTTCAGGGGGTGAGGGGCTCCATAGAACTCCATGGGAAATTTGAGTTTAAGCAAGATATCCACCACCTAAAGCAAAGCTAAATGACAGCTGGATAGGTAGAAGAAGTCTAGGAGAATAACTGTCATGAGTATTATAGTGGGCATGTGCTGGTTACGAAAAATAAGCTCATTATCATTAATTGGTGGTACGTTGCACAGGTATAAGGTTCTTCCTACCTATCTACCTACCCACCTACACGACCTCAACATATGGCTGTGCTTCATTGAATGTGGAACATCCAAGCTAGGTACACAGATGGGTACCGCAAGCCATGTATGTCAATTACACCGTGCAAAAAGAAATTACCAACATTAGGTTGATGTATTGCTCTTATGCTTTGAATATACTGGTTATAAATGATATGGCATTATAAGTTTGTTTTCATGTGCATTTTACCTGGTTGCTACCTAAGTTTACTGTAGGCAAATACATATTTTGTTCAAATTACTAACATTTGCATATGAGGAAGGTGGGCGTTCTTAAGCTATTATTTTGAGGCCCATATCGTTGCCTTAATCAGATTGATTCCTCGGTAGTTGTCCTGCTTCTTCTAGCCGTTCTTAACCCGCGCCGTCTTTCCTGTCAAATCCTCCCACTCCGTCTCGGGGGGGAGGGGCTGTTGAAGACCCCCTCTAAAATCCAAACTAAGCATCGCACGTAAACGAAAGAGGTGTCATCTGAAAGCGATCGATGAGTAGGGTTCGGGTCCACCTCCCAACAAGTTTTTCCCCCAAAAGTGACGTCACCAGGGGGCTAGATTTTCACGACTTTTCACGACTTGCATTATGGTTTTTACTCTGGGGAGTTCATTTTGGGGATACATGAAAAAACAAAATTTATTTAGAATGAGAAAAGGACAGCGAAATCGACCAGGGCTATAATTTTTGGGTCCCCAAAACAAAACAATTTTTTTTTTGACATTTCTAAATTTTGAGTTTTCAAGTCTTCTTTAATTTTCCTTGTCCAATGGGTAGAGCAGACCAAGAAATGTTGTTGGAAGTCAACTTGCCCCAAAACAAAATGCTTACTTTAGCCAGAATCCTGTGTTTAAACTGCAATGACAAATACTCAAAATTTGTATGTAGTCAAAAACGAAAAAAAGGAAAATTCATCTCGTATATTTTGTTGCATCCGTAAAGAAAAGCAAACGCTGAAAGTTTCATTAAAATATCGCATCCGTTAAAGCGTGACGACTGGTTGAACTTTCTTGGAGGTGACCTCACTTGACCTTGACTAACTCGTTGACCATAGATGACCTGACCTAAAAATTTTGAATCAGCATATAAAATTGATGTGGGAAAAGGTATGCCCAATTTGGGCGCGCTGCCGCTCGCCGTTCGTCCGCTATCCGCGAAAAACCTGAGGGGGGGTTGAGGACCCCCCGAGACGGGACGGGTTAATGCTTATGCTCCATAAGCTAGCATAGGTTAGAGGACTGCTCGGTCTCCATCTCCATATATCATTGGAAATGCAACTGCTACCGAAAATATATTGTATGCTGTGCATGATCTACATCTTATTAAATGTTGTAGCAAATCAGGTTTTAACTATTTCCCCTTTTTTAAATGAACTAGATGACGGATGGATATGTGCATCTGGTACGAGTATGGATACGGATTGCGTTCGTTCATCCACGATCCTGATGTAAATGCGTCGGCTAATTCCGATATGGATTGTACCTGACTTAAAAACGTTCATCCGTACCATGCTCGAGATCTCAGTCAGGTCTTCTTGTTAAGTTTTAACTATGTATTTGTACGCACATCTTTCTTACAAATCAGTGTACTGGATAACTAGACACACACACACACACACACATATATATATATATATATATATATATATATATATATATATATATATATATATATATATATATATATATACATATATACATATATATATATATATATGTATATGTATATATATATATATACATATATATTGTGCCAATTATGTTCTTTAAGAGTGTGCCATGCTTCAACCTATTATCAGGCCAGATAATTCATATACGATCTGACACGCCCCTAGGGCACCTGTATTCCAGGCGATCTAGAGGTAAATTACGGACTTTTACGGCGCAAAAATGGCTTGTTCAAGATCATTTGCACCGCCATTTCATGCCCGATGTGATCCCAGTCAACATATTTTATTTTCAACTTCTGGTTACTTGGGATCGTGGTGTAAAGCTATGGTGTAAAAAAGTAATTGTTAAATTTGTTCTCCATATTTTTTTAAGGAAATATCTATGGCTTGAGCTTGGTGGCACTCGTGACCTTTTCTTAGTATCATCTGTTTCAGAAATTGTCATCTTCAGCAGTTAATCACACATTTCTGGGAACTTCAACCTCACGGGATTGAATACTTTGACCTTTGCTCTTCTGTAATGGGTCTGTAATGGGATGGGCACAAATGGGTCTGCAACGGAATGGGCGATCTGTAATCTGTATTGGGCGCAAAGGTCAAGGATTGAATACCTTGACCTTTGCGTTTCTGTCAATTGTAATGCGTTGTCTTCAGCTTCCGTATCATCAATGGTGAAGCACAACATCTGATTTGCTCCATGACCGGGGCTCCAAGACTACAATGAAGGCGAGTGACCGACTACGCTCCAGCATTGACCTGCTTGACCTGATCTGGATGGTGAGTCAAAAGAGATAGAGAACATGTTTCAAGTGCCTCCGAACGTTCAAGACATAGGTATACTAGCTGCCTTACTCTTTCTCAGAACAAAAATTAGTGGAGAGTCAAAGTTAACTCCTCCCTGCACTGTAAGGGACAAAAAAACTCCCTCCCTGCACTGTAAGGGACAGAAAATACCCTCCCTCTTATTTTCGATCGCTCTCTCAGCTGGGTCTCGCACGTCTCAGAATTGACTCGGCGTTGTTTTTGAGTTCTGGGTGGTCTGTCGCATCTGAGGGGGCACCCTCCACCTGCCGTCATCTCCGCGCTGGTCAATGCTCTGATCTTCTCTCAGATCCGTTACTGTCTTTCTGTGTATGGTAACGAAGGCAAAAAGAACCTACCTCGCATTAAACAAATTATAAACTACTCGGCAAAGGTAATTTTCGGCCGCAAAAAGTTTGACCACGTTTCGGATCTGCTGAAGAGGCTGGGCTGGCTCAGCGCGGAGAACCTGGCGAGTTATCACACCCTTCGCCTCATACACAAGGTGCGTCTCCATGGTGAGCCAGAGTCACTGGCTCACGATCTCACCACCATGGCGGAGATTCGTGACCGGACCACCCGTCAAGACCACAACTTGTATGTCCCCCGGTCCCGCACCGAGATGGGGAAGAGACGCTTTAGTTCCAGAGCGCCACACATGTACAACTCACTGCCACCTGAGCTGACGCGACTTCCCGTGACGATCTTTGGTTGCCACCTACGGGAGTATCTACTTGACCTGCCGCCCGTGTCGGACTGATAGACTGCTCGACTTGCTGTCATTTTTTTTTTAAAATAAAATTTGTATTCTGTGATTTTGACCCTCTTTTTACCTTTCGTGCTGTGTTGTTTTATCTATTTGACGCGATGTCGTAATAGCCACAAGTCAATTGTGGATGATCTCAATAAAGTCTGTCTGTCTGTCTGTCTGTCTGTCTGTCTGTAAGGGACAGAAAACTCCCTCCCTGCACCGTGAGGGACAGAAAACTCGCCCGCATTGCGAGGTATATTTTTATGAAAAAGTATGCATGCTAAATGCTAAGTTTCCATCATGAATGCGAGCGTGCGCATTTCCAAGTTGAGTGTGTTCTGTCATATCTCAAAGGTGAAGTTTCACTCCTTCATAAGCCGCCTTAATTTGGAACACGTGCATATTCCAAGGTATCATATTCACCGTGTCTCCGAGTAATGGCAAAGCATCGCCTTTGTCAAAGAATAATCACTAGGTGCCTCTCCCACATCAGGTGACAGGCAGTTTCACGCTCTTACCGCTCGGCGCACGAAAGACCGCCCCGCGAATTCATATGGAACTGCCTATCGACAGTGGCCCTTGTGCTGCTCTGGGAGACAACGCGACCCGTGATACAATGATGTCGAATTATTTAATACAACGAAGAATGGCTCTTAAGTGCTTCTGGGTTTTAGACATTGCGTGAGACGAAATGTACGACCCTCAATATACCAGGAGGTGCTGAGTTTACATCAAACGTAGCGTGAGGGATTAATGCTATATTACTCAACGTTTCGGCCAGGGGCCATCGTCAGGAGTGATATAAAAGGTGGCAGGGTTAGCAATTGAAAAAAAAAACGCGGGAAAAAGGCGTGCAAAAATACACTTGAATCACAGAAAAGCATCCTCATTGATGCATACACTTCAAGAAACTCCAAATCAGAAATCAACTAGGTCAAGATAGAATCCTCTGAGGAAGCCCGAGCCGATGGTCCATATACATATCGACACATACATGCACGCACATATATATGCATATATCGAATGTAACGCGTAATACATAAAGTATAATTTATGTTTATGCAATTTTATGTGATATACCAAGACGTCGTTTGCGTGTTTAGTTGCGGCCGTAGATTACGTATGTGTAGAGATTAGAGGACCTTCAGATCAGCGTTGACCCTGGCTGTTGCTAGAATTTCTACTTTGAAGTTTGTGTTAGTGTCGCTGTGTTCCATGTTAGAATGTTTGTCGATCATGTGTTCGCCTAAAGGTGTGTATCCTCTCCGAAGTCTGGCATCTCCCAAGTGCTCATTGTACCTATCCCTGATGCTACGCTTGGTTTATCCGATATAAAGTATCGGATAAACCAAGATAGATCTCATCTAAATCATGTTAGGGTAGTCTGGACTAGGGGACCTACGCCGAAATCTTACCTGGTCCGCTCAGCCCTGGAATTGTCGCCATGCCCTGTTGGTAGATAAACGTTTTTTTCTTCAATTGTTAACCCTGCCAATTTTTATATCACTCTTGACGATGGCCCCTGGCCGAAACGTTGAGTAATATAGCATAATCCCTAACGCTACTTTTGATGTAAACTCAGCACCTCCTGGTATATTGAGGGTCGTACATTTTGTCTCACGCGATGTCGAATTAGCCCGAGTGGGTGCGTGTCGTAATTAATGTTGTATATAAACAGTAGGCCTTTCTGTCACACCGACCACACTCTGTCATCGAAGTTCTGAGAGCGTTTCAGCCACTCCGTCACGCCGACGCCGCGATCACTGAACTTGATACACCCTTGCACCATTCTCTGTTGAGTCGCATTGGATCGACCCCAAACAGTCGTGCAATACCGTACGCGGGGAACAGGTGCACTTCAGCAGCCAGCAGCCGCATGGTCTGGAGTGGCACGCGATGCCTCATCCTGGCCAGCTAGATGAAAATCAATAGCAGCAGCGCATGATGGTCACAATGTGTTGCTCCCAGCGGAGGCAGTCGTCCACGGTGATTCCCAGAATTTTAATGAATCATGGCGGCTTTATTTCCGACGTTTGGAAGTGTGCGGAGTAATGTTCATCTTTTTTTATTTCACGTCGTGACTTCAGGATCATCATATCTGTAGTTGGCGGGGTTATTTTTCGCCAATTTTGTCTATACAAACCTATTGCAGGGTGATTTCGATCCGTTGTTTCAGTACAAATATATTTCACATCACATCTGCGTCCAAAAACTGAGTGTCGTTGGTGTATATGTCAATCCTGCCTGTTCTTGGCAAGAGTTCTGGCATGTCGTTGGGAATTACAAGGACGATCATAGGGTCCAATATAGAGCCATGAGTCACCAATATGCTCTGAGAATGCTCAACATTGCTTGATTATGTGAAGACCCACTGGCTGGCAATGCCGCAGCACGTGAAGTGAAGGTCCAGCTTCTCCAGGAAGAGGCCGTGCCCGACGATGTCAAAGGCCTTCGAGTCGTCTGTGGTGACCAGAGACTAGTCGAATATATCACAGCATCAAGGACTGCCATAGACCAGGGCGGAAGGCGTACTGCTGCGGGCCTAGGGCATGTTGACTGTATGCATATTACATTAGTTGTGTGCATTCTACACGCTCACAAAGCTTAGCCACGACCAGCTATATCGACTTTAGTCGGTAGTTGCATCGTTCAACATCGTTACAATCCCTATGCTGCATCGCACTATTGTAGTGGGTTTCCATGTCGACGAAAGGTCACAGATTAAAATGCTACCATTAATGCCATACAGTAGAGGTGGCCCAACAACAGGAAAAGTCACGTGAAAAGTGAGGATCGTGATGCTGTCGGCACCGCACGTGTGTGACGATCTCATCCGCTGCAGGACGGCCCGCAGCTCGGGCAGTGTGACCGGGCGCGGGGGGAGACGTTCCTCGGCAGACCGGCGGGGGCGTGTGGGGGGGATGTTCCTCGGCAGACCGGCGGGGGCGCGGGGGAGACGTTCCTCGGCAGACCGGCGGGGGGAGACGTTCCTCGGCAGACCGGCGGGGGCGCGGGGGGAGACGTTCCTCGGCAGACCGGCGGGGCGTGTGGGGGGGATGTTCCTCGGCAGACCGGCGGGGGGGGGGGGCGCGGGGGGGACGTTCCTCAGTAGACCGGCGGTGGGCCCGCAGGCAACGTCCCCCCGCCCCCCCCCCGTGTCCGCCAGCGCCACATCGGCCACGACCTCGGAGCCGACGCGGGTGGAATGGATGTCCTCGTTCCGGCCGGGCGGGGCTGCTGTTTTGCCGGGAGGCCCGGCTGACACACCGATCAGCTCGTGCTTCTTTTAATCGACCAGAAATCCTTTAGCGTCTTTCCATGGGGCGGGTTTTCAGTTTGTGTGTGACGTCAGAGGCAGACCAGAGCAGGGTCCTCGCTGAGCCGGTTCGACTGTGCTATGACATGAGCGCCACACGGTCTTGTCTCCGCGCATGGCGCTCTGCCTTTATCAGTTGTGGCCTGATCTCTGGCTACGATGGCGTCTCTGACGTCAGCGTCTTGCAGCCATGGCCGTGGCCGGTGACGTGCCATTAGTTGTCCGAGTGGCATATTCTTATCAATAATAGGATGCCACGCTGCCAGCCAAGCGTCCCATTTCTCAGATACGGTCCCGGCCTGATAAACCAGAGCCCAGTCAGTCGATGGTAGATAAAGTCACGGCGAGTCTTGATTGACACGTTGAGTGGACCACACTGCGATCATTCTGGGCAGTTGCCGGGCCTTGCCATCGATTACCGCGGAGGCTATTAAGTCGCTGTTACTGACCCTGTTGCCATGGGCAGGCGGATTACAGACGGGTCGGATCAGGCTCAGCGGCATGCTGGTAATCCGCAAAATATCGAGCGTTCCCATGACTGATCCGCCACTGATCCGCTCAGCGATGATCGCCAAAATAGTGGATCAGCGCCGGATTAGTGAAGACATTTCTCGGGCAAGAGAGACGTTTAAGTTTGTTTTCCTCATATTGAAGGTTGGTGCAAAAGGAAATGTCGGTACAAGGTTTACTGCTGGGTGCTACATGACGAATGTAGTCGATGCGACCTAAACACCTAATAACTAACTAATTAAGGTTTACTGCAAGTGGGAGCGATTAAAAGTAATATTGATCTTTGACATCAAAAGACAAATTTCTGGCACCTACAATTGTCTGCAAATGTCTCAATTTCCTGTAGCAAATCCCTAAAGGTTGACAGCTGTGGTGCATACCCCTGAGCAAAAAAAGTCAGATTGGTAAATTTGTGTGCTAGGGTAATATTTGAATTATAGGAATGTCATTTTCTACTTCAATGCTGATAGTTGTGGTGCAATACCCCTGAGCAAAAAAAAGTAAGATGGGTAAATTTTTGTGCTAGTGTAATATTTGAACTATAGGAGTGTCATTTTCTAATTCAATGTCTATGAACGTGGCTAACATGATGCGACTACTCATTTCCTCTGCAAGTGCTTACCTTTCAGTTGACATGCGAAAATAACATCACAACGAGGCTTTCAGTTGGCTAATATAGCATACAAATGATGTTGCTAAAATGTGGTGGGACCTAACGTAACCTGACCTGACCACTAATGCTTTCCCTTGCACCATACCCAACACTGTAAAGCATGGTTTTAAAAATACAAAATAAGAATTGTTTTCTTCTAAAATTGTTGAAGTTCAAAAACTGATGCTAACCTTGGCTAGCCTGTGCTTAAAGAAAAAAGAGTGAAAGAATGTGGAATAATAAATTGAAATTTTTCCGAAAAGAAATCTAGCCCAACCCAACAAAACCTAACCATTTTGCTTGTTTCATGAAGGTAAAATGCTTGTAAAACTTGTCTTGTGAATACATTAAGGGAAAATATTGGGGTTGCCAATCAATGCCAATATGCATGCAGTATTACAATAATACCTACCACATATAACCTGCTGGACTGGAGGAATCCATTGCCTTCAGGCAACTTCTGTATTGAATGAAGAAAAGCAATTTGCACCACCATAACCTCAAAAACATTTAATCTACCAACAAACTCCAATTGGTGGCAAGTTTGGCATTGTTTTATGCAATTCTGGATTTGGAGATTAAAAATGTTTAGCCCCCAAATACACTTTTTAAAAAACTTCTTTGGCATTTGAACATACTAATGTACTTCCAGGCATTGTAGTATCGATGCCAGACTTACAACTTTAGAATTTAGCCAAATGATGCAAAGGTGTGCCGAAAAAAAACAGGAATGTAAGGTTTAGCTCCAGTGTTGTGGCCATTTATTATCAGCATGTAAACATCTGCTTAAAAACCAACAGCTACTTTTTAAAATGAACAGACTGTTGGCTTTGTCAGACTGTGTAGAGCTTAAATCATCTTATTGTCAAGTAGCATTGTCAAGCTTCCAGGCAATGCATAGTCAGTAATTTTCTGGGAAGGCTAATGCTTTGAATGAAAATATCCAGGACAAGGCTGTTCCAGCTACAGTCGTTACAGCTATCATTGACAATTGATAGCCTCCAAAGTTTATCACAATGGACCATTTTGATTAAATTCCAAAATATTTGTGGAAAATAGCATGCAACAGGAAAAGTATGCACATCTAAAGTCATGCCTTTGCATTTTTTTCATCTTTATAGGTTCATAACCATATGTACATCCTAAAGGTTCATACAATGTGAAATACAGATGCAATAATCGTTTCAGTAGCAGAATTGTGCAGACCTTGCCATTACAAAGACATTAAATGTATTGTATAATGCTGTGCAAAATCCCCCATGCATTTTCCAGTATTAGTTTCTCCTTTCGTGTCAGGGTAAGGATATCTGTATTAACATCTAACACCCAACCGGCCACTAATTCGAACACACTGCTATGACAGTTCTAGATACCGAATAACCATTGGGTATTACCATTAAAAAAAACTGCATGAAACCATCCTAGCCTTTTGGGAAAAGCAGAACAATAATAATGTGTGTAATGTTTGTTTAGATGTACTGGAACATGACAGTCTTGGTCAATGCTGTCACGGATAGCATGTCAGAATACATTTGCATGCCTGGAAAAGTCGAAGCAAAAGAAATAGCTCGAAGATGGCAGGAGCGGTTTTGCTTTCCGCAAGCATACGATGCTATTGATGGAGCCCATGTCCCCGTCACTTCTCCCCTTGATGGATAAAGAGATTATGGGAACCGAAAGGGATGGCCGTCCATCATCCTTCAGGCTGTTTGTGATGACAGATGCCCGAGTCCTGTACCCCTGATGTATGCTTGACACGGCTGTTTTATCTCGAGGGTGCATCTGGCAACTCGAAACTAATTGCTATAGGTCACCACAATAATTTTTGGAAAGGTCCATCTCTCAGGATGGGCTCCCAGCCGGATGTGCCATGCTCTGGTCCTTGCGCTTTACCATCGGATGCTGTTTTTATGTCACTTCTACTGCCACTACTATGCCCGCAAACTACCGCTGTCAGTTTTGCAGCTCATCCCTCCCGCTGTGTTGTAACCTGAGACGACCCCACCTCCCACGCCACTCAGCGAGCTGTTTGGTTTGTAACGCGTGGTGTGTAACGCGTTACGTTGCCACATAAATCGTATCGCGAGCACGTATGTACTTAAAAATACGGTGCTGCTGTCGCTGCTTCAACTGCTGGCAGCAGACAGCGATGCAGAGCTGTCACACAGCCGCCACACAGCGATGCAGCACACCACAGTGGTGGGTGGCGTTGCGGATCATGGGACCGTCGGTACTTGAAAGGCGACGCCAAATACCCAAATAATGTCTACCACGCGCTCGAGTTGACCACCCAACCGCTCGATGACCGCCAGAAGACGCCGACTGATCTCGAACGTGGGCTCCTCTCGCTCAGCGTCCCGCTGCTAAAGCAAATAAATATATACAGAGCAAGACTATCCTCCAAATATTATTTCTTTTCCACTCACCTTCAATGAAAAAGCAACCTCCTCTTCCGACATTTCGGCAGCTAACAACATGAACAACTTAATGATCTCTTCAACAATTCACGCGGTCCCCAGGCAACTTGGCCTGGTATATGAACTTGGTCTCGCGCTTTATCAGGACGCAATGTCCGAAGACGTGAGTCGTACTTGGACGGGCGGTGGAACAAAACAAAATACATGTATATACATGCAATAAACCAATATACGTCGTATGCATTTTGCGCAAAAGTACGCACTAAAATATAGAAATATATGGAAATAATTTGTTAAATAGCTGGAAATCGGAATTAAAAAAAAAATTATCAGTCCTGATCCCGATCAAGCCCGCTGAGCTCGAACGCAAGGTGGATTAGTAACAGGGTTACCAACTGGATTACCAACAGGATTACGGGTGTTCCCATGACCGGCCTGATCGCGATTAGTGCCTTGATCGCGATCAAGAGCGATTAGGGGTGCCCATGGGAACAGGGACTGATGCTGCGTTCGGTGACTCCTCGCGCATCGGTGGTGGACCCGGGCTGATTTGTTATAAGGTGGTCAGTGAGGGTCGGACTAGCGCCAGGACGTGCGGGTGAGGACATCAGCTGGCTCAATGAAAGGTCATTTTGCAGCTGCACATGTGGTGCCACTCCGGACTTGGTCCGCTATAGAGTGCCAAAGTTGGTGACTCCGGAGACATAATTCGGTTTATTTCCACGCGGTCGTGAGTCAGTCCCCCCCCCCCCACCATAGGAGGGCGGCACACGGCGCCGGTGATCAGCTGACTGCGGCTGGTCAGCTGACTTCAGTGCTGAGTCCGTGACGACTACCCACATCTGCTCTCCGACAATATAAGGCGGTCTATAATTATCACATACCTGCTGCACCTTGACCGATATGTCCAGGGAATGACATAGTCATGGAAAAAGAGACTAAGCCTGTCCATTTCTGCAGTTGCCACGTCCAACAAAACCTGATATTTCCGAGACTGGTTCCGGCGCGCGAAGCCGGCTGAGGGTTCCTGGCTGTGCGCACCACATACCTTATCTTTATATTGTGTATATTTTTTAATGGAAGGGCGGACTTTCCCTTGGCTGTACGTCTAATGGCCGACGCAAGAGAGACGACGTGCACCACGTGTTAGCGATGCAGAGCGACCACACCAGCCCCCCCCACCTTAACCCGTCCCGTCTCGGGGTGTCTTCAACCGCCCCCCTCAGGTTTGTCACGGATAGCGCACGAACGGCGCGCGGTAGCGCGCCCAAATCCGGCATACCCTTTCCTACATCAATTTGACATGCTGATTCAAAATGTTTAGGTCAGGTCATCTAGGGTCAACGAGTTAGTCAAGGTCAAGTGAGGTCACCTCAAAAAACGTTCAACCAGTACTCACGCTTTAACGGATACAGACATTTTAATGAAACTTTCAGCGTTTGCTTATCTTTATGGATGCAACAAAACGTATGAATTGAATTTTTCATCTTTTTTTTCGTTTTTGACTACATACAAATTTTGCGTATTTGCCAAATTGCAGTTCAAATTGAGGATTCTGGCTAAAGTAGGCATTTTTATCAGGCCTAGTTGACGTCCAACAACGTTTCTCGGTCTGCTCTACCCATTGGAAAAGGAAAATTTAAGAAAACTTGAAAACTCAAAATTTTGGAATTTCAAGAATTTTTTTGGGGGCCCAAAAAAATTATAGCCTTGTTCGATTTTGCTGTCCTTTTCTCATTCCAAATACATTTTGTTTTTATATATCCCCAAAATGAACTCCCCAGAGTCAAAAACATAATGTAAGTCGTGAAAAGTCGTGAAAATCTATCCCCCCTGGTGACGTCACTTTCGGGGGGAAATTGTTTTGGAGAATGGACCCGGACCCTACTCGTCGAGCGCTTTCCGATGATACATCTTTCGTTTTCGTGCGATGCTTAGTTTTGATTTTAGGGGGTCTTCAACCCCCCGCTCCGAGACATGACGGTAGGATTTGACCGGAAAGACGGCGCGGGTTAACATTGGCCAGTGACAGGGACATATAACAGCGCATGCCACCACACCAGCTCCTGCACTGCCCCACCTTAACAGTGGCCAATGACAGCGACAAATGACGTCACAGTCTGGTCGAGTCGCAGTCCCCCTCGGCGCCCCACCGTCAGGGACGACTCCAGCCGTGACGAAGTGGCCGCCACATTTGACCAATCGGTCTACATTGGCGTCGTTCTGGCCGATCAATGAGGCGGATCATTTCGCTTGGATCGCCGTCGATGTGGATTGAAAGGGTTGGCACCGGCTGCAGAGCACCGCCATCAGCTGTGATCAGCAGCACCATCAGCTGAGATCAGCACCGCCACCAGCTGGGATCAACACCGCCATCAGCTGTGATCAGCACCGCCATCAGCTGTGATCAACATCGCCGCCAGCTGGGATCAACACCGCCACCAGCTGTGATCAACACCGCCATCAGCTGTAATCAGCAGCGCCATCAGCTGTGATCAACACCGCCATCAGCTGTAATCAGCAGCGCCATCAGCTATGATCAGCAGTACCATCAGCTGTGATCGGCAGCGCCATCAGTTGTGATCAGTAGCACTATCAGCTGTGATAAGCACCGATATCAGCTATGCTCAGCACTGCTATCGGCAGTTATCAGCACTGCTGATGGAGCAGACAGGTTCGGCTGGCCAGGGCAATATACTTTACTACGGGCACGATACGATGTATCTGACAAAGGCTGCGTATCTAACCACGGGTACGGTCCGACGAACCTCATAGATGCCATGTATCTGACCACGGCCACGATGCAATGTATCTGACAAAGGCTACGTATCTAACCACGGGTCGGTACGATGAATCTGACAAAGGCTATGTATCTGACCACGGGCACGATACGATGTATTTGACCCATATATCGGAACCGACATCTGCAGCCAGGTACAAATCGCCGCCCTATGCTAAAAAAGATCTCACGAAACGAAACTACTCAACTCTGTTTCGTTAGGACTGACAGGATCTGAGAAGTTGGCTGCCCAACACGGACCGGCTACATTTGGTGGCGTCCCAGTGTGCGTCACGGACCGGGGACAGTGGTGGTGTCCCGGTGTCCGTCACGGACCGGGGACAGTGGTGGTGTCCCGGTGTCCGTCACGGACCGGGGACAGTGGTGGTGTCCCGGTGTCCGTCACGGACCGGGGACAGTGGTGGTGTCCCGGTGTCCGTCACGGACCGGGGACAGTGGTGGTGTCCCGGTGTCCGTCACGGACCGGGGACAGTGGTGGTGTCCCGGTGTCCGTCACGGACCGGGGACAGTGGTGGTGTCCCGGTGTCCGTCACGGACCGGGGACAGTGGTGGTGTCCCGGTGTCCGTCACGGACCGGGGACAGTGGTGGTGTCCCGGTGTCCGTCACGGACCGGGGACAGTGGTGGTGTCCCGGTGTCCGTCACGGACCGGGGACAGTGGTGGTGGTGTCCCGGTGTCCGTCACGGACCGGGGACAGTGGTGGTGTCCCGGTGTCCGTCACGGACCGGGGACAGTGGTGGTGTCCCGGTGTCCGTCACGGACCGGGGACAGTGGTGGTGTCCCGGTGTCCGTCACGGACCGGGGACAGTGGTGGTGTCCCGGTGTCCGTCACGGACCGGGGACAGTGGTGGTGTCCCGGTGTCCGTCACGGACCGGGGACAGTGGTGGTGTCCCGGTGTCCGTCACGGACCGGGGACAGTGGTGGTGTCCCGGTGTCCGTCACGGACCGGGGACAGTGGTGGTGTCCCGGTGTCCGTCACGGACCGGGGACAGTGGTGGTGTCCCGGTGTCCGTCACGGACCGGGGACAGTGGTGGTGTCCCGGTGTCCGTCACGGACCGGGGACAGTGGTGGTGTCCCGGTGTCCGTCACGGACCGGGGACAGTGGTGGTGTCCCGGTGTCCGTCACGGACCGGGGACAGTGGTGGTGTCCCGGTGTCCGTCACGGACCGGGGACAGTGGTGGTGTCCCGGTGTCCGTCACGGACCGGGGACAGTGGTGGTGTCCCGGTGTCCGTCACGGACCGGGGACAGTGGTGGTGTCCCGGTGTCCGTCACGGACCGGGGACAGTGGTGGTGTCCCGGTGTCCGTCACGGACCGGGGACAGTGGTGGTGTCCCGGTGTCCGTCACGGACCGGGGACAGTGGTGGTGTCCCGGTGTCCGTCACGGACCGGGGACAGTGGTGGTGTCCCGGTGTCCGTCACGGACCGGGGACAGTGGTGGTGTCCCGGTGTCCGTCACGGACCGGGGACAGTGGTGGTGTCCCGGTGTCCGTCACGGACCGGGGACAGTGGTGGTGTCCCGGTGTCCGTCACGGACCGGGGACAGTGGTGGTGTCCCGGTGTCCGTCACGGACCGGGGACAGTGGTGGTGTCCCGGTGTCCGTCACGGACCGGGGACAGTGGTGGTGTCCCGGTGTCCGTCACGGACCGGGGACAGTGGTGGTGTCCCGGTGTCCGTCACGGACCGGGGACAGTGGTGGTGTCCCGGTGTCCGTCACGGACCGGGGACCGGTGGTGACGTGTCCCGGTGTCCGTCACGGACCGGGGACAGTGGTGGTGTCCCGGTGTCCGTCACGGACCGGGGACAGTGGTGGTGTCCCGGTGTCCGTCACGGACCGGGGACAGTGGTGGTGTCCCGGTGTCCGTCACGGACCGGGGACAGTGGTGGTGTCCCGGTGTCCGTCACGGACCGGGGACAGTGGTGGTGTCCCGGTGTCCGTCACGGACCGGGGACAGTGGTGGTGTCCCGGTGTCCGTCACGGACCGGGGACAGTGGTGGTGTCCCGGTGTCCGTCACGGACCGGGGACAGTGGTGGTGTCCCGGTGTCCGTCACGGACCGGGGACAGTGGTGGTGTCCCGGTGTCCGTCACGGACCGGGGACAGTGGTGGTGTCCCGGTGTCCGTCACGGACCGGGGACAGTGGTGGTGTCCCGGTGTCCGTCACGGACCGGGGACAGTGGTGGTGTCCCGGTGTCCGTCACGGACCGGGGACAGTGGTGGTGTCCCGGTGTCCGTCACGGACCGGGGACAGTGGTGTCCCGGTGTCCGTCACGGACCGGGGACAGTGGTGGTGTCCCGGTGTCCGTCACGGACCGGGGACAGTGGTGGTGTCCCGGTGTCCGTCACGGACCGGGGACAGTGGTGGTGTCCCGGTGTCCGTCACGGACCGGGGACAGTGGTGGTGTCCCGGTGTCCGTCACGGACCGGGGACAGTGGTGGTGTCCCGGTGTCCGTCACGGACCGGGGACAGTGGTGGTGTCCCGGTGTCCGTCACGGACCGGGGACAGTGGTGGTGTCCCGGTGTCCGTCACGGACCGGGGACAGTGGTGGTGTCCCGGTGTCCGTCACGGACCGGGGACAGTGGTGGTGTCCCGGTGTCCGTCACGGACCGGGGACAGTGGTGGTGTCCCGGTGTCCGTCACGGACCGGGGACAGTGGTGGTGTCCCGGTGTCCGTCACGGACCGGGGACAGTGGTGGTGTCCCGGTGTCCGTCACGGACCGGGGACAGTGGTGGTGTCCCGGTGTCCGTCACGGACCGGGGACAGTGGTGGTGTCCCGGTGTCCGTCACGGACCGGGGACAGTGGTGGTGTCCCGGTGTCCGTCACGGACCGGGGACAGTGGTGGTGTCCCGTCACGGACCGGGACAGTGGGGGCCCGGTGTCCGTCACGGACCGGGGACAGTGGTGGTGTCCCGGTGTCCGTCACGGACCGGGGACAGTGGTGGTGTCCCGGTGTCCGTCACGGACCGGGGACAGTGGTGGTGTCCCGGTGTCCGTCACGGACCGGGGACAGTGGTGGTGTCCCGGTGTCCGTCACGGACCGGGGACAGTGGTGGTGTCCCGGTGTCCGTCACGGACCGGGGACAGTGGTGGTGTCCCGGTGTCCGTCACGGACCGGGGACAGTGGTGGTGTCCCGGTGTCCGTCACGGACCGGGGACAGTGGTGGTGTCCCGGTGTCCGTCACGGACCGGGGACAGTGGTGGTGTCCCGGTGTCCGTCACGGACCGGGGACAGTGGTGGTGTCCCGGTGTCCGTCACGGACCGGGGACAGTGGTGGTGTCCCGGTGTCCGTCACGGACCGGGGACAGTGGTGGTGTCCCGGTGTCCGTCACGGACCGGGGACAGTGGTGGTGTCCCGGTGTCCGTCACGGACCGGGGACAGTGGTGGTGTCCCGGTGTCCGTCACGGACCGGGGACAGTGGTGGTGTCCCGGTGTCCGTCACGGACCGGGGACAGTGGTGGTGTCCCGGTGTCCGTCACGGACCGGGGACAGTGGTGGTGTCCCGGTGTCCGTCACGGACCGGGGACAGTGGTGGTGTCCCGGTGTCCGTCACGGACCGGGGACAGTGGTGGTGTCCCGGTGTCCGTCACGGACCGGGGACAGTGTGTCCGTCACGGACCGGGGACAGTGGTGGTGTCCCGGTGTCCGTCACGGACCGGGGACAGTGGTGGTGTCCCGGTGTCCGTCACGGACCGGGGACAGTGGTGTCCCGGTGTCCGTCACGGACCGGGGACAGTGGTGGTGTCCCGGTGTCCGTCACGGACCGGGGACAGTGGTGGTGTCCCGGTGTCCGTCACGGACCGGGGACAGTGGTGGTGTCCCGGTGTCCGTCACGGACCGGGGACAGTGGTGGTGTCCCGGTGTCCGTCACGGACCGGGGACAGTGGTGGTGTCCCGGTGTCCGTCACGGACCGGGGACAGTGTGTCGTCACGGACCGGGGACAGTGGTGGTGTCCCGGTGTCCGTCACGGACCGGGGACAGTGGTGGTGTCCCGGTGTCCGTCACGGACCGGGGACAGTGGTGGTGTCCCGGTGTCCGTCACGGACCGGGGACAGTGGTGGTGTCCCGGTGTCCGTCACGGACCGGGGACAGTGGTGGTGTCCCGGTGTCCGTCACGGACCGGGGACAGTGGTGGTGTCCCGGTGTCCGTCACGGACCGGGGACAGTGGTGGTGTCCCGGTGTCCGTCACGGACCGGGGACAGTGGTGGTGTCCCGGTGTCCGTCACGGACCGGGGACAGTGGTGGTGTCCCGGTGTCCGTCACGGACCGGGGACAGTGGTGGTGTCCCGGTGTCCGTCACGGACCGGGGACAGTGGTGGTGTCCCGGTGTCCGTCACGGACCGGGGACAGTGGTGGTGTCCCGGTGTCCGTCACGGACCGGGGACAGTGGTGGTGTCCCCAGTCCGTGACGGAGACCGGGACACCACCATACGAGTGATGGCTGACCATTCGAATGTAATCGATGGCTGACTATCTGTTTGAGACATCTAGAGACCGCTTTGAAAGCTCCGAACAAACATTTCTGCTTTCTTAAAATGTCTCCCAAATGTCCAGTGTTCAACTGTAAATTAGCGCACAGCTGATGCAATACCCATATCACGATGATGTTAACTACATATATTGTAGACTACTCGATTGCATGTCCCGCAGCAGTGTTGCCAACTAACGCTGATGAATTGGCTACCTACGTATCTGACTGCACGTTCGATGACAAAGAGCTCTTTGTAGACTCCAAGCTTATCAAATGCGCTTTTACGGCTATGATGACGCATAATATGACCAAGCACTGCCTGAGGTCATTAGGTGACCCGGGGATTTCTCCTTTCCGAAATGTTTGCTCCTTCGTTGAATATTTTAATGTTCAATATTCTAGGGTAGACAATTGACGCTGAGTTTGGCTGCACCCACGTGCACAGCCACGTCTCCTCGGGAGCATTAGTTCCGCGACCGGAAGAGTTGCAACTCGCCGAGGGACCAGCGTGCAGTTGTTCTGATGGAGAAAGGTAGTTCCACCCGACTAACTTCAGCCTGATCAGTCCCACCGCCTGGTCTGATCCACAGACGTCCACATGGCCGGGTTCGGAGAACGTCAGCTGGCGTGGGCGTGGCTGGTTTCTCGGCGAGACCGTGGACTCCGGGTGTTCGAGGCGCGCGACAAAAATAACGTCCGGAGCGCCAGCGGCACAGAACACAAAGCAAACCAACACGATGGTGATGTCCAACAGCCCCACACAGGAGAAGTCGTCCATTGGTCAAAGACGACAGAGAATGGGACAGAAGTATATTATTGCCTTTGAAGTAGTGGATATTAATGATAAATTAGCGGTATGCAACTCGTTTTTCCGAAATATATCAGAAAAAAACATAAAAAACGCGCTCATTCTCAAGCGTAACTAGTGCACACTTTGGATGCACCGTGTCAGACATTTGGGACTCGCAACTCGCTCCACATAGGCGAGAGGGAGCGCCGGGATCATGTGCCCCCATGAAAAGGTAGCGCTCCTCCGACCGGCAAAGGCGCTACTTCAGGAAGGCTCAATAGAACTCTCAAGTGATTTTTGTGCAGTCCAAAACATCCTTTTCAGAGGAAAACACGTTGCTCTCAAGCTCGAGCTCAATGCTCGAGTAGTGCATTCCCTTCTGCTTCACTCTTCTTCTTCTTTTTTTTTTGCTGACGGCGTACCTCTGAGATAATGTGCGCCACCCCTCCCCCACTGGAGGTCCTCGGGCGACCTCTTGGTTTGATATTCTGATGTTGGATGGCGTCTACTTGATCTGACAAAGCAAGCCTGCATTGCACCTGTCACCACGTGACAAGACAAGCCTGAGCGGCACCTGTCATCACCCGACAAGACAAGCCTGAGCGGCACCTGTCATCACCCGACAAGACAAGTCTGAGCGGCACCTGTCACCACCTGACAAGACAAGCCTGAGCTGCACCTGTCACCACCCGACAAGACAAGCCTGAGCGGCACCTGTCATCACCCGACAAGACAAGCCTGCGTGGCACCTGTCACCACCCGACAAGACAAGCCTGCGTGGCACCTGTCACCACCCGACAAGACAAGCCTGAGCGGCACCTGTCATCACCCGACAAGACAAGCCTGAGCGGCACCTGTCACCACCCGACAAGACAAGCCTGTGTGGCACCTGTCACCACCCGACAAGACAAGCCTGCGTGGCACCTGTCATCACCCGACAAGACAAGCCTGAGCGGCACCTGTCACCACCCGACAAGACAAGCCTGAGCGGCACCTGTCATCACCCGACAAGACAAGCCTGAGCGGCACCTGTCATCACCCGACAAGACAAGCCTGAGCGGCACCTGTCACCACCCGACAAGCTTGAGCTGCACCTGTCACCGCCCGACAAGACAAGCCTGAGAGGCACCTGTCACCACCTGACAAGACAAGCCTGAGTGGCACCTGTCACCACCCGACAAGACAAGCCTGAGCGGCACCTGTCACCACCCGACAAGACAAGCCTGAGCGGCACCTGTCATCACCCGACAAGACAAGCCTGAGCGGCACCTGTCACCACCCGACAAGCTTGAGCTGCACCTGTCACCGCCCGACAAGACAAGCCTGAGAGGCACCTGTCACCACCTGACAAGACAAGCCTGAGTGGCACCTGTCATCACCCGACAAGACAAGCCTGAGCGGCACCTGTCACCACCCGACAAGACAAGCCTGCGTGGCACCTGTCACCACCCGACAAGACAAGCCTGAGAGGCACCTGTCACCACCCGACAAGACAAGCCTGTGTGGCACCTGTCACCACCCGACAAGACAAGCCTGAGCTGCACCTGTCACCGCCCGACAAGACAAGCCTGAGAGGCACCTGTCACCACCCGACAAGACAAGCCTGCGTGGCACCTGTCACCACCCGACAAGACAAGCCTGAGAGGCACCTGTCACCACCCGACAAGACAAGCCTGCGTGGCACCTGTCACCACCCGACAAGACAAGCCTGAGAGGCACCTGTCATCACCCGACAAGACAAGCCTGTGTGGCACCTGTCACCACCCGACAAGACAAGCCTGAGCGGCACCTGTCACCACCTGACAAGACAAGCCTGAGCTGCACCTGTCACCGCCCGACAAGACAAGCCTGAGAGGCACCTGTCACCACCCGACAAGACAAGCCTGCGTGGCACCTGTCACCACCCGACAAGACAAGCCTGAGCGGCACCTGTCACCACCTGACAAGACAAGCCTGAGCGGCACCTGTCACCACCTGACCAACGTCTGGCAATGACCCTGACCACGTCTGACACCACCTGACCACACCTGACACCACCTGACCAAACCTGGCACCACCTGACCACGCCTGGCATCACATGGTTGGTTATTTGAATTTTAGGGTGCATTTACCAGGTTTGGTCATTTAGCGACCAGCCTGGCACGCCCGGCAGCACCTACCGGAGACCCAACCACTGAGCAGATGAGGGACGATCGGCAGCCACCGACAGCAACACTCCCAATCCCAGCCACCACCTAACAGCAAGAAGGCGGCCAGATTCAGCAGCCAAGTTCAGCCGCCACCAGCCCCAGCCAGCAGGAAGGTGGGCAAATCCAGCCACAGTCAGCCACTGTGCCGCAGGAAGTCGGCTAAATGCAGCAGAAACACAACGCTTCATCAGCCCAGATCGGATCACGTTTACTGCTCGGCGCTTTGCCTGAGGCGGTGGAGGCCGCAGAGTTAGATGTTCAATAGTGCTGATTAATTAAATTCTGCTGCTGCTTAACTCGCCGAAGGAATCCATTGTGCAAGTCAAAATGGAAACATTTCAATGCATACATTAACTTTATGAAATTGCCAATATATTGGCTTGCCCGAAAAAGGTTTTTAAAAAAACGGAGATGTCATGAGACAGTGCGAAGCTGAGGGTATCCTCACGGAACGGTCGGTGTCGTTCTGTCTCAATCTCTCCATCCCCGTGCCCGTGCTCTCTATCCCTCTCTCCACTTTCTCTCTCTCACTCTCTCTCTCCCTCTCTCTTTCTCTCTCTCCATTTTCTCTTTCTTTCACTCTCCCTCTCCCTCTCTCTCTTAATCTCTCTCCCTTTCTCTCTCTCCTATCTCTAACTCCTTGTCCCTCCATTACTCCTCATTCTCTCATTCAGATTTGTGATTTGGGAAGAGGAGGCATTGCCGCATTGTCTGTCCCCCTGGACCACCATTGCGCTTCTCTACGATCTCGGTTGAAGAAGACGCGTGACTTTCTTGCTGAAACAGTGTGCGAAAGTACCGATATATGACGAGACAGAGCAAAGACAGTGTGGGCCGTCCCAGGCCGGACCGTGACAGTGTAGACCGTCCCAGACCGGACCGTGACAGTGTGGGCCGTCCCAGACCGGACCGGTCGTTTCAGCACACAGCCGACACATAGCGGGCGGACGGTGTCGCTAACGACGCCCCAGACACACAGCCGACGGGCAGTGCGGAAGCCATGCTGCACCTGAGCTGGGCGATGCGCCGCACGGTGGTTCCGGCCTGTTCTCTGTTCCTCATGTGCATCATAAAATAAACATAACGACTGGGTTATTGACCGATTCGTTCGGCGATTCGTTCCATTGGCGTGTTACGGGTCCATTTTACGAGAAGCAGAGCGTTTATGACTGCTGTAGAAATTCCACTCGTGTGACATAGATGATTGGCACGAGTCCATTTAGCGAATGCGACTCATAGCGCTAGGTCGTGCAGCCGAAAACTGATTTGCATTCCCTATGAAATGACTGATTTCATCTGAATGGCTTGGGAAAAACTGTTCTCTTTTTCTGGGGGGGGGGTATAAGCGTCAGTGGTAAGCAGAGCTTGGGTACTCACACCATCACACCATTCGGATGACTCGCAATCAATTCACACCACAGCTGCCAGCACATGTACACCACAGCTGCCAGCACATACACACCACAGCTGCCAGCACATATACACCACAGCTGCCAGCACATACACACCACAGCTGCCAGCACATGTACACCACAGCTGCCAGCACATGTACACCACAGCTGCCAGTACATATACACACCACAGCTGCCAACACATGTACACCACAGCTGCCAACACATATACACCACAGCTGCCGGTACATACACACCAGAGCTGCCAACACATGTACACCACAGCTGCCAGCACATGTACACCACAGCTGCCAGCACATGTACACCACAGCTGCCAGCACATGTACACCACAGCTGCCAGCACATACACACCACAGCTGCCAGCACATACACACCACAGCTGCCAGCACATACACACCACAGCTGCCAGCACATACACACCACAGCTGCCAGCACATGCACACCACAGCTGCCAGCACATGTACACCACAGCTGCCAGTACATATACACACCACAGCTGCCAGCACATGTACACCACAGCTGCCAACACATATACACCACAGCTGCCGGTACATACACACCACAGCTGCCAACACATGTACACCACAGCTGCCAGCACATGTACACCACAGCTGCCAGCACATACACACCACAGCTGCCAGCACATGTACACCAAGCTGCCAGAATACACCACAGCTGCCAGCACGTACACACCAAGACTGCCAGCACATGCACCACAGCCCCATGTACACCACAGCTGCCAGTACATATACACACCACAGCTGCCAGCACATGTACACCACAGCTGCCAACACATATACACCACAGCTGCCGGTACATACACACCAAGCTGCCAACACATGACACCAAGCGCCAACACATATACACCACAGCTGCCGGTACAACACACCACAGCTGCCAACACATGTACACCACAGCTGCCAGCACATGTACACCACAGCTGCCAGCACATACACACCACAGCTGCCAGCACATGTACACCACAGCTGCCAGCACATGTACACCACAGCTGCCAGCACATGTACACCACAGCTGCCAGCACGTGTACACCACAGCTGCCAACACATGTACACCACAGCTGCCAGCACATGTACACCACAGCTGCCAGCACATGTACACCACAGCTGCCAGCACACACACACCACAGCTGCCAGCACATACACACCACAGCTGCCAGCACATGTACACCACAGCTGCCAGCACATGTACACCACAGCTGCCAGGACACACCTGGCTGCGGCGGCGGCCTTGGCGAGCCCATCCATCTCTGTGTTGGCTGGACCGCGTTGTGTGGCCGTTTGACGAGCCGCCCTGTTGGTCATCGCCTGATCTATTGTGTGTCTGGCCATGGCTGGCCGTCTGTTCATGACCCTGTCTATCGCCGCCAGTGGCAAGCCGTCCTCCACTCTGGGCACTGCCAGCGTTGGTCACAGGTCAGGCCGTCCTCCACTCTGGGCACTGCCAACGTTGGTCACAGGTCAGGCCGTCCTCCACTCTAGGCACTGCCAGCGTTGGTCACAGGTCAGGCCGTCCTACACTACCGGCAGTGCCAGCGTTGGCCACAGGTCAGGATGTTCTCCACTCCCGGCAATGCTACCGTTGGCCACAGGTCAGGATGTTCTCCACTACCGGCAATGCCAGCGTTGGCCACAGGTCAGGATTTCCTCCACTCCCGGCAATGCTACCGTTGGCCACAGGTCAGGATGTTCTCCACTCCCGGCAATGCTACCGTTGGCCACAGGTCAGGATGTTCTCCACTACCGGCAATGCTACCGTTGGCCACAGGTCAGGATGTTCTCCACTACCGGCAATGCCAGCGTTGGCCACAGGTCAGGATGTCCTCCACTCCCGGCAATGCTACCGTTGGCCACAGGTCAGGATGTTCTCCACTCCCGGCAATGCTACCGTTGGCCACAGGTCAGGATGTCCTCCACTCCCGGCAATGCTACCGTTGGCCACAGGTCAGGCCGTCCTCCACTCCCGGGAATGCTACCGTTGGCCACAGTTCGGGTACACCGAGTGCGCTGGCTGGACCAGCATGGGCTGGAAGGTCCTGTCCAGTCGAGACCAGCTTGGGCTTGACCATCTTGGGCTGTACCGTCATGAACTTGACAGCCTGTGCTGGACCATCCTAAGGTACACCACACTGGGCCAAACCACGGCTGAATTGCTAGCTGGACGCGAGAAACTGCCGTTCATAAATTTCAATCAGCCGGCCGGTTTCCCTCTAAGCGGACTTCTGTGGGCACGGCCAGAGCCATATTACCGAGGCGCGGGCGTTTCCCGCCACCAAGCGCAGCAGTCAGTCGCAAGGTGGATGCATTGTTGGCAAGTAAAGGTGCCAATTTTCAGCCGGCCTTTGAGCTGGTGACGTCAGCCTAGCAATTTAGTGGGGATAGTTGACTTGTTCCCAAAGTCCGTCTCACCCCGGCTATGGCGCGGTGACCGACTTACCAGAGACTGGACTCGGAGCTGACGAGCCGGCCGAGATTGGTTATGAAAGCGGTGATGTATTGCGCCATGAATAGAACAAAATTGGGCATATTTAACGGGAAGTAATCCTGGATTTCTATGAACTCAGACGCGATGGGAAGGAAGGGCTCACTACACAGCCCTTCTCAGGCTCTTCAGTGATTCAGGATGTCTTTGGCAGCTCTCAAGTTTTTCAGCGGATATTGAATTATTCGTTGAATATGAATGTCTTTGTCGAATATGAATGTCTTCGGCGACTATCAAGCCCTTCCTCGATGACTGCCTTTGATATTATCTCTTCTTTCTTTCGTCTCTGTATATAATGCAGAAGCCTATCCTAGTTGTAGCACCTTGTAGTCTTTCATTGTGGGCTTCCCTTTTCTAGCTGGACAAAGCCATACATCAGCAGTAGTTGGATAGATAGAAGCCACCACCAGTCAGTTGTAAGAAGTACGGCCCAGTGAATGTCGTGAACCGGTGCTAAGCTGGCAACATCCCACATCACTGCCAGGGCCATAGAGCACCAGCATCCGCGGGGTGAGGCACTGACGAAGGCCAACTCGTGCAGAGCGAGCTCATGCAGCACGCACACTGCAGCTGCGTACAGCTCGACCCACATCTCCCACAAGCACACACCCACACTGACAACGCGCAGACACTGCTGGATCAGTGTACTTCTGCACAGGGCGACGGCCGGCAGTCTCAGGCACACACATACGGCCTCAGTCGTACCGCAAATTGTCCACTAACGTGCTATTTATTTATGTATTCATTGGTCATATTTATGTATTTATTGATCGTCGTGACGTTATCCTACGGGCACTATGCCTATGCTTTACCTCGAGGCAAATATATGGAGCATATGGGTCAATGGGAAACTCACTGATGCAAGCGGTTCGTATTACACTAACTGGCTATTTGTTCTTCCACTGGCTAGCCATGACCACTTCACTGAGCGTTCAGAATGTGCTTCTGACCTCAGTTTGGAATGTGACTGAGCCAAGATTGCGGATCGTCACAGGTAGATCAGCATTGGCCGCCACAACCGAGTATTAACAGCTGTGTCTCCCTGACTCGGATCTCCTGTGGGGTGTCTCGAGCTGACCTGACTGCCAGGTGTGGCGACCATGCACATCATCTCTGTTGGTGAGGCCGCACGCCGAGTATAGCGACCATGCACATCATCTCTGTTGGTGAGGCCGCACGCCTGGTGTGGCGACCATGCACATCATGTCTGTTGGTGAGGCCGCACGCCTGGTGTGGCGACCATGCACATCATGTCTGTTGGTGAGACCGCACGCCGGGTGTAGCGACCATGCACATCATGTCTGTTGGTGAGGCCGCACGCCTGGTGTAGCGACCATGCACATCATGTCTGTTGGTGAGGCCGCACGCCTGGTGTAACGACCATGCACATCATGTCTGTTGGTGGAGCCGCACGCCGAGTATAGCGACCATGCACAGCATGTCTGTTGGTGAGGCCGCACGCCGGGTGTGGCGACCATGCACAGCATGTCTGTTGGTGAGGCCGCATGCCGAGTATAGCGACCATGCACATCATGTCTGTTGGTGAGACCGCACGCCGGGTGTAGCGACCATGCACATCATGTCTGTTGGTGAGGCCGCACGCCGGGTGTAGCGACCATGCACATCATGTCTGTTGGTGAGGCCGCACGCCTGGTGTAACGACCATGCACATCATGTCTGTTGGTGGAGCCGCACGCCGAGTATAGCGACCATGCACAGCATGTCTGTTGGTGAGGCCGCACGCCGGGTGTGGCGACCATGCACAGCATGTCTGTTGGTGAGGCCGCACGCCGAGTATAGCGACCATGCACATCATGTCTGTTGGTGAGACCGCACGCCGGGTGTAGCGACCATGCACATCATGTCTGTTGGTGAGGCCGCACGCCTGGTGTAGCGACCATGCACATCATGTCTGTTGGTGAGACCGCACGCCGGGTGTGGCGACCATGCACATCATGTCTGTTGGTGAGACCGCACGCCGGGTGTGGCGACCATGCACATCATGTCTGTTGGTGAGGCCGCACGCCGAGTATAGCGACCATGCACAGCATGTCTGTTGGTGAGACCGCACGCCGGGTGTAGCGACCATGCACATCATGTCTGTTGGTGAGACCGCACGCCGGGTGTAGCGACCATGCACATCATGTCTGTTGGTGAGGCCGCACGCCGGGTGTGGCGACCATGCACATCATGTCTGTTGGTGAGGCCGCACGCCGAGTGTGGCGACCATGCACATCATGTCTGTTGGTGAGGCCGCACGCCGGGTGTGGCGACCATGCACATCATGTCTGTTGGTGAGACCGCACGCCGGGTGTAGCGACCATGCACATCATGTCTGTTGGTGAGGCCGCACGCCTGGTGTAGCGACCATGCACATCATGTCTGTTGGTGAGACCGCACGCCGGGTGTAGCGACCATGCACATCATGTCTGTTGGTGAGACCGCACGCCGGGTGTGGCGACCATGCACATCATGTCTGTTGGTGAGACCGCACGCCGGGTGTAGCGACCATGCACATCATGTCTGTTGGTGAGACCGCACGCCGGGTGTAGCGACCATGCACATCATGTCTGTTGGTGAGACCGCACGCCGGGTGTAGCGACCATGCACATCATGTCTGTTGGTGAGACCGCACGCCGGGTGTGGCGACCATGCACATCATGTCTGTTGGTGAGACCGCACGCCGGGTGTGGCGACCATGCACATCATGTCTGTTGGTGAGACCGCACGCCGGGTGTAGCGACCATGCACATCATGTCTGTTGGTGAGACCGCACGCCGGGTGTAGCGACCATGCACATCATGTCTGTTGGTGAGACCGCACGCCGGGTGTAGCGACCATGCACATCATGTCTGTTGGTGAGACCGCACGCCGGGTGTGGCGACCATGCACATCATGTCTGTTGGTGAGGCCGCACGCCGGGTGTAGCGACCATGCACATCATGTCTGTTGGTGAGGCCGCACGCCGGGTGTGGCGACCATGCACATCATGTCTGTTGGTGAGGCCGCACGCCTGGTGTGGCGACCATGCACATCATGTCTGTTGGTGAGGCCGCACGCCTGGTGTGGCGACCATGCACATCATGTCTGTTGGTGAGGCCGCACGCCGAGTATAGCGACCATGCACATCATGTCTGTTGGTGAGACCGCACGCCGGGTGTGGCGACCATGCACATCATGTCTGTTGGTGAGACCGCACGCCGGGTGTGGCGACCATGCACATCATGTCTGTTGGTGAGACCGCACGCCGGGTGTAGCGACCATGCACATCATGTCTGTTGGTGAGGCCGCACGCCTGGTGTGGCGACCATGCACATCATGTCTGTTGGTGAGGCCGCACGCCTGGTGTGGCGACCATGCACATCATGTCTGTTGGTGAGACCGCACGCCGGGTGTGGCGACCATGCACATCATGTCTGTTGGTGAGACCGCACGCCGGGTGTGGCGACCATGCACATCATGTCTGTTGGTGAGGCCGCACGCCGAGTATAGCGACCATGCACATCACGTCTGTTGGTGAGGCCGCACACCGGGTGTGGCGACCATGCACATCATGTCTGTTGGTGAGGCCGCACGCCTGGTGTGGCGACCATGCACATCATGTCTGTTGGTGAGACCGCACGCCTGGTGTGGCGACCATGCACATCATGTCTGTTGGTGAGGCCGCACGCCGAGTATAGCGACCATGCACATCATGTCTGTTGGTGAGACCGCACGCCGGGTGTGGCGACCATGCACATCATGTCTGTTGGTGAGACCGCACGCCGGGTGTGGCGACCATGCACATCATGTCTGTTGGTGAGACCGCACGCCGGGTGTAGCGACCATGCACATCACGTCTGTTGGTGAGGCCGCACGCCTGGTGTGGCGACCATGTACATCATGTCTGTTGGAGAGGCCGCACGCCGAGTATAGCGACCATGCACATCATGTCTGTTGGTGAGACCACACGCCGGGTGTGGCGACCATGCACATCATGTCTGTTGGTGAGGCCGCACGCCGGGTGTGGCGACCATGCACATCATGTCTGTTGGTGAGGCCGCACGCAAGTGGCTCGGGCAGTGGCGTAGCTAAAATCCTACTCAAGTGAGTGAGCGTGTGGCACAGATGCATCATCTTTGAAGTGAGCCGCTGTGGTTCTCGCAGCACATCACTGGCGTCCTCGAACGTCCTTCGGGCCGAAACCACTCTGGCGGCAGTTTGGACGCTTCTGGAGCGGAGTAAGCTGCGCGGTGTTGCTAGCGCCTGAGGCGCTTGTCCCAACAAGCAGATAAGGTGCATGGTCAAGGTTGATACATGCAGCGAAATATATATACATACATATTCATTGGCACCTTCGAAATCGTAAGCTGGGTATGAAAATCATTATCGGGTACTGTCTAATATTCTGTCGTTCCTACCAAGTTCTTGAGACTCTACTGAAAATAATACTATGCGAAAACAAGATGTGCGATTATTCTGAGCTCGAATCCTGTTGTCGGTTGGAAGAATGTTCGCTGAACAATGGTCGATGCCGAACGTTGGCTCGTAGTATTTTGAAGAACATGACAACATCTAACAAACTATGTGCGTCATTGACCTCTTGTTCGATCTGGCACTGATTTAGTGTCTTTTACCGGCAACGCCTACCCTTCGCATAACGTACGCACAATGGCACCTACCATCTTATTCCTACCCATTTAACACTCGCACGTCCGGAGGTCCGCGCCAACTTCGCATGTCCGGGGGGAGGAGATGTCTGCCCCCTAAGATCTTTAAAGCTATGCTAGCTAGCGGCAAACAGAAAACGGCGTTGGATATCTGGTGACGTGCTCTATCCAAAGTGTTTCGGTCATTTGTTTTCGCTCTGGTCAACATTCAGGTCACTGGGTCACCATAGGTCAAATTCGACCAGATCAGGTGGGACTCAGACATTTACACATATCTCAGGACGTGTAACATATATAAACAAACGGGAATGCTATTCGACAGTCATTGAAATGCGCTACCGAAAATAGGCGGTATAATTTAAGTTCAGGTCAACCAAAACTCAGGTCAAGGTCATGAAGTAGCCTAGGGAGGTCATATAATGTATCAATCGAGACATCTTGGCGATACAAGCACAATGACGTTAATTTCAGCCTTCTAGCTCAATGCAGTACGATATAATGCGCATAAATGTGTAGTGATCTCAAGTGACCTCAGTGACCTTGGTGAGGTCACTGAACACAAATGTCACCGGTAACATTGAGCATAGCTTCTATCTACATGCCACAACCGTTGTGAGATCATTCCGAGCGCAAATATATAACCAGGAAACATTTGTATATTTTACCATAGCCCAATAATGGGAAAGCCATGGGCGCGACATGACCTAAGTTCAATACTACGGAAAGAAAACCCGATACACACATTATGGTCTCTGTTGAGATCATGACGTGCTATAAGTTTGAAATCAATCGCCCAATTATTGTGGAAGTTATGCCGCCTAGAACTCCGAGTGTAGCTGGGTCACTTCTCCTGACCTGGTGACCTGACCTGAGATGACCCAAGGTTACAAATGTATGAGGATATGCGGAAAAGGTAAATAAACAGCTATACGAGGCTTGGCCTTGCTACCCCAATTAGGTTGGCGAAAAATGATGAAAAACAGGAGGGGGCAGATATCTGCCCCCCAGAAGTGCGCGTGTTAAAAGAAATGCGTGTACTACGCTATCGGATGCTAGGTGCATGGATGTGCTGTGTGCACAGACTTGCTTCAACTTAGGTGTGCTTTGATTGGTTATATTTCAAGAGTTACTGACACATCAGTGTCATCTCCCTGTCACCAGCATTTATTCATTTGCATCAACCATCCATCAACCCACTCCCACTCCTGGAACAACCCATGGGTTGTTATGATATGCATATCATATCCAAGCAATATCATTAAAGTGGTAACGGGCTGTATGTGGCTTTCTGGAAAGAGATCGAGGAGTTGTATCAAAGTAACTAACGAGGTAGATGGTTAAAGAATGAAGCAATATATGGGTGTCAAGTCATTTTCAGGTTACTTTACACCAGCGCGTTATTGCACAGCCCCCTGTCTCCCCTATGATGCTGGCTTCAAGACCACGGCAGGACGATCCGACAACCAGGC
>JAOTOL010001632.1:1005000-1330000 GCA_034440575.1 Imbricaverruca yamaguchii | reverse complement strand
AGGTCAGGTCAGGTCAGATCAGATCAGGTCAGGTCAGGTCAGGTCAGGTCAGGTCAGGTCAGGTCAGGTCGGGTCGGGTCGGGTCAGATCAGGTCAGGTCAGGTCAGGTCAGGTCAGGTCAGGTCAGGGGACAGTCCACCAGTTGGCAGATGGCCGGCCGCCAGGCAGATGCACGCTGACTGATCCCCGATCAGACAGTCTCAGCTGAAATTGTCGGTATTGTTGGCTGGTCCACGTGTGCTCACGTGCGGACAACTTCCAGATCGTCGGATGAAAACCCAGCTGAACTCTTACTATGATAGAAAATACTGTAAGTGGCATCCTCAGCCCAATGAGACGTGGTGTCCATGCACAAATATTGATTGAAATATTGAAGCAGTGGCGATCCACAGTGGTGATCCACAGGCGGTGATCGGCAGATGGTGTTCCACAGTTGTGATCCACAACGGTGATACACAAGTGGGAGTCAGTAAGAGTGGTAGACTGCCAGACCAGTGAGATGTGGTGTCCACAGCTGGGAGTCAGTGCGGATGGTAAACTGCCAGCCCAGTGGGACTGACATGTGACAGCCTGAGCAGAAGCGCTACCAACCATGGGACAGGAATGACACTATTTAGAGTGTTAACAACATGTTGGAGAACAGAACCATGCTGAAAAACAGAATGTAAAAATCAGATTGCGTTTCCCTCGGGATATAGCAGATCTGAACACTGAATCCCATTAAAGTCCACATAAAGCAAGGCCATTGCGTTCCATTAAACATTCCATGCCAGTCCGTATCAGCACCCTCGGAAATGGCAGTTTTCTCGACTGGTAAGCTTAATGCTATTGGTGCCTAAACAACATCTGCTGCAAACAGCCGCCGGTCCAAACTGAGTGTGGTCTGACCAACTGGTCCAAACAGCGGGACTAGATCTGGCCAACTGGTCCAAACATGGCGCGGTCTGGCCAACTGGTCCAAACAGTGGGACTAGGTCTGGCCAACTGGTCCAAACATGGCGCGGTCTGGCCAACTGGTCCAAACATGGCGCGGTCTGGCCAACTGGTCTAAACAGTGGGACTAGGTCTGGCCAACTGGTCCAAACACCGCGCGGTCTGGCCAACTGGTCCAAACAGTGGGACTAGGTCTGGCCAACTGGTGCAAACACCGCGCGGTCTGGCCAACTGGTCCAAACAGTGGGACTAGGTCTGGCCAACTGGTCCAAACATGGCGCGGTCTGGCCAACTGGTCCAAACATGGCGCGGTTTGGCCAACTGGTCCAAACAGTGGGACTAGGTCTGGCCAACTGGTCCAAACAGTGGGACTAGGTCTGGCCAACTGGTCCAAACATGGTGCGGTCTGGCCAACTGGTCCAAACATGGCGCGGTCTGGCCAACTGGTCCAAACATGGCGCGGTCTGGCCAACTGGTCCAAACATGGCGCGGTCTGGCCAACTGGTCCCAACACCGCGCGGTCTGACCAGCCGCCCAGCCACGTGACCTCAAGAGCATCCGGTGTGGGTGTAATGAGCTCATACAGTCCTGAGCCAGTGCCGAAGGGCACCAGAGCCAGTGGGCTGGTTGGAGCAGCACCGGCATGGAGTAGGTGGTCGGCCAGCTGCACTAATGCACCACCTGCCACGGTCGCTGCACTTCCGGGCACTAAATGCTGGTGAAACTGACTGCCCCCGGCGGTGCATCGATCCGCAGAAAACTTGTCCCGTGCAGACCTGCTCAGCAAGGACTCAAGTTTTCTGTGGAAACAGCTGCCAGAAACTATTGTAAATAGCAGTACATTAAACGTCTTTAAAAGCAGCATAAACAATCATTATAAAAATAGAGGGTATTTGCTTTTCAGTATTACAGGGAGGACTGATCGACGGATTTGGTCGGCAATTGGTTCAGAGTACCCAGTGCAACCAAGAAGGGCCCTTGTGGCTCATAGGTGCACTTATCTATTATGTCTTTATGTCTGTATGCCTTTATGGCGTCACCTCGTGTAACACCGACTCTGTGTTCCGCGTAGTCTGTGTGGCACTGACTCTGTGTGGCACTGACTCTGTATGGCAACGGCTATGCGCGACAAATCTGTGCCACACCGACTCCGTTCGACACAGACTCCGTACGACACCGACTATGTGCGACACCGGGTGCGTGCGACACCGAGTCCGTGTGACACATAGTCCGTGCGACACCGAGTTCCTGCGACACCGAGTCCGTGCGACACCGAGTCCGTGAGACATCGAGTCCGTGCGACACCGACTCCGTGTGACACTGAGTCCGTGCAACACCGAGTCCATGCGACACCGACTCCATACGACAAGGAGTCCGTGCGACACCGAGTCCGTGTGGCACCGAGTCCGCGCGACACCGAGTCCGTACGACACCGACTCCATGCGACACCAACTCCGTACGACATCGAGTCCGTGCGACACATAGTCCGTGCGACACCGAGTTCCTGCGACACCGACTCCATACGACAAGGAGTCCGTGCGACACATAGTCCGTGCGACACCGAGTCCGTGCGACACCGAGTCCGTACGACACCGAGTCAGTGCGACACAGAGTCCGTGCAACATCGAGTCCGTGCGACATCGAGTCCGTGCGACACCGAGTCCGTGCGACACCAAGTCCGTGCGACACCGAGTCCGTGCGACAGGGACCGAGCGGAGCCGTGACACACCGGCTCGGTGAGGAAATTCCTCTCCGTATACTCGGAGTGGCGAGTCTACAGACATGAACGGTTCCTAATCAGAACATCCTCGAGCTGTCTGAATCTGCCGCTGAGCACAGGTTAGCGACAGGCGGCTGGTTATGGGGGCGGATGAGCACTGACTAGAAGGCAGCTGGCGACAGGCGGCTGGTTATAGAGTTGGATGCATATTGCTGACTTTCTCAATAGAACATTATTAGGCCGCCGTAAGAAGTCGGCAAAGCTTCAGACGCAAATCCAAACATTCCCCTTAATGACATCAAGGGTCCTCTCTTGACAGTGAATGCACTCAGAATAGACTGGCTTTACTTACTTGATAACAATATGCAGAGTTCATTAAGCATTTCCGCCAGGCGCACGATCTACACTGACGTCTTGATTGCGGTTTGTATACCATGCTGTATGGTGTGGTGTGGTGTGGTGTGGTGTGGTGTGGTGTGGTGTGGTGTGTGGTATGGTGTGGTGTGGTGTGGTGTGGTGTGGTGTGGTATGGTGTGGTGTGGTGTGGTGTGGTGTAGTGTGGTGTGGTGTGGTGTGGTGTGGTGTGGTGTGGTGTGGTGTGGTGTGGTGTGGTGTGGTGTGGTGTGGTGTGGTGTGGTGTGGTGTGGTGTGGTGTGGTGTGGTGTGGTGTAGTGCTAGTAAGTTAGTTATTTGAGCTTTCGGGCGTTTCGGCAGTTCTGGTCATATTGCGCTGATAACTCATACGATCATGGAAATGCGGGTGGAATTCAATACCAAACATCACATCATGGGCTCCGTCGATGCAGTTTCATTTTGTTCCGAAGTTTGCATGCAATGCACATCAATGAGCCCCATGCATATAGTAGAAAAGGGTACTTCGAATAAGAACTACATCAGTTGTCCCCGTTGGACAATTTGAGAGCTGTTGGAAAGAACATGGCTAAAAGAAACCATCTGGAGAGATCCAAAATAACGTCTACCTTTGTGAGCATATAAAGGACAAGAGATTAAAACATGGTGAACTGCTAGTGGTGATAGACGTCTGGCGCACTGGGGTCTGTCGCCACCGCACAGTAGGTAACCGTGCGTGGCGTAAGTGTGCCCTATGCGGAGACGACACAGTGCGACAACTCTTTCTGCCTAAGCATGCGATGGGACGAACCTCATGGTTCCAGACGTGGCTGGATGGCTCTCAATTTGTTCGCATGGGGCGCGTCCCACATTGTTTCCCGTTTTTTGAGAAGAAAGATGGAAGTATGTCGGTAATGGTTAGTTGCGGGAGGCGGTAGCGACAGCGTGCATGGGGTGGCGTCGGCCAACTCGTCACAAGCAACTCCAACATGGCCAGGAAGCTCACACAGAATCACCCGTCGCCGAAGCGGTGCACAACGGTAAGACAACTCAGAATATCACACAGAAGTGGGCTGGATGGATAAAATGTGTCCATGGCTAAATTAGTGCTAAGGAGTCAGGACAGATCGTATGATAATCACCTCCTGATACTTGGATATAACATAGGGTCTTACAAATAGCGGCACCTTCTGATGAATATGCAGATGCGTGCTACTGGAGGGAAAATGCTTGGGTGATGGAGCCACAGACAAACGCGCAGCCAACACCATCCTCCGTTCGAGACCCATCAGTATACGTATTCACCCATTCATGGAATGATTAGATGTGTTCAAGGGCCAGTGAACGGAACTCTTCTGGAGCGACATCGGTTTTCCTGGTCTTAGCAAGGGACGAATCCACCTCTGGTGCGATCAACTCTAATGGAGGTGTCTCCATGTGCTCGACTTTCCGGATTCCTTGGAGTCTAACTTGGCTTTCTTGGAAAAGCTTACGTATGCACACGCCGAATGGAACAACACTCAAAGTTCGATCTGCGAAGAAGATTGTCGGCAAACTTCGCGACAAAAAATGTGTGTAAGCGGGATGATCAGGGAGCTGGCGATGCTTGCAGGCGTAGCGCATACCCATCCCTTCTCTTCGCAAGCAGCGAGTTGGCTCTTGTGCCTCTGCAAGAAGGCTTATCGTGGGAGAGGTGCGAAATGCTCCAGTTGCAGTGGGTAGCGGTGTGATGGATGGTGTGGAAGTGTACGCTTGTTGGATGCAGCAGTACCGTCATATATAAAACTAGCGTAATCAAGTTTTGAAGTATCAAGGAAACATACAACAGCATAGGCGTATGTCTACCCGCACCATAGGAAGTGCGAGCAACGCATTTCATGATGTTCAGTGTGTTAAAACACTTCCCAAGTAGCGTTTTCAGATGGTGTTAGTATGTAAGACTTCGATCAAAGTTCACTCACATAAATCGCACCACGAATTGGACGGGTACAGTCCTGCGATAAAGGTTAATTCCAACGTCTAATGTAGAAACCAATTGTAACAAATAACCAACTGTAGTGGACTGGATATATGAAGAAAGATGGCACATGTATGGACATCCAGAGGCATTCCTTAACTGGCTGTCCTAACCTTTGAATAGTTGGCCATTGAAAATCCCAATGGCAATCGAACCTGTAATAGTGCGTGCAGCCAAACAGGATAGGCTGCTGCATACGAAACAAGGGTCGACAATAGGGAAAAAGTCATACGTGGTGTGGGTGATATGGTGAGGCATGGTGAGGTGAGGTGTGGTGTGGTGTGAGGCGATGTGGCTTGGTGTCCTGTGGTGTGGTGAGGTGTGGTGTGGTGTGGTGTGAGGCGATGTGGCTTGGTGTCCTGTGGTGTGGTGTGGTGTGGTGTGGTGTGGTGTGGTGTGGTGTGGTGTGGTGTCCTGTGGTGTGGTGTGGTGTGGTGTGGTGTGGTGTCCTGTGGTGTGGTGTGGTGTCCTGTGGTGTGGTGTGGTGTGGTGTGGTGTGGTGTGGTGTGGTGTCCTGTGGTGTGGTGTGGTGTGGTGTGGTGTAGTGTGGTGTGGTGTGGTGTGGTGTGAGGCGATGTGGCTTGGTGTCCTGTGGTGTGGTGTGGTGTGGTGTGGTGTGGTGTGGTGTGGTGTGGTGTGAGGCGATGTGGCTTGGTGTCCTGTGGTGTGGTGTGGTGTGGTGTGGTGTGGTGTGGTGTGGTGTGGTGTGGTGTGGTGTGGTGTGGTGTGGTGTGGTGTGGTGTGGTGTGGTGTGGTGTGGTGTGGTGTGGTGTGGTGTGGTGTGGTGTCCTGTGGTGTGGTGTGGTGTCCTGTGGTGTGGTGTGGTGTGGTGTGGTGTCCTGTGGTGTGGTGTGGTGTGGTGTGGTGTCCTGTGGTGTGGTGTGGTGTGGTGTGTTGTCCTGTGGTGTGGTGTGGTGTGGTGTGGTGTGGTGTGGTGTGGTGTGGTGTGGTGTGGTGTGGTGTGGTGTGGTGTGGTGTGGTGTGGTGAGGTGTGGTGTGGTGTGGTGTGGTGTGAGGCGATGTGGCTTGGTGTCCTGTGGTGTGGTGTGGTGTGGTGTGGTGTGGTGTGGTGTGGTGTGGTGTGGTGTGGTGTGGTGTGGTGTGGTGTGGTGTCCTGTGGTGTGGTGTGGTGTGGTGTGGTGTGGTGAGGTGTGGTGTGGTGTGGTGTGGTGTGAGGCGATGTGGCTTGGTGTCCTGTGGTGTGGTGTGGTGTGGTGTGGTGTGGTGTGGTGTGGTATGGTGTAGTGCTAGTAAGTTAGCTATTTGAGCTTTCGGGCGTTTCGGCAGTTCTGGCCACATTGCGCTGATAACTCATACGATCATGGAAATGCGGATTTAATTCAATACCAAACATCACATCATGGGCTCCGTCGATGCAGTTTCATTTTGTTGCGAAGTTTACATGCAATGCACATCAATGAGCCCCATGCATATAGTAGAAAAGGGTACTTCGAATAAGAACTACATCAGTTGTCCCCGTTGGACAATTTGAGAGCTGTTGGAAAGAACATTGCTAAAAGAAACCATCTGGAGAGACCCAAAATAATGTCTAACTTTGTGAGCATATAAAGGACACGAGATTAAAACATGGTGAACTGCTAGTGGTGATAGACGTCCGGCGCACTGGGGTCTGTCGCCACCGCACAGTAGGTAACCGTGCGTGGCGTAAGTGTGCCCTATGCGGAGACGACACAGTGCGACGACCCTTTCTGCCTAAGCATGCGATGGGACGGTGTGGTGTGGTGTGGTGTCCTGTGGTGTGGTGTGGTGTCCTGTGGTGTGGTGTGGTGTGGTGTGGTGTGGTGTGGTGTGGTGTGGTGTCCTGTGGTGTGGTGTGGTGTGGTGTGGTGTGGTGTGGTGTGGTGTGGTGTGGTGTGGTGTGGTGTTGTGAGGCGATGTGGCTTGGTGTCCTGTGGTGTGGTGTGGTGTGGTGTGGTGTGGTGTGGTGTGGTGTGGTGTGGTGTGGTGTGGTGTGGTGTGGTGTGGTGTGGTGTGGTGTGGTGTGGTGTGGTGTGGTGTCCGGTGGTGTGGTGTGGTGTCCTGTGGTGTGGTGTGGTGTCCTGTGGTGTGGTGTGGTGTGGTGTGTTGTCCTGTGGTGTGGTGTGGTGTGGTGTGGTGTGGTGTGGTGTGGTGTGGTGTGGTGTGGTGTGGTGTGGTGTGGTGTGGTGTGGTGTGGTGTGGTGTGGTGTGGTGTGGTGTGGTGTGGTGAGGTGTGGTGTGGTGTGGTGTGGTGTGAGGCGATGTGGCTTGGTGTCCTGTGGTGTGGTGTGGTGTGGTGTGGTGTCCTGTGGTGTGGTGTGGTGTGGTGTCCTGTGGTGTGGTGTGGTGTGGTGTGGTGTGGTGTGGTGTGGTGTGGTGTGAGGCGATGTGGCTTGGTGTCCTGTGGTGTGGTGCGGTGTGGTGTGGTGTGGTGTGGTGTGGTGTGGTGTGGTGTGGTGTGAGGCGATGTGGCTTGGTGTCCTGTGGTGTGGTGTGACGTGATCCGGTGTGGTGTGGTGTGTTGTTATGATGTGATGTACTATGTCGACAATTGAACCTGGTCCAACGCGATAGTCTTCAGAAAGAAAAAATACACCAATAACAACCTCCAAAGCATAATTATCAACATTACGAATGTTTTGAAAATCAATAAAACCATCTCCCCCTCTGTTCAACTAACGATGCAATTCAAACAAACATATTCATCTGGAGAAATCAACGCTGCAGTGTGGTCTTCTTCTTTTTTTTGCAGAATCTACTTTGTTGGGTATAACAGGGTTGAGCTGGGCACAACAAAGCTCAGTGGGGTGAACAAGGCCCAACAGGGCTAAAAGAACAACAGGCTAGACATGCTGGCCGACTCTCCAGGAGGACCAGCTCGACGTGGTATCTCTACTTCCGATATACGTCACCCCCACCCATAGTCTCAGATGAGGCAGGCGGGTGTAGTACGACCAGGGTACGAGGCAGATCCAGGTCCAGATCCAGGTCCAGGTCCAGCCCGACGCATCTCAGTGGAAAACACGCGCGGCTGGATGTGGTCAGGAGCCCGGTTTATAAGCCTGGATGGGGGCGAGTTGGTTCCAGCTGACTGCCGACAACAGTATCTCTCCTGAAAATGAATATATTCCCAGTGGAGGATTCAGGGATTCATTGGGATCTCAGTTGAAGGACACTGGGCAACGTTTGGATACATATGCAGTACCAATAGGAATCAAAGCTTCCAACAGGATGATATCAGATTTGGAGCAAAGGTCGGTCCTGGACCATAGTTGGAAGCACACATAACCAGTTGGAATGACACTGAGTCCCTCCGACGGGGACGCAGTGCGCCAATTGGAGGGACACAATGGCCAGCTGGGAGGACAACACGTTCCAAGTGGAAGGACACAGTGCCCCAGTTGAAGGGACACCACGCCTCAGTTGGAGATACACTGTGTCCAAGTTGAAGGGACACCACACCTCAGTTGGAGATGCACTGTGTCCAAGTTGAAGGAACACAATGTCCCAGTTGGAGACACAACATCCGAGGAACACTGTGTCCCAGTTGGAGGGGCATTGTGAGGGGCTTCGACACTGAGGAGGGATAGTTATAGGAAACTTACGATCCCCTGCAGTGCCATCTGGAGGCCCCGGGATCCCGCCTGGAGAAGCCTGCGGTGCCAGTTCAGCCTCACTATCCCCTTCAGTGCCGGCTGGATGGTCCGGGATCCCCTGCAGTGCCACCTGGATGGTCCCGGGATACCCTGTAGTGCCAGCTGGAGGGCCCCGAGATCGCCTGCAGTGCCAGCTGGAGGGCCCCAAGATCGCCTGCAGTGCCAGCTGGATGGTCCCGGGATACTCTCCAGTGCCAGCTGGAGGGCCCGGGATCCCACGAGGAGAAGCCTGCGGTGCCGGCACTGCCTCAGAGTGGCGCGGATCCGACCGGCGCAGGTGGGCTAAGTTACGCTAAGCGATACCGCACGCTGCTCCCAGATCCGCGCAGCGAATCTGATCCGATCGGCCGATTGGATGAGGTGTCCCGGGACAGATGGACCATGAACACGGCTGACCGACGACCGACGACCGACGGCCGACGAGAGCGACGCTTCAGAGGTAGCCTCCAAACGGCGATTTCAATTGCACCATGTATTCGTGGGCGGGAGGCGCGGCGCCATCAATTTGTTAGCGGCCGACCGGTGCTCTGGCCGCAGATGGGCGGGGCGGGGGGGGGGGCAACCGGGCGGTCGTCTCGATTGTGTGCGCATGTGTGTGTGTGTGTGTGTGTGTGTATGTGTGCGTGTGTGTGTGTGTGTGTGTGTGTGTGTGTGTGTTTGTGTGCGTGTGTGTGTGTGTGTGTGTGTGTGTGTGTGTGTGTGTGTGTGCGTGTGTGTGTGTGTGTGTGTGTGTGTGTGTGTGCGTGTATGTGTGTGTGTGTGTGTGTGTGTGTGTGTGTGTGTGTGTGTGTGTGTGTGTGTGTGTGTGTGTGTGTGTGTGTGTGCGTGTATGTGTGTGTGTGTGTGTTTGTTCATGTGTGTGTGTGAGTATGCGCGCATGTATATATGCATGAATGCATGCATGTGTATAGAGTCCAGCGCACCACTACAAGCCTGTCCCCGGAGGCATGGGAAGGGGGACTCTTGTGGTCGGTGACCCGCTCTGACAACCGCGCACAATGGATCCGGCATTTTGCGGTGGTCACCTGGATAATGCTGGCGGTGGGATCCGTGACGTCTATTGCGAGGAAATCTGGCCGTCGGACACGGCTCATTTGTCAAGTAAACTGCTCCTCCAGAAGAAAACGAACACCTTCGACAACCAACTAGAATAGTGCTTGTGCAATGCAAGTGACAGGGCAGTGCTTTTCAGCCGAGTCGCGAAATGAGGCGAGTCGCAAAGTCAGGGGGTGGGGGCATTAAAGGCTTACAGAATCCGGTGACGAATCATTTCCAAGCCAGATGAGCTTAATTACAAGCTTACGATGGGAAGTGGCTAGCTGTTGTGGGGATAATCTGTTGCCAAATTATGTTGCAGGCGAGGGCTGGACGTGACCAGTCATTAGCGCACAGGCCGTGCCCATTCACAACTATTTTAGGGTATACTGCACTGCTCCAGTTTTAGGTCTTCTGTCACAGCCTATTAGGACGATGATCACGCCAGTGAGGAAATACGAGCCAGTGAGGAAATACGAGCCAGTGAGGAAATACGAGCCAGTGAGGAAATACGAACCAGTGAGGAAATACGAGCCAGTGAGGAAATACGAGCCAGTGAGGAAATACGAGCCAGTGAGGAAAGGCGACTTCCTGGCAGTGGCAGCAAGTCGCGTTTGCGGTCGCCACGTGACAATTTTCCCCGCGACCATGAAAGGAGAGAAGCGCATCTATGCTGTCCCTGCCTCGCACCCCGCGGTCGGATACACAACGTTGGCTGTTTAGCCATATGGGTACACTGAACTGTCGACAAGGAATAATTGACCATTATATACGTTAAGGGTGTCACGAACGTCTACAGACCGGTATGAACTTCCACGGGCCCTGACGATCTCGTGCGGACCAATACAAACGTCTACGGGCGCTTACAGATGCCTACTAGCTCTGTGTGTTTGCAGACCCTTGCGAACAGCGAAGGGCCCTTACGGATATCTACGGGTTCTTACGAGTGTCTTCAGACCTTTACCGGGGTTACAGCTCCGTACGAACACACACGGGCCCTTTACGAAAGTGTATGGGCCCTTGCGGATGCATACGGGCTCTTACGGGAGTTTCTGTGTTCTTACAAGCGACTACTTACCCATTGCCGATTACGGAATCGACGTATTCACCAATAAGGATTATCTACCCCACATCTGTAGATGCATGCCTAGGCAGCATACATACCTGGTTGATAGCAGTGCCATTTTAACGTACAATTTGAGGAGGAAGCGGATCCTACGATCCGCGCCCCTAATCAGGATTAAATCATCTTTTTCGAAGAGGAAACGATCCTAAGCCGAGGACTTAAACCCGTCTCTCTTGTCAGATCCTCGCACCCTGTCCCGGGGGGGGGGGTCAAAAGAGACCCCTCTCCAATATCCAAACTAAGCGTCGCACGAAAACGAACTAGGTGTCATCGAAAAGCGCTCGACGAGCAGGGCCAGACACAACCACAAAAATGCCCCCCAAAAAAGTAACGTCACTAGGGGCCCTACAGTTTCACGACTTACATCATGTTTGTGGCTCCGGCAGTTCATTTTGAGGGAGATTTGGTAAAATATTTTTTGGGGGGAATCAGAATAGGAAAGTGAAATAGACCAGGACCATACCACTTTTGGTAACCAAATCTTTTTTCTTCACATTTTTTGTTTTTACTGTTCTTCAATTTTCATTTTCTAATGGGTAGAGCGGATCGCAAAATGTTGTTCAAAGTCAACCTGCCCAAATAAAAAATGCTTACTTTAGCCAGAATCTTCGATTTTAACTCTAATGGCCAAATATACAACACTAATAAGTAATCAAAAGGCGAAAAAATGAAGCATTCTTGCAGTGCGTTCTGTTGCATCCCTAAATATAAGGAAACACTGAAAGTTTCATTAAAATATCTATATCCGTTAAAGCGTGATGACTGGTTTAACTTTTTTGGAGGTGACCTCACTTGACCTTAAATAACCCGTTGACCTTAGATGGTCTGACTTAAAAATGTTGACACATGCTAAATTGATGTGGGAAAAGGTATGCCAAATTTCGGCTCGCTGCCACCCGCAGTTCTTTCACAGTCCGCGGAAAACCTTAGTAGGGAGGCGTCGTCAACGACACCCCGGACGGCGTGGGTTAATAAAAATGGGGTAGTCCAGGCCCTCTTCGCAAAATTAGCCCCCTTAGACAATTGCAGGAGAAGTCCCTGCCTACAATGACACAATTTCGAAGTTTTACACCTGCTTAAGTAATTCAGATTGATTGACAAATACATACATTGGTTAAATGCATTACACATGTTGGATTACGAAACCCAAGTTATTGGGAGTACTTAATATATTGTAAAGTGTATTTTATAATATTATTATATCCATTGCGCACTGTAGCGCAAGTAAGATATTCGTATTTCTATGAGATGCATGTGTCTTCAAGGGGATGCTATCAAACTTGTTTTTCATTTAGACGCTTTTATGCTATATTAGTTAGTAAGAGATCCAGTAGTTAGTAGTTAGTAGTTAGTAGTTAGTAGTTAGTCAGTAGTCCAGAGTAGTTAGTAGTTAGTAATCAGGACATCCATCGTTCTCTGTGCGAATGAAAGAGCATTGCTTCATTAAAAAATGGAGCAACACCGATCACAATATTCTGTATGTTTGATTGCAGCAAAGGGAGCATAAATAATACCCGCGTGGACAGCATGATACACATTCCAGAATGAAGGTCGTTCTGGAATGCCCTGACACAGATGAAGTTGCCAGTGTGAGATTCAGTGTGACTGAACTTCTAGAACTTTGTATTAGGCCAAAGCTGAAATGAGTTCAATGTCGTACTTTGCCACACTGTCAGAAATCACCATGAACTACTTGCCGAGAGCCAAGGTCGCTTCCCAGATCAAATGGTACGGATACATTAATAAATTATCCCTAGTCAGATACCTCAACACCAATCATGAAATAAACGGCAAGGAAGCCACGAGAGCGCAGCAAGTGATGAATTCCTACCACAAACAGTACAATATACGCAATATACAGACATGCATATATATATATATATATATATATATATATATATATATATATATATATATATATATATATATATATACATCGTCGTGTATAAAATTGCAGTTGAATTATTTTATGGATGATAAAAACATGAAGGAATCATTGTTCCGCATAATATTTTATGAAGAAAAAACTCTTTGGGAATTGTCCACGCAACACATTGCTCTGCGGTTGCCATAATCATCAAAACTATGACTCTCTCGGCTGGTCCCATAGTACATTTTCTCAATGTTAGCATTAACACACGGATGACCAGGGGTGTTGCATTCTCCTCGTCTCACCGCTCATCCCCCTAGAGGGTTGCTGAGCGAAAGTTGCACATACCCGCAGGCGCCTATTGTGAAACATTCAGTGCAAAATGTGTCAAGTCAGGCTAGGCCCCTGGCTAGTGGTAATTCGGCTGGAACTTGCCCATTCGGAATATAATAGCTTACGCAGCTTTGCACTTGCGAACTGTGCAATGCATTCTTATGAAATACACACCGCCGTATGTCTCCTTTAAATTGAAGTCAATTGCGGAGAAGAATGCTGACTTAGCAGTCACGTGCTCATGTACAGGTCAGATCGTCACGCAGGGTTGACATGCAGTGTTGGCTTTTATAATTGAAGAGCTTAATTTGCGAGCCCAAAAGATAAAATGAACTATGTATTGGAACGCAAACACCAAAAGGACGCCATGTGCAGTTTTGACCACCTTTGATGAACTAACCTTTGCCCTTTGTTGACCAAAGATCGGCACAGGCTCATGTGCTCCATGCGGGTCAAAGCTGAACTAGAGTAAGTTTGCCTGTCAATTTCCGATTCGTCGTTCATTTTTTAAAACCCACATGTTGGCAAACTATGTTGATGGGCTTCAAAAATAAAAGCCCCATATTCACCCCGCGTGGCTCGACCTTACTTCACATGAGGGCATGACAGGTATAGGGTCATGGGCACCTTGTTGAACTTCCAATTGCATGCGGATATGTTAATAGGAATTTTCATAGGGGTGTGGTGCATATTTTCTTGTCTATTCATATCCAAGCTCGAAAACAACCGGTTCGTAATCTGGATACTCATGAAAACTCGTCCCACGCTCATCACATTATTTTACTTCACAACACAATTTACATCAAGCGTTCTGCATTGATTGCCTGCACTTTTGTGCAGAACTTCATTGCATTTTAACCAGCCCGTGTTCAGTTCAGCAAAGGGCCCACATAAGCTCTTGTGAAGCTGGACTGGACTGGACCGATCTCTCAGTCCCCATCTCAGACCACACGGCTGCGGCCCGCTTTGCCGGTCTGCCGGCCAGGCTGTGACGGTTCCGCCTCCTGTGACGGTTCCGCCTCCTGTGACGGTTCCGCCTCCTGTGACGGTTCCGCCTCCTGTGACGGTTCCGCCTGCTGTGACGGTTTCGCCTGCTGTGACGGTTCCGCCTGCTGTGACGGTTGCGCCTCCTGTGACGGTTCCGCCTGTTGTGACGGTTGCGCCTCCTGTGACGGTTCCGCTTCCTGTGACGGTTCCGCCTGCTGTGACGGTTCCGCCTCCTGTGACGGTTCCGCCTGCTGTGACGGTTCCGCCTCCTGTGACGGTTCCGCCTGTTGTGACGGTTGCGCCTCCTGTGACGGTTCCGCTTCCTGTGACGGTTCCGCCTGCTGTGACGGTTCCGCATGCTGTGACGGTTCCGCCTCCTGTGACGGTTCCTCCTCCTGTGACGGTTCCGCCTCCTGTGACGGTTGCGCCTCCTGTGACGGTTCCGCCTGTTGTGACGGTTGCGCCTCCTGTGACGGTTCCGCCTGTTGTGACGGTTGCGCCTCCTGTGACGGTTCCGCCTGTTGTGACGGTTGCGCCTGCTGTGACGGTTCCGCCTCCTGTGACGGTTCCTCCTCCTGTGACGGTTCCGCCTCCTGTGACGGTTGCGCCTCCTGTGACGGTTCCGCCTGTTGTGACGGTTGCGCCTGCTGTGACGGTTCCGCCTGTTGTGACGGTTGCGCCTCCTGTGACGGTTCCGCCTGCTGTGACGGTTCCGCCTGCTGTGACGGTTGCGCCTGCTGTGACGGTTCCGCCTGCTGTGACGGTTCCGCCTGCTGTGACGGTTCCGCCTGCTGTGACGGTTGCGCCTCCTGTGACGGTTCCGCCTCCTGTGACGGTTCCGCCTCCTGTGACGGTTCCGCCTGCTGTGACGGTTCCGCCTGCTGTGACGGTTCCGCCTGCTGTGACGGTTCCGCCTGCTGTGACGGTTCCGCCTGCTGTGACGGTTGCGCCTTCTGTGACGGTTCCGCCTCCTGTGACGGTTCCGCTTCCTGTGACGGTTCCGCCTGCTGTGACGGTTCCGCCTGCTGTGACGGTTCCGCCTCCTGTGACGGTTCCGCCTCCTGTGACGGTTCCGCCTGCTGTGACGGTTGCGCCTCCTGTGACGGTTCCGCCTCCTGTGCGGGTTCCGCCTCCTGTGACGGTTCCGCCTCCTGTGACGGTTCCGCCGCGGCCCGGCTCTCGGCCCCGATAAGGCAGTGGCCGATCGTTGGCAACACGATTAGTTTAAGGCAAGCGGGTGGCGTGACGCTTAGCCGAAGGTGTGGATAATACGTCAGACGGTAGAAAGGCCAGGCCCAATCATTTGGTGGCCGTTGGGCTTTGTCTGCCGAAAGTCGTGGCCGCCTACGGCGATTGACCGTTTTCTTGCCCGGTGCCGAGGCTTCAGGCACGGGTCTGGTTTGACAGCAGTGCGGCTCGCTCGGCGAGATAACAGGGCCACGCGGGCGCTAGAGTTAGCGGGACTATCGGCGGCCAAGTTCCGGTCCAGGGACCCGAGCGGCGCGGCGACGCCCACGGTTGGCAATTAGCTGTTCTGTGTGATGCCCTCGACGTGTGTGCACCACGTGCTCCCGTTCATTAATGTTTGCTGGTTCGCGGAAGCCGTGACGGACGGCTAGTTCAGTCTCCAGAGGGAGGAGTGGGCGGGCGCGCGGCGCCGCCCACATAGGGCCAGCAGGGTAGTGCTCTGGCAACAGGCAGGGTGGTGCTCTGGCGGCCAGCAGGCTGCTGCCCTGGCGGCCAGCAGGGTAGTGCCCTAGCAACAGGCAGGCTGCTGATCTGGCGGCCAGCAGGGTAGTGCTCTGGCGGCCAGCAGGCTGCTGCTCTGGCAACAGGCAGGCTGCTGCTCTGGCGGCCAGCAGGGTAGTGCCTAGCAACAGGCAGGCTGCTGATCTGGCGGCCAGCAGGGTAGTGCCTCTGGAGCAGGCTGTGCTCTGGCGGCCAGCAGGGTAGTGCCCTAGCAACAGGCAGGCTGCTGATCTGGCGGCCAGCAGGGTGTGCTCTGGCGGCCAGCAGGTGTCTCTGGCGCCAGCAGGGTTCCCTGGCGGCCAGCGTGCTGCTTCTGGCGGCCAGCAGGCTGCTGCTCTGGCAACAGGCAGGCTGCTGCTCTGGCGGCCAGCAGGGTAGTGCCCTAGCAACAGGCAGGCTGCTGATCTGGCGGCCAGCAGGGTAGTGCTCTGGCGGCCAGCAGGCTGCTGCTCTGGCGGCCAGCAGGGTAGTGCTCTGGCGGCCAGCAGGGTAGTGCCCTAGCAACAGGCAGGCTGCTGATCTGGCGGCCAGCAGGGTGTGCTCTGGCGGCCAGCAGGCTGCTGCTCTGGCGGCCAGCAGGGTAGTGCTCTGGCGGCAGCAGGTGTGCTTGGCCCAAGGTGCTCTGGAGGCGGGCGCGCGGCGCCGCCCACAGCTTGGGAGGGACCAGCAGGCTGCTGCTCTGGCGGCCAGCAGGCTGCTGCTCTGGCGGCCAGCAGGCTGCTGCTCTGGCGGCCAGCAGGCTGCTGCCCTGGCGGCCAGCAGGCTGCTGCTCTGGCGGCCAGCAGGGTAGTGCTATAGCAACAGGCAGGCTGCTGCTCCGGCGGCCAGCAGGGTAGTGCTATAGCAACAGGCAGGCTGCTGATCTGGCGGCCAGCAGGGTAGTGCCCTAGCAACAGGCAGGCTGCTGCTCTGGCGGCCAGCAGGCTGCTGCCCTGGCGGCCAGCAGGGTGGTGCTCTGGCCACAGGCAGGGTGGTGCTCTGGCGGCCAGCAGGGTAGTGCTCTGGTGACCGGCAGGGTGGTGCTCTGGCCACAGGCAGGGTGGTGCTCTAGCAACAGGCAGGCTGCTGCTCTGGCGGCCAGCAGGGTAGTGCCCTAGCAACAGGCAGGCTGCTGCTCTGGCGGCCAGCAGGGTAGTGCCCTAGCAACAGGCAGGCTGCTGCTCTGGCGGCCAGCAGGGTAGTGCCCTAGCAACAGGCAGGCTGCTGCTCTGGCGGCCAGCAGGGTAGTGCCCTAGCAACAGGCAGGCTGCTGCTCTGGCGGCCAGCAGGGTAGTGCCCTAGCAACAGGCAGGCTGCTGCTCTGGCGGCCAGCAGGGTAGTGCCCTAGCAACAGGCAGGCTGCTGCTCTGGCGGCCAGCAGGGTAGTGCCCTAGCAACAGGCAGGCTGCTGCTCTGGCGGCCAGCAGGGTAGTGCCCTAGCAACAGGCAGGCTGCTGATCTGGCGGCCAGCAGGGTGGTGCTCTAGCAACAGGCAGGCTGCTGCTCTGGCGGCCAACAGGGTAGTGCCCTAGCAACAGGCAGGCTGCTGATCTGGCGGCCGGCAGGGTGGTGCTCTGGCCACAGGGAGGGTGGTGCTCCGGTGACCGGCAGGGTGGTGCTCTGGTGACCGGCAGGGTGGTGCTCTGGCCGCAGACAAAGTGGTGCTATAGTAGACAGGGTGGTGCTCTAGGAACATACAAAGTGGTGCTATAGTGGAGAGGGTGGTGCTCTAGCCACATGCAGGATGATGCCCTAGCTACAGGCAGGGTGGTGCTCTAGCCCCAAACAGGGTAGTGTTCTGGCGACCGGCAGGGTGGTACTCTAACAACAGACAAAGTGGTGCTATAGTAGACAGGGTGATGCTCTAGCCACATGCAGGGTGATGTCATAGCTACAGGTAGGGTGGTGTTCTGGCCACATGCAGGGTGGTGCTCTGGCCACAGGTAGGGTGGTGCTCTAGTGACAGGTAGGGCGCTGATCTAGCCACAGGCAGAAAGTTGTTTCACACGCGTCGACTGCATTGCAATGCGTGATACTGTAACAGCGGTGGGCAATCCCTTCCAAATCCATGCAAGCCCTGGAGGACCGCTTACACAAGCCGGTCGCAAGTCCTCAATTTCAGATAAGTTCGTGAAGAATAAAATCCGCACACACACACAACATTCAGCAATTTATAAGCAAGTATCTATCGAACTGAAAACTGAAGTAGCTGATAATTTTCTTTGTTCCAACAGAGGAGGGCGGAGGAGGTGAAACAGTTCTTTACATTTTCTCGACCACGGAAAATATGGCGAATGCTGGCCTCCCGCAGGTCGGTAGAGCTGATGCAGCGTTCTTTACCCATGATGTGCCAAATTTGCAGACTCGCGGGGTGGGGAGGGTCGAATGGTCATCAGCGCACCTCCGACCGGGGCCGCTGGCCAGCTGGTGCGGCTCACATGTCTCCGTGGTCGGCATGCGATTCGCCAGGGAGGCAGGAAGTGGATCATGTCACGGGACACCTTGCAAAGTTGCTTCACGGCCGTCACCCTTGACGCGCCGTCTGAGGTTCAAAGGGAAGAGAGAGAGAGAGAGAGAGAGAGAGAGAGAGAGAGAGAGAGAGAGAGAGAGAGAGAGAGAGAGAGAGAGAGAGAGAGAGAGAGAGGAGAGGGGCGGTACTTTTCCAAGTACACTCCTGAAGCAATTCTAGGTGATATGTGTAAATTATACGTTACGCTAAAGCTTCGTTCATGGTATTTCCATAAGCGTGGCACACTTTTAGAGGAACGTGCTTACCATGTTGCAAAATGGTGTGTTACTAAACCCATGCCACAATCGTTGACACGATTTGACTTGAACGCGCCCGAACCGCCGCTGCCAGTTGTGCCTTAGTTTAATGATTCAGAGGTTCCCGGTTCGAGGCCAGAGACACAGCACACTGCGTGTGTCGCGTGGTAGTTAGGTAATTTTTGGGGCTTTAATGCGCATCGACTTCGGTGGCCATGTAGCCCCATAACAACATAAGTTATTTGCACGTCGGTATATCGCACATGTTAGCTAAGCATGCAGAATAGTGAAGTCATTGTAATGAACGGTATGTGAGAGATGTTACGGCATAATTCAACCTTTTCAGCGTGGTGTGCTTATTACTGAAAATGACGAGACAATTAAAAAGGTCGCCCTGATCGGACAACACCCGAGTCGTCGCCAAAAAGTTCACTGAGTGACAGTGACTGCACGAGCCCGAAGTCACGTCTACGCTCCTCTTCATAACCGAGGCAGGAGAGCAGGACATGACATACAGGTAGGAGGGCGTGGCATTTCGAGCAACGTGGTATATCATTACCAGTCGTAAGAGCGAGTGGCCTATGTATGCCTTATTCTCAGGCGTCACAATGCTGGTTCGCCTCGCCTATTCCTCCGCGAGCACGAGCTCCATTTTCGAGACAATGTCTGATCGCTCTCAACTTATTATCGGGTAATGCATTCCGAGAAGCTTGCCACTTTGCGAGCACAGACGCAAAATGGTTCGGAAGTGATCACAGGCAGGGAGTGGTAAAGTTGGCGAGCAAGGATCTAGAGACGCACATTCTGCAGCAGCATTAGCTAGGTGCCCACGTGGCTCGAGATCCAGCACAGCACCACTCTTTTACCTGTCTGGTGCACAGCGGCAAGACGAGTTAAAACGTCCCGTCAAATGGGATTTCATGTCACGTGTCCTGATCGCTAAAAGACTACTTAAGGAATCCGTTAAAATAAGGTGTAGGGGATCGTCTGATATTCCAATGAAACAGAGAGCTTCAAAATGGCCAAAAGCTCCAAATAATACACAGACGTATGTGCTGGAAGCGAAAAGCATCACGCCACCACAGTACCGGCAATATAAGCGCTGTCGACGCCGGCCTCCGTTCTGGATCCATCGAAGTGTGTTGCAACGAATCCAGTGTAACACTCAATGTGCTCCAAGGCAAGTGCTCTGCATTAATTCGGTGTGATGTCGGCTTTCTTTGTGCAGGCGAGCGATGTGTCCACTTTAAGTGTGACCAGTTCACCATGAGGCGTGGGAATAACACTCAGTCCGCCGAACATCCAGCAGCCGGAGACCTCTCTCATAGAAAAATAATCGCGTTCTCGCTCCATACGGCTATCATAGGCCATTCGTTTGAGAACGGCGCCAGTATGCGGTGAGAAAACACATGGTCGTAAGCTGGGTGGCCCGGGTATTGTCGTAGTTTACAGGCATATCGCGTACCAGGCTGTTCACGGCGCACGTAGAGTGAAATATCGTGAATTTTCGCGAGGAGACTCGCCGTTGGAGATGTGCGAAAAGTCTCCTTGTGATGATGCGAAGGGCAGTGTGGTGGATTGTATTCAGGGTACATTTACTCGTCAAACAAGCTCCATCATAAATTAAACACGCGTAGTCAGCTTTGATCGAACGAGTCGATGGGGTGAAATTTACACTTATTGGGTATGCACTGCACAGACCCCATTAAGCATTACAGACAGACCCCCTAAAGCAAGCATTTTTTATTAGGGCAAGTTTACTTCCAGTTTTTCGATCCACTCTACCCATTGGAAAAGGAAAATCAAAGAAAACTTGAAAACCCAAAATTTTGAAATTTTGAGAAGAAAAAAAACTTATTTTTTTGGGGCCAAAAAATTAAAGACCTGGTCGATTTCGCTGTCCCTTTCTCATCCAAGATAAATTTTGTTTTTCATATATCACCAAAAATGAGCTCCTCAGAGCCAAAAACATAATGTAAGCCGTAAAATGTCGTGAAAATCTAGCCCCCTGGTGACGTCACTTTTAGGGAAAATTGTTTTGGGGTGAACCAGGACCCTACTCGTCGAGCGCTTTCCGATGACACCTCATTCGTTTTCACGCGATGCTTAGTTTGGCTTTTAGAGTGGGGTTACTAACCGCCCCTCGAGACGGGGTGTGAGGATCCGACCGGAAAGACGGCGCGGGTTAAGTGCACACTTAGGTCAGCCCAGTGGCATGACCTTCAACTTGCGGAATGACCTGGAAGATATGAATACTTATGTCTCAGGTACTTTCATCAAGACCACTGAAGCAAAACGCTCGTATCTAATTGACATCCGAAAATTATAAGGCTAGGTCAGATCATGCCATATGGTCAGATCAAGTATGTCCAGGCTTGAATATCTCCCCAAAATCACTTTTCGGTTTGAAAATGTCGTTCCAAGAAGAACTGATAGTATACTGAAACATATTTGCGAACTGTACAGCTTCTGATCTTGTGTTCACCTTCGCTTCAGTGCACACTGCTTGGAAAATAATTCAAAAGCAAATAAGCTCAGTCTACACGGGCCAGATCATCTCAGGGCATTCGTTAATCAGCCAATGTCATGTCTTATGATCCAGGATGTGCTGAAAAGAAATTGTGATTTCATTTAGCGAGGAAGAACAACATTCTGTATCAGATTGCATTGTGCAAAATATATTGTTAAGTGACCTGACGCTATGCCATTGAACGTTGACAGACATAATACGTCTCAGAATGCTTATCACATACTCTTTATCACTTTCGGCCTGAACAAATGCTTCGAAAATTCAATTTTCCTCCCTCAATACGAAAGACAAACGCGCAAATACACCTGCCCTCAGGTCAGTATCCCGTTAATTACAAGTTATCAGGCGTTGATTCGTCTTGGTGGGAGGACATCATGATCTGGGTACGGCGTTTATATGTCACGGCTAATTCAAATGGTAGTATTTTGAAGATTCGGGGATATTAGTCACTATAACGCATCCATGCTCGGTGACCTTTAGTGACCCGAACGTGAAATTTTGCAAATATGTGAAACAAATGCATAAGAAGCTATTGAAATTGCCATGTGTCTGCCTCCACTCATTTGGCCGTTATCACGGAAAAAATGGTGAGGATCTCGGAGCCCCTCAGTTTGACGTGGGTTGCCGTTAGTCATTAGAGGCGAATTAACCGCACGGGTGACCGGCACGCCGCTCTTACGGCACGAGCATCGCCGAGCATGACGAGGTAAGTTGGCCAGGTGCAGGGGCATATTTAAAGATAGACACATGTTATATTAGCGAAAGGTGCTTAGAAATGACTGCAGGTTGACCCCCTGATTGGACACACTTGAAATTACATTTTTAGTGATATAAAATAATGCCCACCCTGCTCCACATTTAGATAATGCCCACCCAGATCCACATTTAGATAACACCCACCCAGCTCCACATTCAGAAAATGCCCACCCAGCTCCACATTTAGATAATGCCCGCCCAACTCCACATTCAGATAATGCCTACCCAGCTCCACATTCAGATAATGCCCACCCAGCTCCACATTCAGATAATACCCACCCAGCTCCACATTTAGATAATGCCCACCCAGCTCCACATTTAGATAATGCCCACTCAGCTCCACATTCAGATAATGGCCACCCAGCTCCACATTCAGATAATGCCCGCCCAGCTCCACATTCAGATAATGCCTACCCAGCTCCACATTCAGATAATGCCCACCCAGCTCCACATTCAGATAATACCCACCCAGCTCCACATTTAGATAATGCCCACCCAGCTCCACATTTAGATAATGCCCACTCAGCTCCACATTCAGATAATGGCCACCCAGCTCCACATTCAGATAATGCCCACCCAGCTCCACATTCAGATAATGCCCACCCAGCTCCACATTCGGATAATGCCCACTCAGCTCCACATTCGGATAATGCCCACCCAGCTTCACATTTAGATAATGCCCACCCAGCTCCACATGCAGATAATGCCCACCCAGCTCCACATTCAGATAATGCCCACCCAGCGCCACCTTTGGAGTTCCATTATCTTATGAGACAGGTTTGCAGACGAGGTGCCTCAGTCGATGTACCGCACCAACATTATCATGCAAATTACCGACGAAGGCCGGACATTGCAGGCGCGACAGTCCGAGCTGCTGGTTTCCGGGTAAGTGACAGCTTTGACAAGTTGTGCACCAAAACGACAGGAGTGTGAGCAGTCGTAACAGCTGTATTTTAGCATCGACACGTTTCTATCAGCATAACTATCCGTGTCTCTCACCACAGGAACCGGTTACAATACAGCATCGCGAAGAGATCACGGTGAAATGTGCATTCCCAGCTGTTACAAAACAGTCACTGACAGAGAAAGCGACGTGGATGTTGCTGAGTCTTGACGCGTCAGTTCATTCATTCACGCATATTGGTGGTACATTCATGCGGCTCGGCACAGCACCGATTCAAATCATCTCCGACATCTGCAGCCGTCTCGGGTACCACAGCGCGCGATTTGCCGCCACCCAGACATACCTAAACGGCCGGCAATGTTCCGACGCCTTGTGAAGCGCGTGATGTGACTGCGATATGACGGTAGCGGCGCCTCTGGTATCGGGCATCGATAAATATTCAGAACAGAGCTTTCAGAAACATTGCACCAGTGATCACTGGTCTAGCCAGTGTGCTATGGATTCTGATCTATAAATTATCGCATGTGAACGTTTGCAGCATTTGCTATTCCTGAAGTGAGGGCAAGCTTGCACATGAACGACATCAAAGGAATTTCTTAGAGCGCGCGTTCAGCCGACATCGCAGAGCATGTGCTCGAGCCAGAGGAAGGTGACACATGCCGCTCATGCGTGTCAGACTCGCCCCGTCTGCACCATTCACTACATCATTCCCTACACCATTCACTACACCACTCACTACACCATTCACTACAACATTCACTACACCATTCACTACACCATTCACTACAACATTCACTACATCACACTGATCACCATAACAGCGTATGGTCTTTGGCCGACCGACCTGTTCGTGCACAAGGTGAGATTTTGCGGAATGAACTTTTTTTTGCAAAGGAATCGGCTTCAGGAGCAAAATGTGTCATTCAGACCAACCACAGTGTGCATTACACTATGAAATGTACACCAATTGATTGTGTGCTGGCTTTGCTGAGCACACAATTGGTTGGCTGCATTTAGCTTTGGCCTATATCGGTAGGGGCAGGGGAGATTCAGCCCTGTGGCGGTTTGCCTGTGGTTCCCTAACCCTTTGTGATAGCAGCGTGCAATTCGGTTAGTGTTCCTAGCTTTCCTTCTTCTACTTCTTAGTAACATTTCCATGTATGTGAATATTTCATTGTTTTACTGTTCAGGTGACCATGACTTGAAAATGAACTGCTCATATTACCTTACTTATGCACGGAAGTTGTCATTTTGAGCCCAATTATGACAGGGGCGGATCCAAGGGGAGTCAGACAAAGAGGAACACATGTGACCGGTTTTCACAAAGCGGCATCATTTACGTTGCCATCTGAAAATTCAGTGGGCGGGGTGCACTACAAATGGTAATAATACATCACAAACAGTGGCGGAGATAGAAATTGTTTCCAATGGCTGATGTAGGATGTAGGATGCAAGAGGTGTTGCGAGCTATTTAGGATATGCCCTGTTCAAACCACTAAAAGCAATAGTGCCGCGAGGGTGAAGCTTTGCCAATGACAGGTCAATGAGAAACGGGGCATGAACGAATTCAGGATAGGCTAATATTCAATTGTTAATGTTTCCATTTAACAGCAAGTTTAGTATCCTTCTCACTCGCGTTTGTCAGGAACCTCACTGTCGAAATTCCGTGGCGACGCCTCTGAACACAAATATCATGCTAAGCATTGGCGTAATGCAACAATGCAAAAAAAAAGATACTTGTGGCACTGACTGCCAAGAACATCCAGACACAATGGTCGAATTACATCCTACCTATTAAGATCCTGATTACGCCATTAACTGTTTTATACGTGCATGTATGGACACCAGATGGTGTTGTTGACCGTCATGGATTGTTCATATTCAACCGCGCATAACTCTACCGATGCACAAATCAACACAGTCACCACTGTTTTGATTAATTCCGTCCATTTCTTTTTTGTCTCCGGACTTCGTCATTGCAATCATTATATTTTTGACATATCAAAGGTGCAAAATAGATCCGTAGAATTCGCTTCAGCTGGAACTATGCAAGGGGCGGACCCCTTTCACAGTCAGGTCTAAAAAGTTTGTACTGCAATGGAGATGTCCCCAAATATACGTACTTCTTTGTCAGTGTTTTAGAAGATGCGAGTCAGGTATCAGATATTAGCAAACCATGTGTAGATATATAGCTTGATAGAACAGGAAGATCGATCGTCACAATGTTGATGCGACCCGACGTGTCTTTCACACGCACCGGAGGAGCGTTCGCAGAATACGCCCGCTACTCCGGGTTTTCGACGGTATCACATAAACGGGCGGGAATATTGTATTTAAATATTGTGACTTCGCTGAGTCACAATATACGCACATCCTATACTAAAACTCTGAATATATCCGTAAATACAGATGCTGCGGTGGCGCAAAGTCTACCGACCGCAGGTTGGCCGTCGAGCTTCAAGATCACAAAGGTTTCGTCGGTGCAGTGGAGCAGCGACGGGATGTGGCGGCTCACTTCGACCTCATTTGACCCTGAAAACTTTGATCTAGTACCATGGAATTGGTCCAGTATCATGACTTTGATACTAGTACCATGGCCTTGATGCTGCAGTCAGTTCACTACAGCATAATCTATTATCCGAATTGCGTGCTTCTAGCTTCGGTAGTTTCCGCGATCCTGGGCGGTGCGAATCACTCCCGCTCGTGTGCGTTATGTGAGAGGCCCTCCGGCGCCAGTGCTAACTCCATCTGAGGTGGAAGGTGATAACATTGAAATATAACCCTGGGAGCCTTGCGGTCCGTTGTTAACTGGCGGGAAGGGGCCAGCGGACGGCATCCGAGACTGACCGGGATCAGACTAAGCGTTCCACAAACAAACTATAAATAATATATTATGGAGGCTGCGAGTACACCGAGAGCAAGACTAGATCGTCGGCTCCCCTGAGCTACAAACACACCAGTCGCCAGCTATGGTCCTGAGCATTTCACAAGTGGCAGGATGGCCACAGTCGTGTGCAGAGCATAGCTAGCATATGTAGAGACCAAAAGTCCGGCCGGAAAGCGCGTTCAAGTTGGGCGGGCTTCAAAGCCGTCTCTTAAGAGTATGTATGGCGGGCTTCAAAGCCGTTTCATAACCCGCGACGTCTTTCCGTTCAGATCCTCACACACCGTCTCGGGGGGTGGGGGCGGTAGAAGACCCCCCTCTAAAATCCAAACTAAGAATCGCACGAAAACGAAATGGGTGTCATCGGAACGGGCTCTAGGAGTAGGGTCCGGGACTACCCTCCAAAACAATTTCCCACTAAAGTGACGTGACCAGGGGGCTAGATTTTCACGACCTTTCACGACTTACATTATGTTTTTGACTCTGGGGAGTTCATTTTGGGGGATATATTTTAAACAAAATTTATTTCGAATAAGAAAAGGACAGCGAAATCTGCCAGGGTTACAATTTTTAGGCTCCCCAAAATAATGTTTTAATTTTTTTTCTTCGAAATTTCGAGTTTTCAAATTTTCTTTAATGCTCCTTTTTCAATGGGTAGAGCCGACCGAGGTCGGCTCTATCCATTGGAAGTCAACTTGCCCTAATAAAAAAATGCTTACTTTAGCCAGAATCCTGTATTTGAACTGCAATTTGGCAAATACGCAAACTTTATATGTAGTCAAAAACGAAAAAAAATGAAACATTCCACTGGTACGTTTGGTTGCATCCGTAAAGATAAGCAAACGCTGAAAATTTCATTAGAATATATGCATCCGTTAAAGCGGGACGACTGGTTGAACTTTTTTGGAGGTGACCTCGCTTGACCTTGACTAACTCGTTGATCCTAGATCACCGGACCTAAAAGTTTTGAATCAGCATGTCAAATTGATGTGGGAAAAGGTATGCCAAATGTGGGCGCGCTGCCGCGCGCCGTTCGTCCGCTATCCGCGAAAAACCTGAGGGGGCGGTTGAAGACCCCCAAGACGGGACGGGTTAAGAGACGAGACGGGTCTCTTAACCCTTTCCGATCTTTCCGGTCAGATCCTCCTGTGTCGGGGAGGGGGGTTAGTAACCCCCCTCTAAAATCCAAACTAGGCATCGCACGAAAACGAAACAGGTGTCATCGGAAAGCGCTCGACGAGTAGGGTCCGGGTCCACCCCCAAAATAATTTTCCCCAAAAGTGACGTCACCAGGGGCTAGATTGTCACGACTTTTCACGACTATGTTTTGTGTTTGTCATTATGTTTATTATGTTTTTGACTCCAGGGTGTTCATTTTGGGGATATATAAAAACCAAATTTATTTGGAATAAGAAAAGGACAGGGAAACTGACAAGGGCCATACATGTTTTTGACCCCCCAAAATACATTTTTAATATTTCAAAATATTGAGTTTTCAAGTTTTCTTTAATTTTCATTTTCCTATGGGTAGAGCAGACTGAGAAACGTTGCTGGAAGTCAACTTGCCCTAATAAAAATGCTTACTTTAGCAAGAATCTTCTATTTGAACTGCAATTGGCAATTACACCAAATTTATATAGTAAAAAAAATCACTTTTACGTTTTGTTTCATCCCTAAAGATAAGCAAACGGTGAGAGTTTCATTAAAATATCTGTACCAGTTAAAGCGTGACGACTGGTTGAACGTTTTTGGAGGTGACCTCACTTGACATTGTCTAACTTATTGACCCTAGATGACCTGATTTTAAAACTTTGAAACAGCATGCCAATTTGATGTGGGAACGGGTATGCCAAATTTGTGCGCGTTGCCGTGCGCCATTCGTCCAATATCCGCTAAAAACCTAAGGGGTGCGGTTGAAGACCCCCCCCCCCCGAGACGGGACGGGTTAAGGGTATGTGTGGCGGGCTTTACAGCCGTCTCTTAGGGAGCATGTTCGGCGGGCTTTACAGCCGTCTCTCAGGGAGCATGTTCGGCGGGCTTTACAGCCGTTTCTCAGGGAGCATGTTCGGCGGGCTTTACAGCCGTCTCTCAGCGAGCATGTTCGGCGGGCTTTACAGCCGTCTCTTAGGGAGCATGTTCGGCGGGCTTTACAGCCGTCTCTCAGGGAGCATGTTCGGCGGGCTTTACAGCCGTCTCTTAGGGAGCATGTTCGGCGGGCTTTACAGCCGTCTCTTAGGGAGCATGTTCGGCGGGCTGCATAGCCGTCTCTTACGGTATGTACGGCCGTCACATGGTCATAGCCCAGCCCATCGCACAACAGAACAACGCTCCATAAAACAAACAAAAATGTCCATATAATTGTCGGATGATATCATCATGGGCATCATGATGTGGTATCATGAAATTAAATTGTCAATGCATGCATTCATTCAACTACAACTGAATGTTGTGAATAATATTTCACGCACGCCAGTGCTAAAGTTGGATATCAGAATCCGAATTCACAGTGACGTTTTTAGGAAAATGTGGAATGCATTAGCATGTATATCTTATACTGAGCAGCCATAAGTCACATTCCACATTACATATCCTATTGCACATTATCCTGGGTTGCAGCTCTGTTCCTGTATGTCGGGAACTGGCGAGTCGCCCCTTCTGCCGGGATGTCTCCTGACCAATATGTGAATATACACAAATGTCGCACCCACAGACAACTCGCAAGGGCACTTATTCGATAGCCAACCCGACCTTCAAACTATTTCTGACCCACCAAATGGTGAAGAACTTTCGACTTTCCCCACGTGCTCGGAGCCACTCACTAATTTAAACGAGATGCACAACTGGTTGGAAGGATGAAAGCCTTGGCATTTGATGCATGGTTAATATTGCATTTTCCATTCAGTTCCAACGACTAATGTGGGTTGGGTTTATCTCTCCATAATTTCTTCAAACGCGTACTGCGCCCCAGTTATCTACCACTTCATAGCGAGATAAAATAACTTTAGGTTTGTAGAAGGTCATAGGTGAAGCCCATGATTAGCGAGAGCATTCTGCTGGAAAACCAGTTGGTTGGTTGGCCAGCTTTTGGTTTCTACACCTCGTCGACTGCATGGGTGTAGACATGCACAGGGTCACAAATACCTCACCGCTATTGCTCGCAAGCGACGAACAGCGACAGGTTTGACCCGAACCAACAACTTTTTGGATGGGAGACAAACAACTTACCCATAGACCACTCGTCCTTCGGAAATCCTGTTAATCTTCAGATCATGGTGGCTTTGTCAATGCCACATCAAGCCCTCAAACCCAGGTTTGCCAATTACAAATGAGTAATCAAATACAACATTTGGTTCAGTGTGCGCAAAATTAAAACTGACGGAAAAGAACCGAACAAGAGAAAAACGACGGAACGGATATGATTAACTTTGCAGTAAAACAAACCTAAACTTATGTACATAAGAAACGGAACATGGAATGCTTATACAAAGCATACCAGAAGGTAGCTGCTCTTTTTACGCTAATTGTTCTTTTGCCGATGTCTTCCTTTTGTGCAATGTTATTGAAAAACGTGACGGTCATATGTTACAGTCATATGTTACGGTCATATGTCACGATCACATGAACCTGAGGCCAGATGGAATCACTTGCCTCTCAACTGGACATGAAGGGTGGGCACCGCGGAAAATCGAACTCCGGTTCTAACCTCTGGGTTCTTAACCATGGTGCCGAATTTCTGCATATCTACAGCAATGTAAAACATGCCTTGCAATACAGGCTTCTTGGCAGGGCTTCAGGGGGTACTGTTCGAGTTCCATCCCGCCTGACCCAGGCACGACGGACCACCCCGGACCGGGCTTCAGGCCCCAAATGTGCTGTGTCTGTCACCTCTAGAGCAAGGGGCTCACGATACGGCGCACGCGGCGCCGCCAATCGCTCCAGAGCTCACCGAACGGGTCACCAATCGGAGTGAGGACTGAATACGACGACACCCGCAGGCGGATGTGTTGTGAAACAGGCTAAATCCTTCAGTCAGAGAGCACAGTAGAGGATGCTGACCTAGCGTTATGATAGGGTGGCGGATGTTGACCCGGCGGTAGGGTATAGGGCGGATATTGACCCGGCGGTAAGGTGTTGTTGCGGATCATGACCAGGCGACAGAAGGTACAGTAGAAAATGTTGACCCGGTGGTAAGGTGCTGTTGCGGATCATGACCAGGCGACAGAAGGTACAGTAGAGAATGTTGACCCGGCGGTAAGTTGCTGTTCCGGATCATGACCAGGCGACAGAAGGTACAGTAGCGGATGCTGACCCGGCGGCAGCTCAGGCAGCGCTGGCCAGTCTCTCTGGCCAGACTGTAATGCCAGTTTCTATGACTAGTCTGTATGGCCAGACTGTATGGCCAGTCTGTATGGCCAGTCTGTATGGCCAAACTGCATGGTCAGACTGCATGACCAGACTGCATGGCCAGTCTGTATGACCAAACTGTATGGCCAGTCTGTATTGTCAGACTGCACGGTCAGTTTGTGTGGCCAGACTGTATGGTCAGTTTGCATGACTAGTCTGTATGGGCGCTTGCTGAGATGCACCGTGTCACAAATTAAGGTGCACAACGACCACGGTGGTACGGTGAACACTCCCTGACACTCCTCACCACCACCCCCTCCGACAGCCACACTTCTCACCACCACCCCTCCGACAGCCACACTCCTCACCACCACCCCCTCCGACAGCCACACTCCTCACCACCACCCCTCCGACAGCCACGCTTCTCACCACCACCACCTCAGACAGCCACACTTCTCACCACCACCACCTCCGACAGCCACACTCCTCACCACCACCCCTCCGACAGCCACACTCCTCACCACCACCCCCTCCGACAGCCACACTCCTCACCACCACCCCCTCCGACAGCCACACTCCTCACCACCACCCCCTCCGACAGCCACACTCCTCACCACCACCCCCTCCGACAGCCACACTTCTCCCCCCTCCGACAGCCACACTTCTCACCCCCCCTCTGACAGCCACACTTCTCACCACCACCCCCTCCGACAGCCACACTCCTCACCACTACCCCCTCCGACAGCCACACTTCTCACCACCACCACCTCCGATAGACACACTCCTCACCACCACCCCCTCCGACAGACACACTCCTCACCACCACCCCCTCCGACAGCCACACTTCTCACCACCACCCCCTCCGACAGCCACACTTCTCACCACCACCCCCTCCGACAGCCACACTCCTCACCACCACCACCTCCGATAGACACACTCCTCACCACCACCCCCTCTGATAGACACACTCCTCACCACCTCGGACAGTCACGCTCCTCAAGCAAGGCGGCAGTTGCAGTCAGAGAAAATCGAGACCGTCCGACGCAGGTCTATATATTACTGACGATCGCCCGACACAAATAGCAGTTATATTTTTAGTTCGTGCCACTATCGCAGCCTGAATTGTGCCTTTCGCTGTCTGGCATATATATTGGGACAGTCCGGCACGACTCCGCAGGGCTCCCTCTCCTGCTGGGCTGCTCGTTACGCCAGCGACTCACACCGCTTCGCGGTGATTAGCGCACTATGGAGAGATCATCCAATTGTACAGGAGTTGACAAAACTGACGAAGGTATTCATCGGAAATTGGAAATATTTATATAGCAGCATAATCTACATGTAATCCCACGAGAATAGGAAATGTGAACACTTAACGGTTGTAAAAATATTCGGCACGACGCCGAAAGCCAAGGTGACGAACAATCATAAAATACCAATAATTTGCAATTCTATCAAGCCCACGTGTTGTCACAAATTTGTCTACGCCGTTAATGTCGGACATTTCATTTAAGAGAATTTTAAGAACTAGCAGAAGGTTTATTGATCACTAACTTCAGTCGTGTTTCTATGAACAAAACGGAAGCAAAATCTTATATTCATCCATTTCTTGGACGGACAGAAATGGAAGAACTCGAATCAATGGGGAAAACCGAGCCGACATCAGATGAAAAAATTATACAAGTAGTCAAATCAAGGAGCAGCAGCGAAACAACGACGAAGACATAACTTCAAACCAACGTCTGCAGCAGAGCAATAAGAGGCTGAACGGCGATGTACCGACCGCCAATCCGACTGAGGAAGCTATGGACTCTGTCCCCTGCTCTATTGCAGTGGAGACCACCACACTAACAATGATGATCATGAAACAACCACGATGCGCTGCCTACTTCTGGCCGTGAACCGGCTCCTAGGCTTAGGAACTTGACATGATAGACAAACATCAAGTGCGTGAAATGTGACGAAGTTAATACTTAAAAATTTGAACGTAGTGGGAAATAAGCGTTGTTGTGCCTCATAACCATCAGTAACGAGGAGAACGATGTGCTGTACGAGATATGGTTACTGGGGGTGGGGGACGGGCTCTTCAGTAGACCGAATGATGGCAGACAAACCTTGTATTCGGGAATAGAAGCAGGAATGGAAGTCGACAAATGAAGCGTGTGTGGGGAGGGACGACGTGCAGCGGAAAAAGACCAGATGACCCGAAAACTCGCGGAATTTTCCGGAGGTCGACGAAGTCCTGATGCGAAGACCACTGTCCAGGCAGCACAGTCCTCACCTCAAAACTATTCCAAAACCACGGATACCCGAAACGCAGTCCAGTATACACCTGTAAGGAGCTAGCGAAACACCGCCTTATGGAATGTGAAACCAAGGAATCCAATTTTAGCTGGTGGTCAATCACATTAGAAGGTCAGAAGGTACTATCTGATACTGCTGGATGCTGTTGGGAAAAACGCCCTCAGCACACTTCATTGCGTGCCAAGAAGCAAAAAGTATGGGGAAAGAACAATGGCTCCGCCCAGAAATCTGCGTTAAGCGGGCTCTCTAGAAGCTGGATGTCCACGTGAATATGTATCGCACATCACAGGCAAGAAGTCAGTCGCCAATTGTGAACACTCGCAGCAGCAGACATTGTCGTGCAGTGTCGTGCAGCGAACAGTGTCTGGAAGCCTTCTAGCAGGCACTTAGTTTGGCAGGCCGAACAGTGTCTGGCAGCCTTCTAGCAGGCACTTAGAGTGTCAGGCCGAGTGCTGTTACGTAGTCATTCCGTCTTCAGTAGTCTTCAACATATCAAACTGTGGGAACGTCCACGTCGTCTAGTAGTAACGAGCGCAGTAGGTAGGCTGATCCGCGTGGCTAAAGGCTCAGCATGGGTGCACAGCAATCGTGTCTTATTTCGCTTCGATTCCGGTCCGTGTTTTGCTGCAGTGTTTATATTTGGCCGTTATGTTACCGCTGTTCCATTCAGCCTCCGGGTAGTTACCGCAACTGCCACTCTTATATAACTGAACGATGTTGGGAAGTGTATTTTGCTGCTGAGTTATAATACAACACTTGGCATTAGACCGAAGGTCGAGTGCACAGTAATCTTCTAGAACAAAGTTGCAAAATTATTTTTACAGCGTAAGTTTTGTAAAGTATTTCTCATGCTCTCGTTTGCTTGACTTCAATGAGTAGAATACACAACTGACTAATTAGGCGCAGCTTTGGGCTCTTAACTAAAACAAGTCGTGAAGCACACATGCTAGCTTGTAGACATGAATAAGCTATCGCGGTATAGCAAGTGCATTTGATTGAAACGCCTTTTGAATGCATGGCGAGAGAGCAGAATGCCTTTACTCTACGCTGGTATTTTGCACCATAGGACTGGCCATGTAATACGCAATGCTATTTTACTGGCATGAAAATACCTTATAATGTGTCGCTATGCACAGTTATGAAGGGGCTACAATGCATGCATTTTTATTATATCATACTTGTTCAATGACATGAAACATATTTTCATAACATTACACTAAGAACTAAGCCTTCATGTAAAGCAATCACGTCCTTTTAGAAAATCGAGTAAAATGTATGCTTGTGATCTTAAAATATCCGTTGCAGAGTCGTTTCCCAGTTTACGTGTAAACTTAACGTGACTTGCTGCGGTTCACGCTAATTTTGGAAATTCCCGTAGCAATGTGCAACAGATGCGTCCGCATATGGTAAGACCATTTTCTATTCAAATATGTCCTTATGTTTTACTACATAGTCAGGCATCGCCCATCACGAAGTGGTCAATAATATTTTCTGTTTAAGCACCTTTGTGTCGCAACAGCTCTTTGCCACATCGGTCGCTTGTGGGGGCTTCTGCAGACGGAGAGCCACGTATATCCATGTGCAATCACTTGTTGGAGCTTCTCTGTACGGAGTCCCCATATTCCATGTGCAATCGTGGTGTCGGCCTGCTTTGCCGCCCTGGACGCTCGTCTGAGCCCGGCTCAGGAACGTCCAATTGTGGAGGATTCTGCTACCGGATAACGTGCTGCCATATTGCCTGGACCATTTTTACGATGGCAAGTTTGGAACATGTGCCGGAGAAAATCCGCTCTTGCGGCGGTCTGCGCCGTGGTCGACTGTCGGCAGACTGTTTTTTACCGGAGAGAAAATATAAATGTACCGCGCGTGTCGTAACGATTGGGGCCGCGCGCACATGCCATCGGTCAGACACCTCGACATGCTGTCTGGCGGCACGTTTACCTCTTCGTGTGATGATGACGAAACGTGTACAAGGTACACGGTACGCGGTGGGCGGTGATGACCAATTTGAACCGTGCAGCCTGCACAGGGACTCTGGAAATGCAAGTGACGACGTTTCGTCACATCTAGCGGTTTTCCAGAGCCAGATCCACTCGTGAGAAAGGCCGCTTTCTCTCTGCACGAGGCGAGGAGCGGCATGGAACGCATGCGCCGACCACTACTGCAGCGGGTGGCGGCACACAACGAGCACACCGACCACTACTGCAGCGGGTGGCGGCGCATAACGAGCACACCGACCACTGCTGAAGCGGGTGGCGGCGCATAACGAGCACACCGACCACTGCTGCAGCGGGTGGCGGCACATAGCGAGCACACCGACCACTGCTGCAGCGGGTGGCGGCGCATAACGAGCACACCGACCACTACTGCAGCGGCGAGTGGCGGCGCATAACGAGCACACCGACCACTGCTGCAGCGGGTGGCGGCGCATAACGAGCACACCGACCACTACTGCAGCGGGTGGCGGCGCTGCTATACGGACCACTGCTGCAGCACGACCACTGCTGCAGCGAGTGGCGGCGCTGCTACACCGACCACTGCTGCAGCGGCGATGGCGGCGCTGCTACACCGACCACTGCTGCAGCGGCTGGCGGCGCTGCTACACCGACCACTGCTGCAGCTGGTGGCGGCGCATAGACCGACCACTACTGCAGCGGCGCACCGACACACCACTGCTGCAGCAGCGAGTGGCGGCGCATAACGAGCACACCGACCACTGGTGCAGCGGGTGGCGGCGCTGCTACACCGACCACTACTGCAGCGGGTGGCGGCGCTAACTAGCACACCGACCACTGCTGCAGCGGGTGGCGGCGCATGCACACCGACCACTGCTGCAACCGACCACTGCAGCGGGTGGCGGCGCATAACGAGCACACCGACCACTGCTGCAGCGGGTGGCGGCGCATGCTACACCGACCACTGCTGCAGCGAGTGGCGGCGCTGCTACACCGACCACTGCTGCAGCGGGTGGCGGCGCATAACGAGCACACCGACCAGTGCTGCAGTAGTGAGTGGCGGCGCTGCTACACCGACCACTGCTGCAGCGGGTGGCGGCGCTGCTACACCGACCACTGCTGCAGTAGCGAGTGGCGGCGCTGCTACACGGACCACTGCTGCAGCGGGTGGCGGCGCTGCTACACCGACCACTGCTGCAGTGGCGAGTGGCGGCGCTGCTACACCGACCACTGCTGCAGCGGGTGGCGGCGCTGCTACACCGACCACTGCTGCAGTAGCGAGTGGCGGCGCTGCTACACCGACCACTGCTGCAGTAGCGAGTGGCGGCGCTGCTACACCGACCACTGCTGCAGCGGGTGGCGGCGCTGCTACACCGACCACTGCTGCAGTAGCGAGTGGCGGCGTTGCTACAGCGACCACTGCTGCAGCGGCGAGGTTGCCAACTGGCGTGGCAACACAGAGGTGTTTGCGAGACCTTCGAGTCCCCGGATCAATCGCCATTCGTGGGTTGGATAAACATGCAGTGTTGTGCCCAAGTTATCCTGCAAATATTCGAAGAGTAACTGACATCCTCAGGCGTGAAGTAATATAGGCAGTCACTAGCAAACATGCACTTGAGCGATGATCGAGATCAAAACTCAGCATTCAGTCATCAACCGAACATAACAAACACACACTCTCTCTCCCTTTCTCTCTCTCTCTCTTTCTGTCTCTCTCTCTTTCTCTCTCTCTCTCTTTCTCTCTCTCTCTCTCTTTCTCTTTCTCTCTCTCTCTCTCTTCGTCTCTCTCTCTCTCTCATTCCTTTTTTCTCTCTCTTTCTCTCTCTCTCTCTTTGTTCTCTCTCTCTGTCTCTGCCTTTGCCTGATAGCAAGAAGACATTTGGAGTCTGTAATGTACCACATGGTGACGTGATTGGGTCGTGGAACAATGGTCGCTGGATATTTAGACATTTGCACCAGGGATGCCGGCCACCATACCAATCATGCTGTCGGTGCTCAGATTATATTACTGCAGGCGGCACAGCCTGAAAACAGGAGCATTTACCCGATCGAGACACCTCGGAATGTACGATCATTATTGAACCTGAAGACTATGCTCCTCTATAATCTAATGACCTATGATGTCAGAGGATGTCAGTTGTTCTGACAAAACGTTGCAATACTACGCAAGAACAATGTTGAGTGCTTATTCCATCGATACACGACGCCCGAACAGAAGTTATTGACGTCTTGCAAAAACAAGCAGATGAACGTGAGATATGCGTCTTCATTGAGACATGCCATAACGGAACCTGCTTCTCGCTTTATTTCGTCGTCTGGTAGCTTGTGTTTGTTGTGACGCCAGAAAGCGAGTGGTGATATGCGATATGATGTTCTGGTAGTGTGCCTGGTCATTTGCTTTGTGCATTCGTTAGGTGTTCGTTGCACCTCCGTCTGACAGACTCACTTGCTTCTTGCAACTGGGATCGCATCATTTTGTAAGCAGCATTCCGTGTGCCCTTTGCCCTTTAGGCTAGTATCACAAGGATCCAGCACTGTCGGTTACTGACATAATATTTTGCTGGATTGAGCGCTGATCTGAGGCGGCTCGGCTGGAGCACGTTTCCTTCTTCCCGTGGAGCTCTCAGTTTGATATCAGCTTGCCTAATGGCATCATCAACTTTATACGTGACTACAACAGCCACACACACGGAGGTGAGATGGATGAAGGCTGTGTTTTGTCTGTTTGTTCCACGTATGCCGACTTCCGGACGTTCAGCTTCCTGTGTGCATTGGCATCGGCGACCGAAGATGGGGCGTGTGGGATGTGCATTCTGACTAAATATTGTCTCAATTCTATTTTATCTCAATTGTCTCAATTTTATATCCCATTAGACCCAATTGGGCATGTCCGGAAGAGCTGTGTGTTATCCCGTAACTGACCGGAAGGGGATTTCCCCCTCGGCTTGTCTTGAGAAGCGCCGGAACCGCCGCCAGCTAGCGAGCTTAAATTTGTTAGACCTTCACATGAACAGCTAGGCTACCGGTTAGGAAAAGATTGAGTTCAAGGTCATTAGCACGCGCCCTGGAGGGGGGAGGGGCGAAATACGCCCACCCCTCCGGTTTTTCGTAGATAACTCCAGATTCTACCAGCCGATATACGCCATTATTTGCGTACCTACTAATACATGGCCGACGCGTTGTTTATAGCAAAACAAAATGGGAATCGACGGAAAAATATTTCGAGTTAGGGGTCGCTAAAGTAAAACAATTATCTCAGCGCCAGACCAGAAATATCGGCGCTGATGCTCTTCCCGTATATTAACAAAAAGGAAGTGTTCTTGGCAAAACTAGCGACTCGTTTGGTATACATTGTCATGCTATATTGTTTCAAAGTTATGTCAAGTCACCGAGATCAAGTCAGGTCAAGTTCATGACAGGTTAACACACGCCCTGGAGGGGGATGACGAAATCCGCCAACCCCTCCGATTTTTCGAACATAAATCCATTTTTTACCGGCCGATATACGCCATTTTTATGTACCTGCTTAAAAATGACTGGCGCATTGTTTAAAGGAAGAAAACTGAAAGTCGGCCCAACATTTTCCAAGTTAGGGGCCGTTAAAGTAAACACAATTCGCAGCGCCAGACCACAAAAATCAGCGCTGATGCGCTTCCCGCATATTGAGAAAAGGGAAGTGTTCTTGACAGCACTAGCGACTTGTTTCATGCATATTGTTATGCTATATAATTTACAAGTAATGTTAGGTCGCCGAGGTCAAGTCAGGTCAAGTTCATGACAGGCTAATGGAACCAAACTTGGTCAAATGGAATGTTGTCATAAATGCAAATGAATGTCATGCGATTGATGTCACTTTACATGCTACTCCCTACACATCCCGAAATCTACTATTTGTCATTGTGTACCTAAGCGTTTCCATACTTTATTTATGTATTTCACTCCTTTCCTTGCGAAGCCGATTGTATCGAGCCGCCCAACGGAGCAGTCCGGTTGCCAGCCTGGTTCCGGTAACTGGACCAGGTAATGACGTAATAGAGTACTCCTATATAGGTGACCTGAGGTCAAATGACGGATCTGACATCTATATTGCATCATTAGTAATGCCCAAAACATAATTAATGCCAATTTTGGAACATTTAAACACAATCACAGTGATCCATAACAATGACAAGCCAAGCTACGCAAAACCTATTTTTTTTCTTCTGTTTTGACCTCATTTGACCTTGAAGATATTGACCTAAGGTCCCGAAATTTGCACACAATAGAGTTCACTATCGTGCCGATCCACTTTGCGAATTTCGTTGCTCTAGCCTTAACAGGAGCCGAGATCTTAGGGGGTGGAGTCCGCCCCCTCCAGTGCGCGTCATTTTCAGAGGCCCTCCAGGGCGAGTGTTAATGGCCAGGTCAGTTTGGCGTCATAATGCACAAGATCATGAGGCCATTTATAGGCGCTCACAGTTCGATGCCAAATGCCCGATTAACCCGCTTCTTCTCGGTGGGAGTTTTTACGCACCCTAGTGTTCCTGTGATAGCGGGGAAATTGTGGCGAACAGCGTCGCAAAATTGTCAATACCGCTTCCAATCTCATTTGTTTACGTCTCACGCAAAAACCTCAACCTCAGGTTGTGTAAGATCATTGACCCAGGTCAAGCTAAAGAGGACCACCTCCAAACATGCTGAGTTTTGTGTGAGATCACGGCCAATTTTCGCAAATTTTCAGTCAAATTTCCTATTTTTGTAAAATGTATGCTGTGCTGGTATAATTGTACCTTGGCCCGCATGCGGAAGCATCAGGAGGTGTGTCTTATCCAGTTTACTTGATTTCCGTCAAGTGGCTTACGGCAAGCTGATGAAGTACGGAACGTATGCTAATCCAATTTTAAACAATGCTGTTTGTATGGTTCATTTTTAGTTTTCATAGTATAAATGGCATCATAGTTGTTTTGCACAACACATATTATCCTAACATGCATATATAAAATGCATTTGAAGAATTCATTTTTTTCCTCTAAAAAACAGCCATATTGAGTTTAAAACTTAGCTTCAGAGAGTACCATTTTCGACCCTATTAGCCGGGGCCCTTCCAATAGTATCACGATGGTTTTTGTAAAGCGCCTTGTTTGGAAGTGAGACTCTGTAAGAATCCCCTCCACCCCAGACAAGGTGTGAGGATCTGACCGGAAAGACGCGAGTAAAGGGAAGGCCATAATGAATAAGTGCGCGCGACTTGGAACACATTTAGTTATGGTTAGCATGCCTTTCAGTACGTCTCCTGCTTTTTCGTCATGCTGTGTGGATGATGGGAAGCATTTGCCGCGAACGAGTGATCATTTGCTGGCCTAACCCGTACCAATGACCCATGATCAAGGTCATCCTTGGGGTCATTGGATGACGTGAGTTGTTTTTAAAGCCACTCAAAATGTTGGTGAACGTTTCTCGTTACTACTTTTCTAGGGAGAATGAAAGCCGAATCCAAATCCAGCACGCAACATTACTCTGGCGTGGTCCTCGATTACTCCATTCGGAGAGGGGCTCAAATAAAGACAACATTGCATACATATACATGCGTAGCACGACGTATGGTGTGCCTTCATCGGAATAAGGGTTTGAACCATTTTTGTCTACATTTATAATTATGTATCTACATTCTAAAGAGGCGCAATGCCAGAAACATAGCAATTTGTTCCGATTTAAAATAAATCCTTCAGTCAATTAACAGCGCACACGACTGCCCACATCCAGGCATTGATTGAATCCAACAAGCCGTGGCCCACAACTAAAGCAACGTTTCCTTTATCTGGATTCTGTGTCACGTCAAAATTCCAGGAAATGCAAAAGCAGACGGGCTGGCAAAGCAAGCCTAAACAGTGACCACTCATCCAAACATGGAATATTCGGTGGACGATTGCAAAGCACTCCTACAACACCACATACGTAAGAATCATCATAGCATATGGATATAACGCAGCCCTACACTTCAACACTTACATCATACCCGCAACATCAAACCAACGATACTCACATGGAACACACCAAACAATCGCATCGCCAAAAGGAAGGTATTCTCACTAGACTTAGATGAACTGCACAAATTTCCCGCGGTCTCAACTAAGGAATGGCCGTTATGCAACTGGGTGCGACACTTCCAACACTAAGCACATTCTGTTAGAATGTGGGAGCTTTCACTTTCACAGCAACCACTTAAGAAGGCCTTCTGACAACAACAAAAACTGCATCACTTTCTCGCTTCCATAGCTTCTGGGTGACAAACATGATAACTCAACAATTACTATTTGGCTGTTTGCACGCCACTACACTAGCGGGAACATTGTAGACACCACACCACCAACACACACTCTAACAAGCACCGCATGCCCACGAATACCTCGTAGGAATAATATAAATGGCCATCCACGAATGGCATCGTACGTACATGAGCCGATTCGCTTTCACATTCTAAATAAATGGCTACCTAGCGGTGCCGTCGGACGTAAGTGAGCCGACTTCCCTTGAAAATTAGCACAGTGTAAAGTGATTACCCAGAGGTGCCATCGGATGTAGATGAGGCGATTTGCGTTGCAATTTATAACGCGAAACGGCCACTAAGAGATGCAGTGGACGCAGACCAGCCGAATTGCCAGACACCGTAATAACTTCACCTACAAACCTGCATGAAAACGTGCTGCTACTAACCTACTGCCGACAACTCGCACGCGGTATCCGGCGTGATAAGCGGTGTGGACAAGTGCCTCCTGGCCCGCACGGTAAAGACCCCTCGGTCCTATTCGCCAAGAGCAGGCTAATGTCAGCACAGTGGCAAAGCCAACTTACTCGTCAGCCATCTTCCACCCCAACTATAAATTATCTTGCGGAAGAGCAAAGTAAACTAAAACAACTAAGCGCCCGTGAGATGTTCGCCGCCCAGGTCTCGCCTTCAGCGCCTTAACGCCACACATGTGGCGTTAAGGTGCTGAAGTAGATATAGCATACATAGTACGGTACATATACCATAACATCAGACTTCCTTGGCGTAAATGTACACTTGCCTTAGAATTGCTCGCAAAACCCACTCGCTTTAAGGGCAGCGCAAATTACCTCTATGGACTGGCACGCATGTAAGTTCATTCTCACCTTACACACCTCTATTATGTAGCATATAGTTTTTCATCCGGCGCAATTTTACTGGCACACATTCATCGAGTATGCCATCGACTATGGGAGTTGGCCTGAGCGAGGCCCCACGAGCTGACGTGTCCCGGTCGATCGCCCAGCCTTTCCCTCGCCCTCTTCGTTGCTTCTGTATGCAAGGTGTGTGATACTCTGAGTGAAAGTGAACAGAAATAGTGAAGTGTACGATAAAAAAAGAAGAAGAAAAGTTAGATCGTGATCTAAACCGGCGTATTTATACGCTACACGTGCGCAAAGTTTATACAGCAGTGATTGGACTCCTGAAGAACTGAATGGGTGCAGAAGTGACAGCGCCCTTCTCCATAGTGACTGCCCTTCCGTCAAGCATCAGCTACTGCCCGTGGCCAGTCTTCTTTCCTATACTACAGCTGATAAGGAAATGACTTGACTGACAACTTGGTGCCGCTCGGAATCCCTGTGTCTCCAACAACAGTGCTCGTCTACCTCCTATCGTCTATCTTCAGCTCTACCAGTCTTCCATCTTCAGCCCTACCATGCATAGGATATCATCAGGCTTCTGCTAACCATCGCCCTGGTCCAAATAGTCAACGCCATCACGTCCCCCGGTCAGCAACGCGCACGAAGCCGTCCCGTCCGCGACGCCATCAACTACGCGACCTTGGCTCACGCCAGTCACCACCTTCTTCTCTGCAGAGCGGGAAACCAGACCGTCGGCATTGCCATGACAACGCCAAAGAAGACACGACGGGGCAGGCGTGGCGCCAGGGTTGGCAGACGACGGGGATCGCGGGGCGGAACAAGCCAGGCGACGGCTCAGCAGCGCAAAGGGCAGCTGTACCTGGGACTCATCAATGCCCAATCTATGAAACCTAAGCTACTTGAGCTACAACACGACCTTCTTTCTTACTCTCTAGACCTAGCTGTGGTGACTGAGACCTGGCTGCGATCCAGGACCCCCACGCGTCTCATTAACTTCCCTGGTTACCAGTTAAAACATGCGTACCGGCCTGACTCTAGTCCCTACGGTGGGGTGGCGATTATCCCCAAGTCATCGCTTACTATTAACGTTTTGAAAATTTCTACGCTTCCAAACTCGAGCTCCAAATTAGAATCACTCTGGACCAAAGTCAAAGGTAAAAGCGGAAGGTATTTGATTCAGGCGGCAATCTATCGACGTCCCCGTAACACTCTACCTGCCTTAAATGATGACTTCGCTGAGCTCGAAAGACAGGTTCAATTGGCGACACTGAACTTTACCGGCACTTCCTACCTGGCAGGTGATCTAAATTACAACCTTCTCGACACGGCAAATTTCCCCAGCAAAACACACCTGCTTGAGTTCGTATGGAACTATTCACTTACCGTGACAGTGAAGCGCCCTACATTCGCCACAGGCTCTTTATTGGATGTCATCATAACAAATTCGGCCACCTCTGTCGACATACCCAAAGTGAGTTTCTGCCGCTACAGTCCCCACAAATTTATCACATGTTCAATTCAAGTAAACAGGTCTGCCTCAGCTAACACCGTGATAAAGTCACGTTCTTTCGGATGAGTGGATACCTCGGAACTGACCCTTGACCTTGGTGAGATCGACTGGGTCCAGGTCACTGGTCGCATCTCAGTAACTGATAAATGGGACACCCTGCGGAGATTGCTGACACCTATTCTCGACGAGCACCTGCCACTCAGAAATATCAAAATTCGAAAACCAACAGCAACACATGTTAGCGAAGCTACCAAACATCTCATGCATCGGCGAAATGTAGCCTTGCGCTTACAAGATAGAAACACTTACAAAGTACTTAACCGACAAGTTCGTTCAGCTATTAGAGGTGACTAGGGAAGAGATAAACGGAAAGATAGCTAAGAAAGGTCCATCAGCTGCGTGGCGTGCTATCAAGAACAAAAAATCTCACAGAGTACAACCTCAGGTCCTACCTGAGCAGCTCAATCAATATTTTGTTAGTGCCGGAACAAATGTATCAGCAGACGTCAAACACCAGGCAAACATGCCTGAACACATATCTCCCAGTTGCCGGCTATCGCGCGTTTCTACCAGCTCCTAAGTATCACCCTTGAACAGCTAGCCAAAATCGTCATAAACATGAGAAGCACAAATGTGTGCGGACCCGACGGGGTCTGTATTCAAGTTATCAAATTTGTGTTCTTTTTTTATCGGCGAAGTGCTGCTCAACATTACAAGCACATGCCTGATTACAGCTGATATCCCCACCACTTGGAAACAGTCAATAGTAACTCTCATTTACAAATCAGGAGATCCTTCAGATCCCTCTAATTTTAGACCCATCTAACTTGTTCCGGGTATCGCCAAGATCACTGAGAGGGTAGTGCAGAATCAATTCTATCACTACCTAAACTCAAACCACATACTGGCCCAAACTCAGCACGGCGTCAGAACACGCCACTCTACGGAAACCGCTCTTATCTCAGTCACGGACGAAATACTGGCAGCAATGGACCGTTCGGAAGTAGCTCTCCTTTGCATTCTGGACCTCAGTAAATGTTTCGATGTTATAGACCAGACCAAAATGCTCACTAAACTTGAACTCCATGGAATCGATACTGACTGGTATAGAGCATATCTGGGAGGTCACACGCAGGCTGTTAGCGTCTCAGATCAACACGGGAGCAGGCATCTCTCCTCCTTTCTCCCAAACAACATAGGTGTCTTTCAAGGCTCATCATTGGGTCCACTTCTCTATTGCATCTTTTCGAACGACCTCAGTTTGCACATTCCCGTAGCACATGTCACCCAGTTCACAGACGACACCCAGGTCCTCATCTTCGGTCGGAACTCTGATTTCCCAAATCTGATAAGTCAGATGGACACATGTTTGAGCCAACTCTACGACTACTTCCTGGATAACGGCTTGAAGGTGAACCAAACCAAGGCTCAGCTCCTTACTCTCGGATCGCGTCAAAATCTGAGTAATATTACCCCGATACGAGTGTGCTTTAGGGACGCCGTTATAGATGAGAGCCATTCGTGTAAGAACCTTGGGGTAACATTTGATCGCCACATGTCGTGGGATTCCCATGTAGCTGTTGTGGTCTGCAAGTGCACTGGTTTCCTTCTGGCCCTGAGCCATCTGCGTCACCGTCTGCCGACCAGTAACCTCTTCACTATAGTCAATAGCCTAGCTATATCCAATATCCGATACTGCATATCTGTTTAGGGGAACGGGTCGTCAGCAAACATCCACAGACTAGACAAGATCATTAACTTCGCCACTAGAGTCGTGTCAGGTCTACGGAAATTTGATCATATTTCTGATGCCCGAAACGAGTTGGGTCCCGTCAATGCAGCTGATCTGTATCTATTTCACAGTCTCACTTTGCTCCACAAGATCATTCTGACGGGTGAGTCTACGCACATTGCCGGTCAAATCACTGCAAACTCTACCCTGCGAAACCGTCACACACGTGCAGACACCCACCTGCACCTGCCAGCCATACACCGAAAGGCTGGCCGCAGGAGATTTATCTACTCATCTGTCTTCCACTACAACGAACTTCCTACTGAAACAAAAACATCGAGGCTGTCTAACCTCAAGAAACATGCACTAACGCATCTCCACGAACAACACTAGTCACACAAAAAGTTTACACCATGGATATGTGTACACTATGAAGTCACCTTTCGGCCATCACTTTCCTATCACTTCTACAAGCCACTCGTGTATAGCTCGTGTTGCAAGTTCGGTTAATGTAGTGCGGAAAGTGATACGGATATTGTATTATGTTGGCGTACGTATGTTTGTTGCGCATCTGTTCCCACTATTGACCACAAATCTGTCTTTTCTTTGTAAATATCTGTGAATTAAACCCAGATTGTCCGTAACAGCCACTGCACGTGGAGGGCATGTATTGTAAAATAAATAAATAAATAAACAAATGATATGCAATTACGCGATGACCTCACATGACCCCGTTTGATCTGAACATAATTCGACCACATGAGTGTGGCGTATACAATTGGTACTGCTTGCCCTTTATATGAGCATTATCTTAAACGAACAGATGTACAGACATTTTGACAGCAAATCTATTGTTCACAAATGTTCCATCTCTGTTTACTTCACTTGACCTGTGACGTCATCCGAGGCGTCCAATTCAGCAAAACTAAATGTGACAGGATGAATGTTGTTGGACTATCCACTGCACCTGGCTCCATCCCTATCCGTGTATTAGTTCCAGAGTCACGAGCGGGCCAACCCCCCCCCCAGTAGCTGGTGCTTCGGGAACATGCCAGTGACTGACGTTTGGGAGAACACACCAGTGACTGGTATTTGGGAGAACACACCAGTGACTGGTATTTGGGAGAACACGCCAGTGACTGTTGCTTGGGGAACGCGCCAGTGACTGTTGTTTGGGGATCGCGCCAGTGACTGGTGCTTGGGGAACGCGCCAGCGACCGGTGCTTCGGAATACACCAGTGACTGGTACCTGGGGAGCACTCCAGTGACTAGCGCTTGGAGAGCACGCCAGTGATTGGTGGATCAAGTATCACCATGCCTACAAACAACTGATGGGCAGAGACAAAATGGAAGTAAATCGGGTCTTCCATGGCCTTCATGTAGAGCTTAGTTGTAGAATTGCTACTTGAGTCATCCGTGATGAGAGTGCCTGGGAACGGAGCCGTGCCTGGGAACGGAGCCGTACCTGGGAACGGAGCCGTACCTGGAACGGAACCGTGCCTGGGAACGGAGCCGTACCTGGGAACGGAGCCGTACCTGGGAACGGAGCCATGCCTGGGAACGGAGCCGTACCTGGGAACGGAGCCGTACCTAGGAACGGAGCCGTACCTGGGAACGGAGCCGTACCTGGGAACGGAGCCGTACCTGGAACGGAACCGTACCTGGAACAGAGCCGTACCTGGAACGGAGGCGTACCTAGGAACGGAGCCGTACCTAGGAACGGAGCCGTACCTGGGAACGGAGCCGTACCTAGGAACGGAGCCATACCTGGGAACGGAGCCGTGCCTGGGAACGGAGCCGTACCTGGGAACGGAGCCGTGCCTGGGAACGGAGCCATATCTGGGAACGGAGGCGTACCTAGGAACGGAGCCGTACCTAGGAACGGAGCCGTACCTGGGAACGGAGCCGTGCCTGGGAACGGAGCCATATCTGGGAACGGAGCCGTACCTGGAACGGAGCCGTACCTGGGAACGGAGCCTCATGTAAGGGTGTATCAGACCTTTCCACGGTGGACTGAGATTAGTGACGTACCTGGGTGGCACAGCTTTCCACGGTGGACTGAGCTTAGTGGTGCACCTGGGTGGCACAGCTTCCCACGGTGGACCGAGCTTAGTGGTGCACCTGGTTGTGTGGATGTGATTGATCTACTTGCACTGCGATGGGTAGAACATTGCCAGTACCAGTCACGGTGGACATGTATTTGTTGATGAATCTGACTATGCTGCTACCGCCCATTGCGACAACATCGGCTTTAACACGCGCCCTGGAGGGCCACTGAAAATAACGCGCACTGGAGGGGGGGGGGGGCGGATTCAGCCCCCCCATAAGATCTCAGCTCCTATGAAGGCTAGAGCAACGAAATTCACAGGGTGGATGGGCACGACCGTGAACTCTATTGTGTGCAAAGTTCATGACCTCAGGTCAATATCATCAAGGTCAAATGAGGTCAAAATAGCAAAATTTTCTGGTTTTGCGTGGCTTGGCTGTGGTAGGAATGGCATTGGTATGAATCGCTGTGGTTGTGTTGAAATGCACCAAAATTGGCATTAATGATGATTTGGACATTACTAATGATGCAATACAGATGTAGGATCCGCCATTTGACCTAAGATCACCTATATAGGAGCACTTTATTAGGTCATTACCTGATCCAGTTACCGGAACCGGGCCCCCATCCCGACTGCTCCGTTAGACGGCTCGGCACAATCGGCTTCGCAAGTAAAGGAGCGAAATACATGAATAAAGTATGGAAATGCTTAGGCACACAAGGACAAACAGTAGATTTCTGGATGTATAGGGAGTAACATGTAAAGTGACATCAATCGCATGACAGTCATTTGCATTCATGACACATTCCAGTTGACCAAGTTTGGTTCCATTAGCCTATCATGAACTTGACCTGACTTGACCTCGGCGACCTAACATGACTTTTAAATTATATAGCATAACAATATGCATCAAACAAGTCGCTAGTATTGTCAAGAACACTTCCCTATTGCCAATATACGGGAAGCGCATCAGCGCCGTTTTTTGTGGTCTGGCGCTGCGAATTGTTTTTATTTCAACGGCCCGTAACTGTAAAACATTCCGGCCGATTTCCACTTTTCTTGCTTTAAACAATGCGCCGGTCATTTCTAAGTAAGTTCGCGAAACATTTGGTGTATATCGGCCGATACAATATGGAGTTATGTACGAAAATCCGGAAGGATTGGCGGATTTCGCCATACCTCTCTAGGGCGTGTGGTAACCTGTCATGAACTTGACCTGACTTGACCTCGGTGACTTGACATGACTCTGGAACAATGTAGCATGGCAATGTATATCAAACAAGTCGCTAGTTTTGCCAAGAACACTTCCTTTTTGCTAATATACGAGAAGCGCATCAGCGACGATATTTGTGATCTGGCGCTGAGAAAATGTTTTGACTTTAGCGAACCCTAACTCGAAACATTTTCGGTAGATTTTCATTTTCCCTACTTTAAACAACGCGCCGGTCATTTATTGGTAGGTACGCAAACAATGGCGCATATCGGCCGGTAAAATCTGGAGTTATCTACGAAAAACCGGAGGGGTGGGCGGATTTCGCCCCCCCCCCTCCAGGGCGCGTGTTAACCATTTTTATTCTAATGTTGTTCCAAATGCGACAATCATCTTGGACTTGTGCAACGTGATGAGGTGTCACACATGAGGGTGGAAGTGCCTGTGTGTTGGATGGTGCCGAGCCCGTCCTGTCACACTTGAGGGTGCAGGTGTTTGTGTTTTGGGTGGTGAGGAGTTGTCCTGCCACATGATGGCGGAGGTGCATCTGTATGTTGGGTGGTGCCGAGCCGTCCTGCCACACATGAGGGTGGAGGTGCCTGTGTGTTGGATGGTGTCGAGCCCATCCTGTCACACATGAGGGTGGAGGTGCCTGTGTGTTGGGTGGTGACGAGCCCGTCCTGTCACACACGAGGGCGGAGGTGCCTGTGTGTTGGGTGGTGAGGAGTTGTCCTGCCACATGATGGCGGAGGTGCATCTGTATGTTGGGTGGTGACGAGCCGTCCTGCCACACATGAGGGTGGAGGTGTCTGTGTGTTGGGTGGTAACGAGTTGTCCTGCCACATGAGGGCGGAGGTGCCTGTGTGTTTGGTGGTGACGAGCCGTCCTGTCACACATGAGGGTGGAGGTGCCTGTGTGTTGGGTGGTGAGGAGTTGTCCTGCCACATGATGGCGGAGGTGCATCTGTATGTTGGGTGGTGACGAGCCGTCCTGCCACACATGAGGGTGGAGGTGTCTGTGTGTTGGGTGGTAACGAGTTGTCCTGCCACATGAGGGCGGAGGTGCCTGTGTGTTTGGTGGTGACGAGCCGTCCTGCCACACTTGAGGGCGGAGGTGCCTGTGTGTTTGGTGGTGACGAGCCGTCCTGTCACACATGAGGGTGGAGGTGCATCTGTGTGTTGGGTGGTGACGAGCCGTCCTGCCACACTTGAGGGCGGAGGTGTCTGTGTGTTGGGTGGTAACGAGTTGTCCTGCCACATGAGGGCGGAGGTGCCTGTGTGTTGGATGGTGAGGAGTTGTCCTGTCCACATGAGGGCGGAGGTGCATCTGTGTGTTGGGTGGTGAGGAGTTGTCCTGCCACATGATGGCGGAGGTGCATCTGTGTGTGTGTTTGGGTGGTAACGAGTTGTCCTGCCACATGAGGGCGGAGGTGCCTGTGTGTTTGGTGGTGACGAGCCGTCCTGCCACACATGAGGGTGGAGGTGTCTGTGTGTTGGGTGGTGAGGAGTTGTCCTGCCACATGATGGCGGAGGTGCATCTGTATGTTGGGTGGTGACGAGCCGCCCTACCACGAGTGAGTATTCTGGTAGGGGGTGGGATTCCCATCGCTCGCTACCTACACCTGTGGGTACTGCTATCGCGGGCCTCTCACGTGTATGGCTTTTATGACACCAATACGTCATGACAAACGTTTTCGCGAATGCCGCACACGTCTCCTCAGACAGACTAAGCGTGCGATCGCTGCAGCCTCGACGGAACACACTGCATAGGAAGCTATCGGGCTTCCCAACGATTAGCGCTGTTAATAATTTGACAAACGATGGATTTACACGGCAAACCTGCCAGATTGAGACTATCGGCTGCTGTTACTGAGGTGAGGGTAGGTACTAATTGAAAGTGATAGCCCATAGGACAAAATTAAATAATGAACTTCGAAATACCCCTGGGAGGAGCCCAATTGAAATGACTAATTATCAGCAAACGCGTATTTGCAGCTATGTACAGTTCACCTATAAACGTCCCATAACGCAGACTTCGTAATATGCCGCCAATTGTTTTGCACGCAATTCACAACGACCAGAGGATCAATCAGCACGTGGAAGGGCTGGATTCAACATGTTTGTCAGAAAATTAATGCTTACCTTCGCATCTAGTGCTTCGGACATTTTCATATTTGCCTACTCATGGTTTGCAAAATATGAGCTTCGATGCTCTCATACAAAGAAGCATTTTCTTTAGCCAAAAAAAAATCATGCTCAGCGCAAAATAAATATGCCCTACATGTATTACGATAAGTGAGAGTAGGTGGTAGTTCGACTACAGCACTCCGCTCACCACCGTTCGTAATATCAACCCTTTTCCACGCCTACATGCCACCAAATTTAGCGCAGCGAACTAGCTTATCGGCGTAGATCCCACATTGGTAGATCCTACCTGGGAAGACCGGGTAGACCATACTTGGAGCACGTATCCATTTGCCTTAGATCCTATCAACCACACTTCCTTTAACCCGCGCCGTCTTTTCGGTCAGATCCTCACACCCCGTCTCGAGGGGGGGGGGTGAAGACTACCCTCTAAAATCCAAACTAAGCATCGCACGAAAACGAAAGAGGTGTTATCGAAAAGCGCTCGACGAGTAGAGTCCGGGTCCAACCCCCAAAACAATTTCCCCCCATAAGTGACTTTACCAGGGGGCTAGATTTTCACGACTTTTCACGACTTACATTATGTTTTTGGCTCTGAGGAGTTCATTTTGGGGATATATGAGAAAAGGTTTTATTTGGAATGAGAAAAGGACAGCGAAATCGACCAGGGCTGTAATTTTTGGGCACTCGAAAAACGTTTTTAAATTTCAAAATTTTAAGTTTTCAAGTTTTCCTTAATTTTCCTTTTCCAATGGGTAGAGCAGACCGAGAAACGTTGTTGGAAGTCAACTTGCACTAATAAAACATGCTTACTTTCGCCAGAATTCTGTATTTGAACTGCCATTTGGCAAATACGCAAAATTTACATGTAGTCAAAAACGAGAAAAAAAAATTATGCTCGTATATTTTGTTGCATCCCTAAAGATAAGCAAACGCTCAAGGTTTCATTAAAATATCTGTATCCGTTAAAGCGTGAGGACTTGTTGAATTTTTTGGAGGTGACCTCCCTTACCTTGACTAACTCGTTGACCCGAGATGACCTGACTTCAAAATTTTGAAGAAACGTGCCAAATTGAAGTGGGGAAAAGGTATGCCAAATTTGGGCGCGCTGCCGTGCGCCGTTCGTCCACTATCCGCGAAAAACCTGAGGGGGAGGGTTGAAGACCCCCGGACGGGGCGGGTTAATCAATTGACGTTTTATCACTTGACTTTCTCTAATCAGTGTGAAAGACGTTTTCCACATTTGTGAAGACTGCTCCATTTCCGTTCGGATGCCGGACAAGCTAGAAAATTGAGAAACCAGTCGTACGAGTGCCGTTTCCCTGTCCGATTGATGCAGCTCAGAAGAAAATCCCTAGTCTGTCGTTCATTCCGGAGCAATATCTCATCGTATTCGGTGTTGCAATGTCTGAGTCAGCCAGCCGAACAGTCGTGAGCCCGCATATAACCCAATCAGACCGAGTGTGACGACACTACTCTGCCCACCACCGGACCGAGTGTGACGACACTACTCTGCCGTCTGACCGTGTGTGACGACACTACTCTGCCCACCACGGGACCGAGTGTGACGACACTACTCTGCCCACCACGGGACCGAGTGTGACGACACTACTCTGCCCACCACGGGACCGAGTGTGACGACACTACTCTGCCCACCACGGGACCGAGTGTGACGACACTACTCTGCCCACCACGGGACCGAGTGTGACGACACTACTCTGCCCACCACGGGACCGAGTGTGACGACACTACTCTGCCCACCACGGGACCGAGTGTGACGACACTACTCTGCCCACCACCGGACCGAGTGTGACGACACTACTCTGCCCACCACGGGACCGAGTGTGACGACACTACTCTGCCCACCACGGGACCGAGTGTGACGACACTACTCTGCCCACCACGGGACCGAGTGTGACGACACTACTCTGCCCACCACGGGACCGAGTGTGACGACACTACTCTGCCCACCACGGGACCGAGTGTGACGACACTACTCTGCCCACCACGGGACCGAGTGTGACGACACTACTCTGCCCACCACGGGACCGAGTGTGACGACACTACTCTGCCCACCACGGGACCGAGTGTGACGACACTACTCTGCCCACCGAGTGTGACGGGACCGAGTGTGACGACACTACTCTGCCACCACGGGACCGAGTGTGACGACACTACTCTGCCCACCACGGGACCGAGTGTGACGACACTACTCTGCCCACCACGGGACCGAGTGTGACGAACTACTCTGCCCACCACGGGACCGAGTGTGACGACACTACTCTGCCCACCACGGGACCGAGTGTGACGACACTACTCTGCCCACCACGGGACCGAGTGTGACGACACTACTCTGCCCACCACGGGACCGAGTGTGACGACACTCCACTACTCTGCCCACCACGGGACCGAGTGTGACGACACTACTCTGCCCACCACGGGACCGAGTGTGACGACACTACTCTGCCCACCACGGGACCGAGTGTGACGACACTACTCTGCCCACCACGGGACCGAGTGTGACGACACTACTCTGCCCACCACGGGACCGAGTGTGACGACACTACTCTGCCCACCACGGGACCGAGTGTGACGACACTACTCTGCCCACCACGGGACCGAGTGTGACGACACTACTCTGCCCACCACGGGACCGAGTGTGACGACACTACTCTGCCCACCACGGGACCGAGTGTGACGACACTACTCTGCCCACCACGGGACCGAGTGTGACGACACTACTCTGCCCACCACGGGACCGAGTGTGACGACACTACTCTGCCCACCACGGGACCGAGTGTGACGACACTACTCTGCCCACCACGGGACCGAGTGTGACGACACTACTCTGCCCACCACGGGACCGAGTGTGACGACACTACTCTGCCCACCACGGGACCGAGTGTGACGACACTACTCTGCCCACCACGGGACCGAGTGTGACGACACTACTCTGCCCACCACGGGACCGAGTGTGACGACACTACTCTGCCCGCCACGGGACCGAGTGTGACGACACTACTCTGCCCACCACGGGACCGAGTGTGACGACACTACTCTGCCCACCACGGGACCGAGTGTGACGACACTACTCTGCCCACCACGGGACCGAGTGTGACGACACTACTCTGCCCACCACGGGACCGAGTGTGACTGACACTACTCTGCCCACCACGGGGAGTGTCACACTACTCTGCCCACCACGGGACCGAGTGTGACGACACTACTCTGCCCACCACGGGACCGAGTGTGACGACACTACTCTGCCACCACGGGACCGAGTGTGACGACACTACTCTGCCCACCACGGGACCGAGTGTGACGACACTACTCTGCCCACCACGGGACCGAGTGTGACGACACTACTCTGCCCACCACGGGACCGAGTGTGACGACACTACTCTGCCCACCACGGGACCGAGTGTGACGACACTACTCTGCCCACCACGGGACCGAGTGTGACGACACTACTCTGCCCACCACGGGACCGAGTGTGACGACACTACTCTGCCCACCACGGGACCGAGTGTGACGACACTACTCTGCCCACCACGGGACCGAGTGTGACGACACTACTCTGCCCACCACGGGACCGAGTGTGACGACACTACTCTGCCCACCACGGGACCGAGTGTGACGACACTACTCTGCCCACCACGGGACCGAGTGTGACGACACTACTCTGCCCACCACGGGACCGAGTGTGACGACACTACTCTGCCCACCACGGGACCGAGTGTGACGACACTACTCTGCCCACCACGGGACCGAGTGTGACGACACTACTCTGCCCACCACGGGACCGAGTGTGACGACACTACTCTGCCCACCACGGGACCGAGTGTGACGACACTACTCTGCCCACCACGGGACCGAGTGTGACGACACTACTCTGCCCACCACGGGACCGAGTGTGACGACACTACTCTGCCCACCACGGGACCGAGTGTGACGACACTACTCTGCCCACCACGGGACCGAGTGTGACGACACTACTCTGCCCACCACGGGACCGAGTGTGACGACACTACTCTGCCCACCACGGGACCGAGTGTGACGACACTACTCTGCCCACCACGGGACCGAGTGTGACGACACTACTCTGCCCACCACGGGACCGAGTGTGACGACACTACTCTGCCCACCACGGGACCGAGTGTGACGACACTACTCTGCCCACCACGGGACCGAGTGTGACGACACTACTCTGCCCACCACGGGACCGAGTGTGACGACACTACTCTGCCCACCACGGGACCGAGTGTGACGACACTACTCTGCCCACCACGGGACCGAGTGTGACGACACTACTCTGCCCACCACGGGACCGAGTGTGACGACACTACTCTGCCCACCACGGGACCGAGTGTGACGACACTACTCTGCCCACCACGGGACCGAGTGTGACGACACTACTCTGCCCACCACGGGACCGAGTGTGACGACACTACTCTGCCCACCACGGGACCGAGTGTGACGACACTACTCTGCCCACCACGGGACCGAGTGTGACGACACTACTCTGCCCACCACGGGACCGAGTGTGACGACACTACTCTGCCCACCACGGGACCGAGTGTGACGACACTACTCTGCCCACCACGGGACCGAGTGTGACGACACTACTCTGCCCACCACGGGACCGAGTGTGACGACACTACTCTGCCCACCACGGGACCGAGTGTGACGACACTACTCTGCCCACCACGGGACCGAGTGTGACGACACTACTCTGCCCACCACGGGACCGAGTGTGACGACACTACTCTGCCCACCACGGGACCGAGTGTGACGACACTACTCTGCCCACCACGGGACCGAGTGTGACGACACTACTCTGCCCACCACGGGACCGAGTGTGACGACACTACTCTGCCCACCACGGGACCGAGTGTGACGACACTACTCTGCCCACCACCGGACCGAGTGTGACGACACTACTCTGCCGTCTGACCGAGTGTGACGACACTACTCTGCCCACCACGGGACCGAGTGTGACGACACTACTCTGCCCACCACGGGACCGAGTGTGACGACACTACTCTGCCCACCACGGGACCGAGTGTGACGACACTACTCTGCCCACCACGGGACCGAGTGTGACGACACTACTCTGCCCACCACGGGACCGAGTGTGACGACACTACTCTGCCCACCACGGGACCGAGTGTGACGACACTACTCTGCCCACCACGGGACCGAGTGTGACGACACTACTCTGCCCACCACGGGACCGAGTGTGACGACACTACTCTGCCCACCACGGGACCGAGTGTGACGACACTACTCTGCCCACCACGGGACCGAGTGTGACGACACTACTCTGCCCACCACGGGACCGAGTGTGACGACACTACTCTGCCCACCACGGGACCGAGTGTGACGACACTACTCTGCCCACCACGGGACCGAGTGTGACGACACTACTCTGCCCACCACGGGACCGAGTGTGACGACACTACTCTGCCCACCACGGGACCGAGTGTGACGACACTACTCTGCCCACCACGGGACCGAGTGTGACGACACTACTCTGCCCACCACGGGACCGAGTGTGACGACACTACTCTGCCCACCACGGGACCGAGTGTGACGACACTACTCTGCCCACCACGGGACCGAGTGTGACGACACTACTCTGCCCACCACGGGACCGAGTGTGACGACACTACTCTGCCCACCACGGGACCGAGTGTGACGACACTACTCTGCCCACCACGGGACCGAGTGTGACGACACTACTCTGCCCACCACGGGACCGAGTGTGACGACACTACTCTGCCCACCACGGGACCGAGTGTGACGACACTACTCTGCCCACCACGGGACCGAGTGTGACGACACTACTCTGCCCACCACGGGACCGAATGAGAACACTATCCTGCCCACCACGGGACCGAGTGTGACGACACTACTCTGCCCACCACGGGACCGAGTGTGACGACACTACTCTGCCCACCACGGGACCGAGTGTGACGACACTACTCTGCCCACCACGGGACCGAGTGTGACGACACTACTCTGCCCACCACGGGACCGAGTTAGTGTGACCGACTACAACTACTCTGCCCACCACGGGACCGAGTGTGACGACACTACTCTGCCCACCACGGGACCGAGTGTGACGACACTACTCTGCCCACCACGGGACCGAGTGTGACGACACTACTCTGCCCACCACGGGACCGAGTGTGACGACACTACTCTGCCCACCACGGGACCGAGTGTGACGACACTACTCTGCCCACCACGGGACCGAGTGTGACGACACTACTCTGCCCACCACGGGACCGAGTGTGACGACACTACTCTGCCCACCACGGGACCGAGTGTGACGACACTACTCTGCCCACCACGGGACCGAGTGTGACGACACTACTCTGCCCACCACGGGACCGAGTGTGACGACACTACTCTGCCCACCACGGGACCGAGTGTGACGACACTACTCTGCCCACCACGGGACCGAGTGTGACGACACTACTCTTCTCCCCCCCGGACCGAGTGTGACGACACTACTCTGCCCACCACGGGACCGAGTGTGACGACACTACTCTGCCCACCACGGGACCGAGTGTGACGACACTCCGCCCACCACGGGACCGAGTGTGACGACACTACTCTGCCCACCACGGGACCGAGTGTGACGACACTACTCTGCCCACCACGGGACCGAGTGTGACGACACTACTCTGCCCACCACGGGACCGAGTGTGACGACACTCCCACCTACCACGGGACCGAGTGTGACGACACTACTCTGCCCACCACGGGACCGAGTGTGACGACACTACTCTGCCCACCACGGGACCGAGTGTGACGACACTACTCTGCCCACCACGGGACCGAGTGTGACGACACTACTCTGCCCACCACGGGACCGAGTGTGACGACACTACTCTGCCCACCACGGGACCGAGTGTGACGACACTACTCTGCCCACCACGGGACCGAGTGTGACGACACTACTCTGCCCACCACGGGACCGAGTGTGACGACACTACTCTGCCCACCACGGGACCGAGTGTGACGACACTACTCTGCCCACCACGGGACCGAGTGTGACGACACTACTCTGCCCACCACGGGACCGAGTGTGACGACACTACTCTGCCCACCACGGGACCGAGTGTGACGACACTACTCTGCCCACCACGGGACCGAGTGTGACGACACTACTCTGCCCACCACGGGACCGAGTGTGACGACACTACTCTGCCCACCACGGGACCGAGTGTGACGACACTACTCTGCCCACCACGGGACCGAGTGTGACGACACTACTCTGCCCACCACGGGACCGAGTGTGACGACACTACTCTGCCCACCACGGGACCGAGTGTGACGACACTACTCTGCCCACCACGGGACCGAGTGTGACGACACTACTCTGCCCACCACGGGACGGAGTGTGACGACACTACTCTGCCCACCACGGGACCGAGTGTGACGACACTACTCTGCCCACCACGGGACCGAGTGTGACGACACTACTCTGCCCACCACGGGACCGAGTGTGACGACACTACTCTGCCCACCACGGGACCGAGTGTGACGACACTACTCTGCCCACCACGGGACCGAGTGTGACGACACTACTCTGCCCACCACGGGACCGAGTGTGACGACACTACTCTGCCCACCACGGGACCGAGTGTGACGACACTACTCTGCCCACCACGGGACCGAGTGTGACGACACTACTCTGCCCACCACGGGACCGAGTGTGACGACACTACTCTGCCCACCACGGGACCGAGTGTGACGACACTACTCTGCCCACCACGGGACCGAGTGTGACGACACTACTCTGCCCACCACGGGACCGAGTGTGACGACACTACTCTGCCCACCACGGGACCGAGTGTGACGACACTACTCTGCCCACCACGGGACCGAGTGTGACGACACTACTCTGCCCACCACGGGACCGAGTGTGACGACACTACTCTGCCCACCACGGGACCGAGTGTGACGACACTACTCTGCCCACCACGGGACCGAGTGTGACGACACTACTCTGCCCACCACGGGACCGAGTGTGACGACACTACTCTGCCCACCACGGGACCGAGTGTGACGACACTACTCTTGCCCACCACGGGACCGAGTGTGACGACACTACTCTGCCCACCACGGGACCGAGTGTGACGACACTACTCTGCCCACCACGGGACCGAGTGTGACGACACTACTCTGCCCACCACGGGACCGAGTGTGACGACACTACTCTGCCCACCACGAGGACCGAGTGTGACGACACTACTCTGCCCACCACGGGACCGAGTGTGACGACACTACTCTGCCCACCACGGGACCGAGTGTGACGACACTACTCTGCCCACCACGGGACCGAGTGTGACGACACTACTCTGCCCACCACGGGACCGAGTGTGACGACACTACTCTGCCCACCACGGGACCGAGTGTGACGACACTACTCTGCCCACCACGGGACCGAGTGTGACGACACTACTCTGCCCACCACGGGACCGAGTGTGACGACACTACTCTGCCCACCACGGGACCGAGTGTGACGACACTACTCTGCCCACCACGGGACCGAGTGTGACGACACTACTCTGCCCACCACGGGACCGAGTGTGACGACACTACTCTGCCCACCACGGGACCGAGTGTGACGACACTACTCTGCCCACCACGGGACCGAGTGTGACGACACTACTCTGCCCACCACGGGACCGAGTGTGACGACACTACTCTGCCCACCACGGGACCGAGTGTGACGACACTACTCTGCCCACCACGGGACCGAGTGTGACGACACTACTGACGATGACCTCCACCACGGGACCGAGTGTGACGACACTACTCTGCCCACCACGGGACCGAGTGTGACGACACTACTCTGCCCACCACGGGACCGAGTGTGACGACACTACCCCACGGGACCGAGTGTGACGACACTACTCTGCCCACCACGGGACCGAGTGTGACGACACTACTCTGCCCACCACGGGACCGAGTGTGACGACACTACTCTGCCCACCACGGGACCGAGTGTGACGACACTACTCTGCCTACTACCACGGGACCGAGTGTGACGACACTACTCTGCCCACCACGGGACCGAGTGTGACGACACTACTCTGCCCACCACGGGACCGAGTGTGACGACACTACTCTGCCCACCACGGGACCGAGTGTGACGACACTACTCTGCCCACCACGGGACCGAGTGTGACGACACTACTCTGCCCACCACGGGACCGAGTGTGACGACACTACTCTGCCCACCACGGGACCGAGTGTGACGACACTACTCTGCCCACCACGGGACCGAGTGTGACGACACTACTCTGCCCACCACGGGACCGAGTGTGACGACACTACTTTCTTCCCTCCCGGGGAGGGAGTGTGACGACACTACTCTGCCCACCACGGGACCGAGTGTGACGACACTACTCTGCCCACCACGGGACCGAGTGTGACGACACTACTCTGCCCACCACGGGACCGAGTGTGACGACACTACTCTGCCCACCACGGGACCGAGTGTGACGACACTACTCTGCCCACCACGGGACCGAGTGTGACGACACTACTCTGCCCACCACGGGACCGAGTGTGACGACACTACTCTGCCCACCACGGGACCGAGTGTGACGACACTACTCTGCCCACCACGGGACCGAGTGTGACGACACTACTCTGCCCACCACGGGACCGAGTGTGACGACACTACTCTGCCCACCACGGGACCGAGTGTGACGACACTACTCTGCCCACCACGGGACCGAGTGTGACGACACTACTCTGCCCACCACGGGACCGAGTGTGACGACACTACTCTGCCCACCACGGGACCGAGTGTGACGACACTACTCTGCCCACCACGGGACCGAGTGTGACGACACTACTCTGCCCACCACGGGACCGAGTGTGACGACACTACTCTGCCCACCACGGGACCGAGTGTGACGACACTACTCTGCCCACCACGGGACCGAGTGTGACGACACTACTCTGCCCACCACGGGACCGAGTGTGACGACACTACTCTGCCCACCACGGGACCGAGTGTGACGACACTACTCTGCCCACCACGGGACCGAGTGTGACGACACTACTCTGCCCACCACGGGACCGAGTGTGACGACACTACTCTGCCCACCACGGGACCGAGTGTGACGACACTACTCTGCCCACCACGGGACCGAGTGTGACGACACTACTCTGCCCGCCGCCGGCGCCAGCTGTGTCGCTCCCAGCTTGTCCCGACACAAGTGTTGGCGCTGATTACGTCACGGCTGCTTCTCCGCCGTTCTCCGTCAACACAAGCATTGCCGGAGGAACGACGGGCAGAACAGCTTTGTCAACCAGACATCTATAAATATTTAGCACTTTTCATAGAACCCTGTAGCGTTCTATGAAAAGGGGCAGCCCACGCACGACACATTTTTCCGGCTTACTTTGAAATCGTCCATCCGGCTCTGGCTACGAGACCAGCTCAAGCTTTGATCCGGGGAACTGCGATCATTGTAGAAGAAATCGGCATCGAAGTGGTTCAAAGCGGCTCTTGCTTGTCCATACAGCTGACGTTATGACCGGCTGTGACGTGATGATGGGCCGCCCGCTGGTCGGGGCCGCAGCCTCAGCTGGGACCTGACTGCTGGGGAGGTCAGAAGGTGACGATGGGCTGCCCGCTGGTCGGGGCCGCAGTCCCAGCTGGGACTTGACTGCCGGGGAGGCCGGCAGGTGACGATTGGCCGCCGGTCGGGCCTCCAGAGGCAGCAGTCTCAGCTGGGACTTGACTGCTGGGGAGGTCGGCAGGTGACAGTGGGCCGCCGGTCGGGCCTCCAGAGGCAGCAGTCTCAGCTGGGACCTGACTACTGGGGAGGTCGGTAGGTGACAATGGGCCGCCCGCTGGTCGGGGCCGCAGTCCCAGCTGGGACCTGACTGCTGGGGAGGTCGGCAGGTGACAATGGGCCGCCGGCCGGGCCTCCAGAGGAAGCAGTCTCAGCTGGGACCTGACTACTGGGGAGGTCGGCAGGTGACAATGGGCCGCCCGCTGGTCGGGGCCGCAGTCCCAGCTGGGACCTGACTGCTGGGCAGGTCAGAAGGTGACAATGGGCCGCCCGCTGGTCGGGGCCGCAGTCCCAGCTGGGACTTAACTGCTGGGGAGGTCGGCAGGTGACAATGAGCCGCCGGTCGGGCCTCCAGAGGCAGCAGTCTCAGCTGGGACCTGACTGCTGGGGAGGTCGGCAGGTGACAATGGGCCGCCGGTCGGGCCTCCAGAGGCAGCAGTCTCAGCTGGGACCTGACTACTGGGGAGGTCGGCAGGTGACAATGGGCCGCCCGCTGGTCGGGGCCGCAGTCCCAGCTGGGACTTAACTGCTGGGGAGGTCGGCAGGTGACAATGAGCCGCCGGTCGGGCCTCCAGAGGCAGCAGTCTCAGCTGGGACCTGACTGCTGGGGAGGTCGGCAGGTGACAATGGGCCGCCGGTCGGGCCTCCAGAGGCAGCAGTCTCAGCTGGGACCTGACTACTGGGGAGGTCGGCAGGTGACAATGGGCCGCCCGCTGGTCGGGGCCGCAGTCCCAGCTGGTACATGATCCCCGAGGAGGTCGGCAGGTGACAATGGGTCTTGACCGTGAGAATCCCAGAAGGATGCCAGTGCAGTGAAGTATGCAAATGACACCAATGCATAGGTAGGTGATAGGTAATGGTGGAGAATATGTACTAACAGGTGACTACCTTTAAGCACTATCTTTACATTTCAATTTCATGTTCCGTGCATGCTAAAAATACAGATATTTGGGTGTCCGTGGGATCATGATAGTGTGACGCGAGTGGTTCACGACCAGACTACGCTCTGACAAAGCCAAAATGTCGTTTTGTGCTCATGGTAGATGTGCCATATGCCAACTTGGGGTCATTGGTATCGGTGAACGAAATTTAGATACTTGTGCATCAACCCACGGTTGCGTCCCTGGTAGTAGAGACCTGCATAGACGGCCCCCCATCCGAGTCGTGGGAGACGAATACACCACACTTCTAATCAAATTTGACATAACACCTATGGCGATACATGGACAGATGGAGTGAAAATTGCAACTCGTCCATAAGTGTAGGAATCAATAGGGCAGGTGCGAAGGCTTCTATTTATTTGCTTCATCGCTACAATACCACATAATCCGTAGCCATAACTTTATCTTTAAGCATACGACCAATGGTCATTATGTGAGAAAAATTGGTCTCTTCAGCCATTTCTTCCATCCCAATAAACTTCTGACACAGGAATCAGCCGATGGAGCCGCCAATAAAACTTAGAATCAGGGGCCGATAACAGAAGAGAGATAAAAATCTGACAGGTAAAAAATAATCAGCTTGAAAATGGGACACCGTAAAATATAGGTGGAAATTCGAGGATTTTCTCATTTTTGGTGTAAGTTATGGTTCATAAAATTATATTAGCACCCCCGCCCTGACACATTATCCTAGTTGCGCCCATGGCAGCTACGCAGAACAAAATTGGCCGAATGGCACAGGCTCTCCGATCACATGTATTTGTTTTGTCTCGCCACAGACGTACTCTTCAATACAACACCAGCATGCACTCGATATTGCAATCGTGATCAGTGACATCGTGATCACAAAGCATCGTGATCAGTGACACCCCATAGACTAAACAGAACTGTCTAGCATCTAGTGATGTTAGCTGGAACTTTCCAGTTGACAGGTGGTCTTCTGGTGCCTGGAACTGGGACTGCTGGGCGGGGGCTAGCGGAAACGAGCCGCGCTGTCTCCCACTGAGACCACTGTGGCCGGGAGTGGGCAGACACGGACCCCGCTGTGTAACTGAGACCGCTGTGGCCGGGAGAGGGCAGACACGGGCCCCGCTGTGTAACTGAGACCGCTGTGGCCGGGAGTGGGCAGACACGGGCCCCGCTGTGTAACTGAGACCGCTGTGGCCGGGAGAGGGCAGACACGGGCCGCGCTGTGTAACTGAGACCGCTGTGGCCGGGAGGGTACGAGACCACTGGGAGGGCAGCCGCCGCTGTGTAACTGAGACCGCTGTGGCCGGGAGTGGGCAGACACGGACCCCGCTGTGTAACTGAGACCACTGTGGCCGGGAGTGGGCAGACACGGACCCCGCTGTGTAACTGAGACCACTGTGGCCGGGAGTGGGCAGACACGGACCCCGCTGTGTAACTGAGACCACTGCGGCCGGAAGTGGGCAGACACGGGTCGCGCTGTGTAACTGGGACCGCTGTGGCCGGGAGTGGGCAGACACGAACCGCGCTGTCTCCCACTGAGACCGTCATGGGTGGGAGGGGCAGACACGAGCCCAGCTGTCTCCCACTGACATGGGAGCGATGTGCCAAGCGGGCCGGGTGTAGCTGATGGTAGATCCTCAGCTGACATGGGAGCGATGCGCCGATCGGGCCGGGTGCAGCTGATGATGGATCCTCAGCTGACATGGGAGCGATGCGCCAACCGGGCCGGGTGAAGCTGATGATAGATCCTCAGCTGACATGGGAGCGATGCGCCGATCGGGCCGTGTGCAGCTGATGATGGATCCTCAGCTGACAGATAGCGATGCGAGCGGTGCTTCAGCTGTACCCGTGACCTGGCTACCAAACCGGGCATTCATCCCAATACGAAAAGGAAGACGGCGCAGTGGAGATGATCACTCCAACACTGGCATCGAGGAAGATAAAAGCGTGTTTACTGTTTTGTGAAGCACATTGTTATGCAATAGCTGCACAACCATTTCAAAGGCAGCATACTTTAATGGCAGGTCAGACGGGCGGGAGAGTCCGCTCATCGGCCCCGCCGTGGGCCGTGGTGACATTGACCGCGACAGACACCCGCCGGTGGGCCCGTGGTGGGCCGTGGTGACATTGACCGCGACAGACACCCGCCCGGTGGGCCCGTGGTGGGCCGTGGTGACATTGACCGCGACAGACACCCGCCCGGTGGACCCGTGGTGGGCCGTGGTGACATTGACCGCGACAGACACCGCCCAGTGGGGCCGTGGTGGGCCGTGGTGACATTGACCGCGACAGACACCCGCCCGGTGGGCCCGTGGTGGGCCGTGGTGACATTGACCGCGACAGACACCCGCCCGGTGGGCCCGTGGTGGGCCGTGGTGACATTGACCGCGACAGACACCCGCCCGGTGGGCCCGTGGTGGGCCGTGGTGACATTGACCGCGAAAAAAACCCGCCCGGTGGGCCCGTGGTGGGCCGTGGTGACATTGACCGCGACAGACACCCGCCCGGTGGACCCGTGGTGGGCCGTGGTGACATTGACCGCGACAGACACCCGCCCGGTGGGCCCGTGGTGGGCCGTGGTGACATTGACCGCGACAGACACCCGCCCGGTGGGCCCGTGGTGGGCCGTGGTGACATTGACCGGGATAGACACCCGCCCAGTGGACCCGTGGTGGGCCGTGGTGACATTGACCGGGACAGACACCCGCCCGGTGGGCCCGTGGTGGGCCGTGGTGACATTGACCGGGATAGACACCCGCCCGGTGGGCCCGTGGTGGGCCGTGGTGACATTGACCGGGACGGACACTCGCGGATTCGTGGCGGCACCGTCAGGCGTGTCTTCCCTCCGATGCAGATGTCACCTGATACTAAAGCATCAGGAACATCAGGAAGGTGTCATACTTTCCCAGATTTTCCCAGTTTTTTTTCAAGTGGGGTTTACTTAGACTCCGCCAAAAATATTCCCTCCGTTACAAACCCCACGTACTATGGGGACCCATCGGTGCCGACGGCCGCGACAGCCTGACGAGACTGACGCCACCGGGATTAGGAAAAATGATCCGGCATTGTTCCAATAAGCCACAGAAACATGGAAACTGAAGATATATCGTCATTATTTGGGATTAACTTAAGTGCTAAGCTATGGGACATTGCTTCTATATTTCGATTGCTGGCATGAATAAGAGAGGATGCCTGCTAAACTATTGTAAGATTGCACGCCATTCTATCTGTGTTGGCAACGTCCCCCTCCCCAACACCCATTGGCTTCTCTCGGCCAACGCAGAACGATGTGCGGCAGCACCAGTCAGCTTGGTGTACTGATGATAAGTCCTTTATAGACATTTGGGCAAAAACGCCATGTACGAATGTACATGACTTCATGTAAAAAACATCGACCAATAAATAAGTTTTGATATCAGCTGTGAACGAGTGTTCAATTAATTCTTTCTCAAGTAATTTGTTTCGTCTGTTTACACTGCTAATCTGCTCTCGGAATTGACAATCATTAGGCTATTTTCTCAGAGTACGCTGTCCCGCCGATGACCTCAAGGTTAGTCAGGTCATGAACATGGACTATTTCTGATTATGCCATTGGTATGACAGCGTGCAGTTGATAGCAGTATTATCGGGCTTCCACTTCGAGGGAACAGAATGACACCATCAAGCGCATCTGTGGTATTGCTTAATCCCCGGAATAGTGGAGCTCAAGGTTAGACAGAACATGTCTGCGGTAAGAACTAACAATACATTCTCATTCAAAACAACGGGTGGATGGAAATCAACCTAACCAAGCCGTTGCACAGCGAATATTGGTGAATATAATTTTGAATGCAACCTACAAACAAATACATGCAAGAAACGTTCATTTATATGCATATGTATATATATATATATATATATATATATATGCACACATGTTTGTATGTATATACCAATATAATGTGTGGATATATGCATAGAACACTGTGACGTGTTTCGGCAGGTTCTTCTTTTGACTTCACATCGACCAGCGCCAACTCACCCTCCAGTGATACACATTGTCGCCAGCTGAACATGCCCTGAGACTGGGCTGGAGGTGTGCCAGCTCCCATCCAGCGCAGTATCCGCACGGGCCGGCCGCCTCGGCCCGTGGCGCCGCTCCGCTGCCACGTGGCACGTGCCGCACGTGACGCACACACGCGTCAGCCGAGATCAATCGCGCCGACGCCAGCCGCCGCCGCCGGCTTCTTCTGGACGGTGTCGGCGGCTGGCCACACCACCACCACACCGGACAGACACCCACTGGTCACGCCCAGCCGCCGCGGTCGGCTCGAGCTGTTCGGCTCGACAGAGCTGGCCGGCCGGCGGAGGTGGCGCAGCTTGGCCGGGCGTCGGTCGACTGGGCGGCCGGCCGGTGGTGCAGGTGACGCGCACTGCGCCCGGGCAGCAGAAGCCGCCGCCCGACCGCCAGGTGAGCCGACGGCCACCGAGCCGCCACTGCCGCCCGGCCAGTAGCTGCTCATAACACGGCCACCGTCAAAATTCGTCCGCAAAGCCGCAGCTCAATTAGCCAAGCCCTACGTTTGTCGTCTGCAGGGCGGTCTGGCCCAGACCTGAGCACACGGACCAGTGACTAGGCGCGCTGGCTGCACTGCCCTGGCGGCGGCGACGCCTGCTCTGGCAGCGGACGAGCGACCGCTGCTCACAGAGAGACAAGACAGACGAACAGACAGACAGACAGAAGAAAGAGGGGGAGAAGGAGGCCAACGGTCGGCGGTCAATGTCTATGGAGAGAGAGAGAGAGCTGCGTGACATCGCCATGGCTGAAAGGAGCCATGCACTAAAGCCATATTGCGATTGGGCTGAACTAGAGCTGAGCTGTGCTGGAGCTGAGCTGTGCTGGAACTGAGCTGTGCTGGAGCTGAGCTGTGTTGGAGCTGAGCTGTGCTCGAGCTGAGCTGTGCTAGAACTGAGCTGTGCTGGGGCTGAGCTGTGTTGGAGCTGAGCTGTGCTCGAGCTGAGCTGTGCTGGAGCTGAGCTGTGCTGGAGCTGAGCTGTGCTGGAGCTGAGCTGTGTTGGAGCTGAGCTGTGCTCGAGCTGAGCTGTGCTAGAACTGAGCTGTGCTGGGGCTGAGCTGTGTTGGAGCTGAGCTGTGCTCGAGCTGAGCTTGTCTGGAGCTGAGCTGTGCTGGAGCTGAGCTGTGCTGGAGCTGAGCTGTGCTGGAGCTGAGCTGTGCTGGAGCTGAGCTGTGTTGGAGCTGAGCTGGCCGAGTGTCTGGAGCTGAGCTGTGCTGGAGCTGAGCTGTGCTGGAGCTGAGCTGTGTTGGGGCTGAGCTGTGCTGGAGCTGAGCTGGAGCTGAGCGATTCCGCAACATGGAAGAAGTGTGCCCGTTGTCCCCTTTGTATCCGACACCTAAAAACGCAAGCATCGAAATTTGGACAAAATTATTATTTCTATATCGCTGCCACGCGTACAAGAAGTGGTGGACCACGCGTACAAGAAGTGGTGGGCCACGCGTACAAGAAGTGGTGGGCCACGCGTACAAGAAGTACAACCACAGTCCCATGCCATCATGCGCAACCTAACACGTGTAATTGTCATCGAATACGCGCAGGCAACCGCCCGTGTTAAGGGGCAACATTTGTGTTGATCATGACTTCCAATGAATGCTGGTAGATCATGACTACGAATGAAGGTATGCTTGAAATAATTCCAATTTTGTTTGGTTTGCACCTATGTATTTGCCTATGATGTATTACCTTCCTTCACTCTGTCAACTTTGCATTACCAATGAAGTGCATGCACCATAATGCCCGAATAACTAACTGGACTCTGTAAACACAAGCCGGAGGGCCTCACTGATAACGTGCAACGGGGGGGGGGAGCGGATTCGGTCCGCTCCTAAGACATCGGAAACTGCTGAATCTTGAATTACGAAACTGTGAGGGATAAACTACGATTGTAGCGAAATTTTCTGAATAAACCTAATGGCCCTAGGTTGATGTCTTCAGAGCCAAATCAGGTTGTTATGGGCCACCACACCGCGTCGCTTTTTCGGCTCACCGACGAACCCGAGTGATCTTGGATACTCGACGGCTGCCGTCGGATCGATGAACTTCCGGGTCACTAATGGCTGCACGTGCGGCATGACAAGTTATGAATGGAAATGCATAATATATGTATTGTTTCATGCATCGACGAAGATGAGAGGCCACGTTGAAACCCATTAACGCCCGGCGTCCCCATAGTAGGACAGCTACATTTCAAGAATATACTGGAAAGCTGGTTAGTCGCAAACCGCCCAAACGGTTTGAAAAGTTTTCGAAAGGCATCTGCGGATCTCTTGGTGATTTCAGATTTCGGAACTGCTCGTACATACATACTTAACTGGTCCCTAGATTTTGCCTTTTTTTCGACATCCTGAAGCTAAACTGCAAGCCACTCTGGACAGGTGTCCTAGACAACTATTTCCATAACCTTGGATACAATTTGGATAAAAATTCGATTGGATTGCTTGAATGTACTCACGGTTATATTTATTTCCAATGATCAGCGAACACCAACCGTCTGGCGCCCCCGAAAAGTAGGTATCATCAAATGAGGACACCGGGCGGAAGGGGGTGGGAGCCGGCCGGTCCCGCGTGCCGAGGGACTAGGGACGGGCGGCCGGTCCCGCGTGCCGGGGGACTAGGGACGGCCGGCCGGTCCCGCGTGCCGGGGGACTAGGGACGGCCGGCCGGTCCCGCGTGCCGGGGGACTAGGGACGGTCGGTCCCGCGTGCCGGGGGACTAGGGACGGCCGGCCGGTCCCGCGTGCCGGGGGACTAGGGACGGCCGGCCGGTCCCGCGTGCCGGGGGACTAGGGACGGCCGGCCGGCCCCGCGTGCCGGGGGACTAGGGACGACCGGCCGGTCCTGCGTGCCGGGGGACTAGGGACGGCCGGCCGGCCCCGCGTGCCGGGGGACTAGGGACGGCCGGCTGGTCCCGCGTGCCGGGGGACTAGGGACGGTCGGTCCCGCGTGCCGGGGGACTAGGGATGGCCGGCCGGTCCCGCGTGCCAGGGGACTAGGGACGGCCGGCCGGTCCCGCGTGCCAGGGGACTAGGGACGGCCGGCCGGTCCCGCGTGCCGGGGGACTAGGGACGGCCGGTCCCGCGTGCCGGGGGACTAGGGACGGCCGGTCCCGCGTGCCGGGGGACTAGGGACGGCCGGCCGGTCCCGCGTGCCGGGGGACTAGGGACAGCCGGCCAGCGTCCACGTCCTGCCCGGCCGACAGTATTGGCCGTGTGCGTGTTGTGAGTCGTGAGTGGTAAATGGTGCTGGAGTAAGTCGTAACTGTCTGCTGCGATTTACGCGCCAAAACATCCCACTACCACCGGAAGTCATCGAATGAGGACGGGCTGAAACACAAACTTAGGAGATATAAGGGGGCTTAGGAAACTTTCAGGATGCCTTCACAGTGATGACATTAGGCATGTCAATGAGTTTGAGCATACTTATTAAATATGTATACTACTCGACGCTAATGGGCTAACTCCATTGCAGCTTTTCATTCATTCATCCGCCATTAATTCCACAACACACGGAGCTTTTATCACAGTAGCATCGTCTCACTTCTTAACCCGTTCCGTCTCGGGTGGGGGGAGGTCTTCAACCGACCCCCTCAAGTTTTTCGCGGATAGCGGACGAACGACGTGGGGTAGCGCGTCCAAATTTGGCATACCTTTTCCCACATTAATTTGACATGCTAATTCAAAATTTATGGGTCAGGTCATATAGGGTCAACGAGTTAGTCAAGGTCAAGTGAGGTCACCTCCAAAAAAGTTCAACCAGTCGTCACGCTTTAGCGGATACAGATATTTTAATGAAACTTTCAGCGTTTGCTTTACGGATGCAACAAATCGCACGAGTTGAATTTGTAATTTTTTTCGTTTTTGACTACATATAAATTTTGCATATTTGCAATATTGCAGTTCAAACACAGGATTCTGGCTAAAGTAAGCATTTTTTATAGGATAAGTTGACTTCCAACAACGTTTCTCGGTCTGCTCTACCCATTGTAAAATGAAAATTAAAGGGAACTTGAAAACTCACAAAAATTTTATGTAAAAAAAATACAAATTGCATTTTTGGGGGTTAAAAAAAACTATTCCCATGGTCGATTTCGCTGTCCTTTTCTCATTCCAAATAATTCTTTTTTTTCATATCCCCAAAAATAAACTCTCCAGAGTAAAAATATATAATGTAAGTCGTGAAAAGTCGTGGAAATATAGCCCCCATGGTGACGTCACTTTTGGGATTTTTTTTTGAGGGGTGGACCCGGACCCTACTCGTCGAGCGCTTTCCGATGACACCTCTTTCGTTTTCGTGCGCTGCTGAGTTTGGATTTTAGAGGGGGCTCTTATAACCGCTCCCCTCCCGATACGGGGTGTGAGGATTTGACCGGAAAGACGGCGCAGGTTAATATGGGTTATGCCTCAGAAACATACAACTTAGCATCTTATAGAAACGTACAGTATCTTACCTATCTTATCTTATCTATCTTACCTACTTACAGCTGCTTCTTACTTAATTGTTGCTTTCGTGTTGGTGTAAAAAAGCGCTGCAATGCCTGTTTTGCGGTAGAAGCTTGCTTCCGCCACTGATTGGAGACGGTTGGCAACTTAAGCAAAGGTGAATCGATGAACGTGAACCCGATGGCCCTGCTGTCTGTGCTTTGAAACTTAGAGCACAGGTTGTACGTGTATTCCCTGATGTTCTACCACTGTGTGCAGTTATCTGCCTTATCATACTGTTTGACTTAGTAGCTGGAGCGGATTTATCACTTCCAATTACTTACAGATGGCATGTTATGATTCTGCAAAGTGACAATGGCAGCTCAATTTGTACGGAAAGGACACAAAAATAAGAGACCAGGAGTAGATTGGTTGGTTGGTTTGTTGGCTACTTTGGCTTCAAGGCGCACGGACAATGACGATCACATAGCGTTCGTGACCACAAGCTCAGAAGCAGAGGTGCGGCCAAGCAGAGGCGCGGTTGGTTGCCTGGTGCGATCCCGGCAACCATTTTATACTAGATTAACGAACACATTTGGAAATGTTCACGATGTATAACGATAAATTTTAGACGCTCGAAGCGCTCCGAGATTGATGTCTGCTTTATGACATGTTTAATTGGTCGGCCCTCCCCTTAAGAAAATCCTAGTAAGAAAATTGTACACTATGTACAATATATGGAAGAATGACATTTCATGTCCGCTTCTTCGTGAACTTGATTAAAGGGCTGTAATGTACGCCAATGTCAACAATCTGAGAAAGGTCAACATACGCAGGTTCAAAATGAGCACAACTGTGATATTACGGATCACAAGTTGTTTAATTTCGATTCTATACGACGTCACTCGCTGAGACAGTTCAGAAAAGGAGCATGTTGATATAGTTATCGTGATTATGTATCAAGATGCGGAATGACGAAGCACAAAATATCGAACAAGTCCAAAATTCTTAATTTTGGTGCCAATGGACTCCATTTGGCTTAGTTAATGGGATAGACGTGTTGGAGCTACAACTGTTCACACTTTTGGCCAAAATTGATCTGCTCACCGTGGATGGCTCCGGAAGACATGCTTAATTTCGAAAACCACTCGTTACCCACCATCCCCTGTTGATGATAGGCAGCCTAACCTAGACATCTTCTGTCTGATCTACTGAGGGCAGAAACCTAGCCCAGGCATACCATCCTCAGATCGATCATCCACTTAATCTACACCTGTCGAACAATACAGCAAAAAGTTGACGTGATACGCAAACAAATACAGAGCATGCAAACCTCCCATGCATTTCACATATCTGCTGAAAACGAAGAACACGTGTAAGTGGTACAACACTGAGCAGTTCTCTCCAATAGTTCTCACGTACTTTCTCCCCTACCCACTTTCAGGCACGTACCGACCATAAACTTCAGGCCTAGCACCAAATTGCATCACAGATTGCACTGCTATCTGGAACCCAGTTGTGAGAAGATGTCCAGGGACTGTTAGTGAGTTGGAAATCGGACTACGATGTAGTCCCTAGCCAGCAACAGCTGTCAGTTAGCGTTGTGGCTTCAACCCAACACTGGAGCGGAGATGGACAGCAAAGCTCCAGCTCCTTTGGCTCCTTTGCCTCCAGCCTTTGGCTTCAGCCTTTGGCTCCAGCCTTTGGCTCCAGCCTTTGGCTCCAGCCTTTGGCTCCAGCCTTTGGTACCAGCCTTTGGCTCCAACCTTTGGTACCAGCCTTTGGCTCCAGCCTACAGCTCCAGCCTTTGGCTCTAGCCCTTGACTCCAGCCTTTGGCTCCAGCCTTTGGCTCCAGCCTGTGGCTCCAGCCTTTGGCTCCAGCCTTTGGCTCCAGTCTGTGGCTCCAGCCTTTGACTCCAGCCTTTGGGTCCAGCCTTTGAGCCCATCCATAGCCTGTGCAATGTACGTCGATCTAGCCATTGTCTCCAGCTTTTAACCCCAGCATGCTATGCACAATATACGTGCAGTGTAGCAATCCGATGCAGCTAAATATTACACGTTTTGTACACGGCGGATGGGTATAAGGAAAGAGGAGGTGGAGAGCATCAATAGGCTAAAAACCTACCATTGACAGTTGTCATAATCTACTAAGCTTGTCACGTATCAGGATGCTCCATGTTGAAACATAAATGTGATTTAATTGCTCTCATTTCCCCGTAGTTTTCTTTCTGTAGGACTACGTGCCTAACCACCTGTGTCGCAGTTCAGACTCGATCTAGGCAAAGCCTTTTACAGTGCCGCAATTGGCACCATTCTCATCAGAGCATTTGCTGCATTGCATAATATCTCATTATAGATGCATTACATGCTTCACACAGCGTTTTGTTCCGCACTACTGTGCTCAATGCTGCTCGACCATAATCACCTAAGTGGTTTCTACATGCGCATTCACAGAAATGCAACTGTCACACCAAAGTTTCCAGAATGAATTCATTGAAGGTCATGCTGAGATAATGTGTCTGAAATGGCACCATGCTGGTCATACTGGCCAAAATGCGGCAGTTATGTTGGTGCCGGCAGTCGCCCACCAGTCAGCCATGCTGGTGCCCATAGTCACACACCAGTTAGACATGGTGGTGTCGGCAGTCACACACCAGTCAGCCATGGTGGTGTCGGCAGTCACACACCAGTTAGACATGCTGGTGCCGGCAGTCACACACCAGTTAGACATGATGGTGCCGGCAGTCACACACCAGTTAGACATGGTGGTGTCGGCAGTCGCACACCAGTTAGACATGCTGGTGCCGGCAGTCGCACACCAGTTAGACATGGTGGTGCCGGCAGTCACACACCAGTTAGACATGCTGGTGCCGGCAGTCGCACACCAGTTAGACATGGTGGTGTCGGCAGTCACACACCAGTTAGACATGGTGGTGTCGGCAGTCACACACCAGTTAGACATGCTGGTGTCGGCAATCACACACCAGTTAGCCATGCTGGTGTCGGCAGTCGTACAACAATCAGGCCGACCATATGGCCGCCAGTGGAGAGGTGCAGCACTTTCAGACGTATTAAGTACATCCAGGTAGGTTTATAAACGAAACGCCGAGAACGACGTCTAGAGCTGCATTCGCTGGGGAGGGGAGGGGTGGCGTTTCGGAGCATGGAGGACGGTATGTCCGCACTCCCCACGCCCGGACAGGGACAATGTATGCCGCTACACGTATAAGCCGTCCACAAAGGATTTGAGTATCGCATTGCGTCCACGAGTCGGCCCAGCTGAGTCTGGCTTACAGCCGTGTCGGCATCCCCAGCCGTATCGGCGTCCCCACCGTGTCGGCGTCCCCAGCCGTGTCGGCATCCCCAGCCGTGTCGGCGCCCCCACTGTGTCGGCGCCCCTACCGTGTCGGTGAATTGGCGACCTGCTCAACCGCCAGCTACAACTGAGCCGTTGAACTGGATGTTCGGCGACCGGATGTTCGGCGACCGGATGACTGGATGACCGGATGAAGGGTGGATGTGGGGTTTTTCTGATTTTCATTTGGGGCAGGAAGCCTGTATCTAAATCCGTGTTTGTATACAATACAGCTCCTTAGCTTTAGGACACTACGCGCCTGGTTGACAAGAATGCATTCTAACCATCGCATCAGCGCCGATTCTTGTGGTCTAGTGCTGTTAATTTTTTTACTTTAACGGCCCCTAACATGACAAATTTTCGGCTGATTTTCACTTTTCTTGCTTTAACACTCGCACGTCCGGTGGTCCGCGCCAACTTCGCATGTCCGGGGGGGGGGCAGATGTCTGCCCCCCTAAGATCTCTGGAATTATGCTAGCTAGCCACAAACGGAAAATGGCGTTGGATAGCTGATGACGGGCTCTATCGAAAGTGTTTCGGTCATTTTTTTTCGCTCAGGTCAATATTCAGGTCACTGGGCCATCTTAGGTCAAATTTGACCAGATCAGGTGGGACTCGGATATTGACACATATCTGAGGACGTGTAACAGATAGAAACAAATGACGAACGCTATTCGACAGTCCTTGAAATGTGCTACCGGCAGTAGGCGGTGTAATTTAAGGTCAGGTGAACCGAAACTTAGGTCAAGGTCATGAATTCATGACCTCAGATCAAGGCCTAGGGAGGTCATGTAAGGTATCAATCGACACGTCTTGACGATACAAGCACAATGACGGTAATTTCAGCCTTCTAGCTCAATGCAGTGCGACGTAATGCGCATAAATGTGTAGTGATCTCAGGTGACCTCAGAGACCTTGGTGAGGTCACTGAGCAAAAATGTCAGCGGTAACATTGAGCATAGCTTCCATCTACATGCCACAATCGTTGTGAGATCATTCCGAGCGCAAATGTGTAACTAGGAAACATTTGTATATATTACCGTAGCCTTATAATGGGGAAGCCATGGCAGCGACCTGACCTAAGGTCAATACTAAGAAAAAACCGATATAAATATTATGGTCCCTGATGAGATGATGACATACTATAAGTTTGAAATCAATCGCCCAATTATTGTGGAAGTTATGCTACCTAGAACTCCGAGTGTAGTTGGGTCACTTCGCCTGAACTGGTGACCTGACCTGAGATGACCCAGGATTAAACATGTATGAGGATATGCAGAAAAGACCAATGAACAGCTGTGCGAGGTTTGGCTTTGCTAACCCTAATAGTTTTGCGGCAAATGAGGAAAAACCGGAGGGGGAGGCAGATATCTGCCCCCCCCCCCCCGGACGTGCGGGGGTTAAGCAATGTGCCGGTCATTTCTAGGTAGGTGCGCAATAAAATGGAGTATATCAGCCGGAACAATATGGAGTTATGGACGAAAAATCGTAGGTGTGGGCGGATTTCTCCCTCCCCCTCCAGAGCGTGTGTTAACCTGTCATGAACTTGACCTGACTTGTCCTCGGTGACCTGAAATGACTTTGAAACAATATAGCATAACAACATGCATCAAACACGTCGCTAGTGCTGCCAAGAACACTTCCTTTTTGCCAATATAATGGAAGCGCATCAGCGCCGATGTTTGCGGTCTGGCGCTGATAAAAGTTTTGACTTTAGCGGCCACTAAATCGAAACATTTTTCGGTCGATTTTCATTTCGTTTTGCTATAAACAACGCATCGGTCATTTATAAGCAGGTACACAAACAATGGCGTAAATCGACCGGTAAAATCTGGAGTTATCTACGAGAAGCCGGAGGGGTGGGCGCATTTCACCCCCCCCCCCACTCCAGGGCGCATGTTATTATACCACACCGGAACTTCGGTGGTGCAAGTACCGAATCCACAATGCCATGTTGCCTCTAGTGACGTCATAGACCAATGGCCTGGCATAACATTTTCACATTTTCACACCATGAGTTCTGCAAGATACCCCACCAAGGTGCCAGGCATCGGTGCGTCACCACCAGCAGTTATTGGGTGGTCATGACGAAACGTCGTGATGGCGAAGCTCCGAACACCTCGACACGGGAAAGGGTGTAGGAAACGTATTCACTCACACATTTCACAAAAACACAGCCCGTTAGCCCGAGCACGTCGTTCCACATCCAACCTTTCCCCAACTCTGTTACCGGCCACATCAATGGTGTTGCAATGCTATCAAAATGTACGTGTAAAACTGCATGAAACAAAATTGTAGTATATTTTTACATTGTCAGAATTATATGTGGCATAGATGCTGCAGTTATTTCTACTCTCTACGCATAGATGAGCGATGTTCTCCACTGTGGGCACTCAGGACTCACCTGCTATTTGTGGCGCCGAGTTTTGCAACGGCATTATATCTGGAACACAAGAAAATGTATCAGATCAACGAAAAGCAGTGTCTATGGTTCGGAATTCAACCCAGGTTTGATATCCGGAATATTTCTGCGGGTAATACTATGCCTTATAAATGGGGCCGTTTTTAACCCGCGCCGTCTTTCCTGTCAAATCCTCCCACCTCGTCTCGGGGGGGCGGTTGAAGACCCCCCTCTAAAATATAAACTAAGCGTCGCACGAAGACGAAAGAGGTGTCATCGGAAAGCGCTCGACGAGTAGGGTCCGGGTCCACCCCCTAACAAAAAAATTCCCCAAAAGTGACGTCACCAAAATCCTGTGTTTGAACTGCAATATGGCAAATAGGCAAAATTTATATGTAGTCAAAAACGAAAAAAAATGAGAAATTCCACTCGTACGTTTTGTTGCATCCGTAAAGTATGATCACATGAACAGGAAACAACTTATAAACTTAACGAATATAAATAAACAACATCGATCGACACTGAACAGCAATAAACAATAATAGACGATACATTATATGCCTCTCATGCAGATGTTCATACAGTAGTCTTTGTGACTGTCAGTGGTGCCAACAGTCGTCTGTGTGACTGTCAGTGGTGCCAACAGTCGTCTGTGTGGCTATCAGTGGTGCCAACAGTTCTCCGTGTGACTGTCAGTGGTGCCAACAGTCGTCTGTGTGACTATGAGTGTTGCAACAGTCGTCTGCGTGACTGTCAGTGGTGCCAGCAGTCGTCTGTGTGACTGTCAGTGGTGCCAACAGTCGTCTGTGTGACTGTCAGTGGTGCCAACAGTCGTCTGTGTGACTGTCAGTGGTGCCAACAGTCGTCTGTGTGACTGTCAGTGGTGCCAGCAGTCGTCTGTGTGACTGTCAGTGGTGCCAACAGTCGTCTGTGTGACTATCAGTGTGCCAACAGTCGTTTGTGTGACTATCAGTGGTGCCAACAGTCGTCTATGTGACTGTCAGTGGTGCCAGCAGTCGTCTGTGTGACTATCAGTGTGCCAACAGTCGTTTGTGTGACTGTCAGTGGTGCCAACAGTCGTCTGTGTGACTGTCAGTGGTGCCAGCAGGTGCAAACAATCGCTCACCAATCACGCAGTTCTCTCAAACTAAGCCTACTTTTACATTGAGACGAACTTACGATGCATTTTATGTGGTCCAAGGCCTTTTTCCAGTCACAGCAGCTCTGCATATTGCAGACGCTCAGCAGCTTCTGTGCATGCCTGAGGAAGACTGATGGCGGCTGAGACTGTTCTGGCCTCTCGGGATGTAAGTCATTATGCAAGCGAAGTATGTATGTCATTGATGGCAGGTGTGGTGTGAAGAGACTAGAGCGAAGAATGCTGTGGGTTTCCTGCATGTATGCATGTATGCATGTGTGCAGGTGCGTATGTATGAATGTATACATGTTTGTGTATATACATGTATTTATATATACATTTACACACACACATATGTATATATATATATATATATATATATATATATATATATATATATATATATATATATATATATATATATTTTTTATGCATGCATATATATGCATGCATATATGTGCACGTATGCATGTGTGCGTGGGGTCATGGGTATGTAAATCGTGAGCATGTGTCCAAACTCATTGGGAGGAAGTGAAAACATGAGCATTCAAACCCCATCAAGTTCAATTTGAAGCATCCTAGATTGCCGTCCGTCAAATCCACGCAAGTCTGAGGTCCACGAAAATTCGTGTGGGTCTGGGTTTGGGTGACATTCACGTGGGTCTGGGTCTGGGTGTCATTCACGTGGGTCTGGGTCTGGGTATCTTCGTTTCGTACAAAGTAACGGCATAGACATTATTACGTTACCAAACCCAGCACATGACGATAGTGTCCACTCAAATCACCTTGAAAATGACAATTCCCCCTGACACAGCATCGAACCATGTAAAGGGGAGGGATCGTTATGTAGGCTCATAAAACACTCACAATTGCCCGTTTGGTACAGTTGGAGCAAACCGGTCACGAAACGTGAGTCTGGGGTAACAAACAAAATGTACGACTCACATTTCATATGTTTGATATCGCCTGACACCAACCTTGGCGCAAACCGACTTCACTCCGTCATTGAAAGTTGAACAGAAGGTTTGCCAACCAATACCTACTCACTAACAGGTCTATTCTCATATTGAGGGATTTCAACACGGATAGCAAATATTTGGAACAAACAATGAACTTCCCGGAAATCACGGCACCGCGTCATTTGACTGCAGACTTTGTGACACCACCAGCGTGTTGGGTCCGCCGCACTGAACTGGTGAACCGACGCGGACAGACAGTGGCAACTAGCGGGATCTGGCATTACTCGAGGGATCTGGCCACCATTCGTGACAGTAGGAAAGGAAAAAAATGTGCACACTTCCTTTTTCGTAATGAGACCATTTCTACGTATTTGCTACGCTAAACATTGACAAACCTTACATTGTGACTACGCACAAGACGACATGGGTTATAGCATACTGAACCCAGGTATTTATATTTGTCATTTTCTTGTTATGTAATGGACTAGGACAATACTTGACAAGGACATTGCCACTGTTATGAACGGCTTTACGTCAGGAATCCTTAGTACGGACCTGGCGGATATTGCAATTTCTATCAAGCCACATTGCATTTACGGACAAATGGCAGACAGACAGACGGGCAAAGACAAACCATGGGAAAACATAAGCAGACCATGAGAAGACATAGGCAAACCACAGGTGAAGAGGGCATACCAGGAGATCGGCACATACCGGCCATGGGCCAGCATATGCAGATCATGAGAGAACATATAGATACATAGACGGGCCATGCATAAACAGACCATGGGTAAACATGGGCAGAGTAAGGGTAAGCAACGATCTGAAGCGTCGTCTTAGATAACGCAATCGACTTATCAGACAAGTTAAATCAAAGCAGTCGGATACCGACTGGTGCCGTCTGAAACAGGAATGCCAACTAATCACGAACATAAACAAGCAACTCCAGCAAAATATTTTGCGGGTCAAGATTGACAACGTATCTTAGCACAAACGCAGTACCCGCATATGTTACCAATTACTTCGAAATATCACAAGATGTAAGCAAGACAGGACAATTACACCCCTTGTTCGACCAAGCAGCGAGACACCACGTGACAACTGTGATACATCTCTTCTCAGCAACACTTCTTCACGGACAATATTTCAGATTTCAGCTGAACGCAAGCCATCGGCCATAAATCATCATGCTCGACGCTCACTCTGAGCGGCACTGAAGCTTCCGCACAAGAGGCACTAACTCTGTTGCATGCTTCAGATCGCAGCAAATCAACTGTGCAGATATGTATTCCGTATCCCGAAACAATCCAGATATCGGCAATTCCAATAGTTCAACCGTTAACGAAATTGATTACCAAAGCACTTCAAAAAGACAACTTTCCCATTGCATGGAACATTGCGAACCTGAAGCTAACATTTAGAAACAAGGGATCCTAATTGAACTCAAGAAATATTCACCTCTCCCGTGTAGTACGTTTTATTCTTTTATGGGTACGCAGCAGTTTAAGGCATCTACTAGCCTATCACCGACCTTCAACGTTTGACTGACAGGCGGAGTGGACAGGGGGCGAGCCACATCATACTGCTTCATCTCATCTACATGACTGATAATTTATGCAAAACACTCGACACAGGATGCGACTCAGTCTCCAGCTTCCTTCACATTTCGAAAGATCTTGACAAAATGTGGCATTACGTTTACTATGAAAGTGCAAAATCGAATTTCAATTGAGTCTCCTTTTACTGACGTACTAGAATTGTACCTGATTGATAGAACACAGTGTGTAACAGCGGAAATGCGGCTTGGTCACATTAACTCCGGTTGTCTTGAGGGCTCGATTAGGGTCCCTATCTCGCAATAAGGTACTTGAATGGACTTTCGACAAAAACTACTGATGACATTCTTTTCTCTGCTGACGACGTACCACTGTATGCCGCTCATTCACCTGACAACGTACACAACACAGACTTAGCTACTAATTTCACATGCACGAACTTCATATATATGATCAATAATGCGCAAACGCATTTAGCGCATCAGGAGCAATTTATTCAACACTTCTGTTGTTGGTGAATCCAGATATTCCATAGCTTAGTCACGAGGGCAGGGAAATCCCGGTTCACCTGTCGCATAAATATCTCGACATGATTTATGTTGCCCTCCCGGCCGACGAGCATGTTTCCACGCTTGACGATGCAGTACCGCGGCTAACGCGCGGCCACTTTATGGCCCTGGCGCAATCGCAGCACTTTCAGCAGCTGCGTGGCTATTACGACAGTGAGGCGGCCCAGGTCGACGATTTTACTCGAAATTTGCAATTTGTCATCCAGGATGCGGCCCATAGTCTAGTTGGGAAGACTACTAACGCACCCTTCGTCTGTAAGCGCTACGCACCAATGATTCACACAAAAGTGTCTCTAACTCCTTAACTTAACTTGATCTAACTCCTTAACACAAGGCGTTGTTGTAGTGGCAGCGTTCCAGTCCGTGCTGAGTCATTGCATACGGCCGATGCCTTCAGAATAGGAGAAAGCCTAAGTCTTCTCCGATTACTTAATTTTTTTTTTTTGGGGGGGGGAGGAGAAACAAACATAATTGTGTAATTATTTGTAGCCACTATAAAAGTTAGCTCATCGAATATCAGTGGATTTTGTGTTTAGCTACCAGGCAGGCATAAATGTATGTGCTAGCATTGGTGGGCAGGCTAAGGTGAGGTCAAAGCCAGTGAGGCGTGCTCTGAAACGTCGCGAGAATTGCAAGCGCTCAGGGCGCTTAAATGCTGACTATTGCGAACAAAAGTTAGGTGAGCCAGTATGAGTTTGTACGTTGATTTAATTTCTGATCTGACTGGGGTTTCTATAAGAACTTTGTGGAAAATGTACCCAAGAAACGTTGACTATGTTGGACTCTTTTTATTCATTCACCTTCACAAGAAAGCTGAAAACAATTTCTCTTTCCATTGGTGCCACTCATTACCTTTTTCTGAGCGCCGTCTGGTTTAGAAAATGGCCATCTTCACACAGTTCACATATTCATATATTAATAGATATTAGATCTTGTCGGAATCGGCGACCTTTACCGAGGTCGCCGACTTTGTTCAAGTGTTATCCATGTGTGACTGCCTTCAGTTGGCGCATCATCAAAATTAAAGTAATTCGTTACAATTCGTGTACGACCAGGGTCCGAAAGCTCCGGAGAAGATGGGCGACCCGACTGCACCCGATATTGACCTGCATGACCTGACCTGGACTGTCAAACAAAAGAGATGGATAACAATGTTTGGAGATACTCTGATAGGTACCTAATGTATTTGATCGCACCTCTCTATCTTGGTTATACAAATATTCAACATGGGGTCAAAATGACCCCCCGCACACTGCAGGATTTGAAAACTGCCCCGCACTGTGGGAGTTCAATAAGCATGTGCTAGAGGTCTAACTTTGTCTTTCGTTTTTATTTATTTGCTGGGGGTTTGCGAACGTCGCTGATCTAATCGGATCTGATCTGATCGGATATATGGCCATCGGAGGTGATTCACTTTAGATAACATCGGAATATTTGTTTGTTTTCTTTTTTACTTTTTTTAAAACTAAAATCCAAACTAAGCATCGGAAAGCGCTCGACGAGTAGGCTCCGGGTCCACCCACCAAAACAATTTCCCCCAAAAGTGACGTCACCAGGGGGCTAGATTTTCACGACTTTTCACGATTTACATTATGTTTTTGACTCTGGGGAGTTCAGTTTGGGAGATAAATGAAAAGCAAACACTATGTATTTGGAATGAGAAAATGACAGCGAAATCGACCAGGGCTATAACTTTTTTGACCCCCCCAAATGTTTTTCGTTGGAATTTCAAAATTTTGAGTTCTCAAGTTTTCTTTAATTTCCTTTTCCAAGAGGTAGAGGAGACCGATAAACGTTGTTGGAAGTCAACTTGCCCTAATAAAAGATGCTTGGTTTAGCCAGAATCCTCTATTTGAATTGCAATTTGGCAAACAGGCAAAATTTATATGTAGTCTAAAACGAAAAAAATGAAAAATTCCACTCTTACGTTTTGTTGCATCCGTAAACATAAGCAAACGCTGAAAGTTTCATTACAATATCTGTATCCGTTAAAGCGTGACGACTGATTGAACTTATTTGAAGGTGACCTCACTTGACCTTGACTAACTCGTTGACCCTGGATGACCTGACTTCAACATTTTGAAACAGCATGCAAAATTCATGTGCAAAAGTGTATGCCAAATTTAGGCGCGCTGCCGCGCGCCGTTCGTCCACTACCCCCAAAAACCTCAAGGAGGCGATTGAAGACACCCCGAGACGGGACGGATTAAGACTACTTAGCCTGCGCCAACCAACCAACACAGACAGAGGGAGACCAACCAATAGATCCGTTTTCACATGCGGGGATGTATGCTTGGTTTATACGTTTTCACATGCGGTGCTATATGCTAGGTTTACTTGTTTTCACATGCGGTGCTATATGCTTGTTTTACCCTTTTTCACATGCGATGATATATGCTTGATTTGATGCGCCGGATGATTCGTCTCCCCCTCTCAGAACTCGTGAAGTACTGAACCCATTTATTTGGGAAAGCAAAAAAAGTAAAAAAGTACCTTCCACCCCGACCCGGGCTTTCTCGGGAAAAGCAACTGCGACAAGGACCAGATGGTCCGGCATCCGATGCCTGGTGCATATACTGTGCCGCATTGCTCTCATGTAGTGCGGGCCAGCCGACCACCGGCCGGCTTCTGTCTCGACAACACAGTCGGTATTCAGATCGATGGCCACACCAGAACTGGCGGTCAGTCCCGCTGGTGGTGTTGGGGAACCAGCTGCCGTGGCTGACTGTCCAACTTACCCCAGTCTATCGAAACGAAGGTGTCTCGCAAAATGGCCGAATAATTTTTGAATGAATGAAAATAAAGTAGAGTGACGCGAGACCTCTATTTCAGTAAGTTCAGTTTGCTGCAATGGGGAAGGGTTGAAAAGTATCCTCAAATTCAAAATCTAATGGTAATTATAGTTTAAATTATGAACAACACATGGCCGTGTGATGGTATGAAGGTTTAGTAGCTTTTACTTTGGTCAGGTCACATCGACCGATGATGGACCTGACTCCATTTCGGCACACTTTATCAAACAACCCTTCGTCCATGCATAATGAACTGCTTTGCTAGTCATAGTTGGATGCGAACCAGACATCGTTTGATGTGTACAGGCGAGAAAACCAAGTCGATGGAGAACATATTTGAGTATGTTAACCCGCATCTTCTTTCCTGTCAAATCCTCCCACCCCGTATCGGGGGGGGCGGTTGAAGACCCCCTCTAAAATCCAAACTAAGCATCGCACGAAAACGAAAAAGAAAACGTATAAACCAAGCATACATCACCGCATGTGAAAAGGAATAAACCAAGCATATAGCACGGCATGTGAAAATTGGTAAACGTAGCATTTGGCATCGCATGTGAAAACGGGTCAATCAAGCATACAGCACGGCATGTGAAAACGGGGAAACCCAGCAGTCAGAAAAGCGCGCATATAGTACCGCATGTGAAATCGCGTAAACCAAAATAGTCAGAAAAACCTGTTTATTTAGGGTGTCTGGAACTAATTGGAAGTCCGAACTTGTGTCGACAAACCGAAGTCACTAGCGTTATTAAAATTCGACCTTTGGACCAAGGAGGGGGGGGGGGAGCTGAGTGGAAGAGGCCACATCTTAGATTCAGGGACCCCGTGTAACCACACATCAACTAGGGTCAATTTTGTCTGCATGTAGTGACTCATTTCCAGTGCAATCGATCTTCTGACGTTTAAATTAACTAAATCAGTGCTTAGAGTTAGATGTGGAGGTGTCAGATGTCCCCGCCCCCTCCCCATCCCACCCCCAAGAAATGGTTTGAGTATGGGTACCTCAGCAATACAGCAAGTGCCGGGCCAAGACAGTAATATTCTAAACAAAATGCAATGAACATGTCGCAACATATCGAGATCGTGCTGCGTTCCGAGCGACACGGTTCTGTCCCGAGGCGGTCACGTGTGTCGAACCAAGGCGCCTATTTATCACGAGCGTGGAACGCCGCATTGGACGGATACCGGACGAATGCAATCTGTATGGACTATTCAGTTGCATTTCAAAGCGTTGTTCACAAGCCCTTTATTTACAAACTTAAAAGCGTCCATCACCCGCATGAATCGGAGCCACAATGGTCCGTCTCCGGTCTCGTCTCGTCTCGTCTCGTCTCGTCTTATATCTGTTCAATGGCGCCGGCTGTTTGTCGTGAGTGGAAATTCACCGACTGGACATTTGTGAAGCGCGGTGTTCCCTGAGGAGCATTGCTCGCACTTGTATTATCGTCGACGTACATCAATGATCCTTCAAACGAGATGACTTCCAACTGTCCTCTACATGCGACCATGTGAACATTGTCCACCATGTGTGGTGGCCGGCTGACGGGCTGGTACTTCAGGGCGACTTGAACCATCTCAGATCACCGACAGTCAGCTAGACTTTAAAGTTAGTTCGGCTAAAATTAAAATCAATCATGAAATACCCTCAGGCGGGCACACGTCTAGACAGCATGCGGGCAATGCAGAGCCTGAAGCAGTCTGCCTGATCAGGGAATAAGTGTCATTGACGGCTCAGTATTGTTCCGCTCGTGCAACACACAGTTATTACCGCAAACATAGCCGATGTTCATTAGATCATTTCCGTCTGGCCTGTAAAAAATTATTAATTGAAGCGCGAGGTGTATTGTAGCCTACTGTGCAAATATGGCATCAATGGTATTCTGACGTAATGTGATCTGGACGGCATATCAATAGTATACTAAGGTAGTGGGATCTAAGTCAATATTACCAAGATAAAATGTTATACATTTCGAGAGAAAAAAATCAATTCAGTGGTCAGGCTCGGAAAATCGTCTTAGATTGGTGGGGGCATGACACTTGTGGCCCCCTAGATCCGTCAGTGTGTGAGCTGCGCTTCCATAACACAACCTAGCACACATACGGATTTGATTGATATGGGTATGCTAACGTACAGGTTAGAAGGTCGAGTATTTCGCCTGCCGCAAACGCAGCCGGTGTGCGTGCGGCGACCGACCAACTGCGCACAGTCATCGGCACGCGCCGCTCCCCACAGCGTCTGCCGGGGCAATAAAGCACGCTGCGCTCGTTACAACACGACCAGCATCGACGTCGACACCCATCCGTCGGAACAATCGACGGCGGCTGTCAGCCACGAGTACCGACACCACCAGCGGGACTGACCGCCAGTTCTGAGTGTGGCCATCGATCTGAATACCGACAGTTTTGTCGAGACAGAAGCCGGCCGGTGGTCGGCTGGCCCGCACTACATGAGAGCAATGCGGTACAGCATATGCGCCAGGCATCGGATGCCGGGCCATCTGGTCCTTGTCGCAGTTGCTTTTCCCGAGAAAGCCCGGGTCGGGGGTGAAAGGTACTTTGCGTGGTGGCTTATCTGGGGAGATAGCCGGGTCGCGTGTCTATCCAATGAGGGCCGGCCGTCATAGGGTGGGGGCTCAGTCGTGTTGTCTAACTCGCAAGGTGTCATCATATGAGAGGTAAACTCCACTAGCAGTGAAGTGAGGTCAACTGATATCTTCTCTTCCCCATGCAACCGCATATTTGTGTCTATTATTGACCAAAGATTAAACCTTAATATTTTATTGGAAGCTTTTGTGATTATCCTACGCTGTACGCGGTCAGATTGCCCTGGAACAGTGCCACCTTAGGACACGTGATTCATTTTTCCATTGAGAAAACATACAATTTGACCTGAAATAGCACCGGAGTGGTGTTCTTGAGACTTTACCAGAATTGCAATCCAATAATTAATTTATGTTACTTAGCCATAACTAGCCATCTGCCTACTAAGTCCAACTTACCCCGCACTTATGCGACGTCCAGGATTTAGTTGGTTCTTATTTTTGCGAGTAAGTCATATTTGCGATTATATAATATTATGGGTGGAGCAACGTGTTAAGGACACGCTTATTGGTGTGCAGGCGCTGTCGTGTACATGCCATGCGTAGTCTAATATAAGAGATGGTCTTTCATACCGATTGTATAAGAGATGGTCTCACGATTCCTCCTAGACCACACTGGCCATTAGTAAAATAGCATTGGAATTCTCAGTAGCACGAGAACTGCGCAAGTTTGCCATCACCATTACCATTACGGCACCATTTTCTCTAGGAACTTGCATGAGCAAGAATTCAAGGCGATCGGCATCTAGCAAAGTGGCCACAATGCGCTTTCCCCCGGGTCCAATATTGTGATCACTATGGTTTCCTTTAAAAAAGCCTGGAGGCAGCCCTCTCCTCGCAGTCTGTTGAATGCCGCCAGAAGTGCTTCCGCCACCCATAGAGACAGGTTGGTGGACATGACAGCTTTAGCATATCATTGTGCATGTCGTCAGGTATCCTGATGCACGCTTAAGGCCTCTGATTGCTGAACGTAGCTCATGAATGGTGTATGGGTTGTAATTGCACAGGTGGTGAAGTTTGGATAACTCAATTCGCTTAGCTTCAAAGTCAGTTTTCCGACCAAAACAGATTCTGAGTCATAGTTACCGTTTGAAGTGCGAGCTTCTAATAACCAGCCTATTTCCATATGAACCTCAGCAGAGTGGGTCACATCCCCACCAGCCGCATGCAGTACGGGAAGGCGGGGCGGGGGTGGCAAAGTCATACCGCTATGCGCTATATTCGCTATATTCGGGGAATCATGTCTGCCTCGCGAGCGTGGATAGGTTAATTGTGGCTGCACATTTCCTTCAGGACGGTTGCTTTCCTTCTGGTATTGCATGAGCGTGCATGGCGTGCATGTCCCATGACTCGTGGCCTTTGGTATGCGATGAACTTTGATGTGCTGCTATTCTTGTTGATTCTTTTTGTGATCGTTTACTCGTCTGCTCGAGCTGAAATGCTGAATTGCACGAATAACGTTGCCGCATTATATTAACCTCCATGGTACCAGAGGACCACATGGAGCACCAGACGTTTGCGGAATCCTGGAATCGGGCAGAGTGCACTAGTCAATGGCTGTAAGCTGTTCCACTGAAAGAGTACTTTCACCAAGATCGGTTAGAAACCAGCTTGCGCATTGTGTGTAAGCTTCCCCCAGTCTGGTATGTTAAGCTTCCAAGCATCCACCATTGAGCCGTAAAACCCAAACACCATGCTGAGAGCACTAGTGCAGCACTCACGATCGCGTTTGCCTCCAATTATCATCTAGTGTGTCCGGTGGACTACCGTCCTGCCAATGCGGTGCCGCTTCTACGCCTACATAAGTCCACGCAACACGGCAGAAGGGATGAGATGAACCATGTCCACCTCAGCATCTGCGTCAACTGCTCAGCCTACCCCGCCCACGTGTCGTACTGAAACATGGCCACGCGGCGAGCCACTCAGCATCTGCGTCAACTGCTCAGCCTACCCCGCCCACGTGTCGTACTGAAGCATGGCCGCACGACGAGCCACTCAGCATCTGCGTCAACTGCTCAGCCTACCCCGCCCACGTGTCGTACTGAAGCATGGCCGCACGACGAGCCACTCAGCATCTGCGTCAACTGCTCAGCCTACCCCGCCCACGTGTCGTACTGAAGCATGGCCGCACGACGAGCCACTCAGCATCTGCGTCAACTGCTCAGCCTACCCCGCCCACGTGTCGTACTGAAGTATGGCCGCACGACGAGCCACTCGGCGCAGAGGCACTCACGACAACTGGCCCATCCGATGCTCACACATGCACGAGGCAACCGCGCTGACGTCAGCTCGGCCCATATTACGCTCACATATGCACCACGCAATACGCCTGAGGTCTAGCCCAACTGCTTCAGATGCAAATCCCAGTAATAAGCAGAGCATGAATACCCCGCAGCGTTCCCGGTAAAACTTTCATGTTGGCTCTCCTCCGGGCAAATGACTCCCATTCAGACGAGTGGCACAAATCAACATTTCTGGATCCTCTCCGGCTTGCTACCGGTTTTTCTTATTTTTTGTTTTCTTTTGTTTTCCCGTTGCTAGCAGGGTGTGAAAATAACCTTGTATATATTTAATAATCTAGAGCATTGACTTCGCTGGAAAATTGTCCTCTCCTTGTTCTTCGCTGGAAGTTTCAACGTTTCATTTTGACGATGAAATTTTCGCATTTCGCAAATGCGTTGCTTTTATGACACAAAAATGTTCAACCCAGCAGATCCCTCTACCCGGGTTTCATTTCATGAAAAGTAAATTATATAGTTTTTTTAACGAAAACTAGGCCTGGACAATAGTAATCAGCTGCTGGGGTGTCGTTTAGCTACATATGTGACACATGTGGCGATTATGATAGATGTCAGTTCTTATCTGTGCACGCACCAAGTTCACCAATTACAGTGAAGAATTGTTATGCCAATAGAAAGAATAGTTTTCATGACACGCAACTATAACGCAACACAGCTTTATTTAGATTCGTATATCGAATACTTCCCACGGGAGTTTGGCTGGCGTGGCAGCACGTGCGCCCTATATCACTTTCAACCAGTGAATTTGCCAGAAGCAAACTCACCGATTGATAATAGATTTAGAATCGACTTTTGCGAAACCTAAAGTCGATTCGAAATCCATTATCCATTATCACGATACAAACTGATATCGATCACAATTGTCAGACGCATCATATGTGTAGCTAAATGATACCCCAGCAGTTGACGATATTGTCCAACCTGACCCGATAGGCCTTGGGTGAAAACCAGGACTACTTTTTGTTTTAATTGAATCTGAGTTCTTGCTGGGGTAGCCTTATGAACCAGGTCTCTATTGTTAAGCAGAGCTTGTTGGGTAAACCCAGGGCCCACTACCCAGCCATGAATTTACCGGCAGAATTTTGACCGAAGGTTTAACGTGTCGTTAATACACCGACACGGCCGCCCGGTAGCTCGTTCCCGTCCTTATCGGGGAAGCTGCCAACTGACACTCCCAGCCGGGGGCTAAATGCGAGCGCGCGAAGCGACTCGAACCCTGCGCTGCCCTGTCAGGTCACCCTGTCAGGTCGAACCCTGTCAGGTCATCGAGGTCAAGTCAGGTCAAGTTTATGACAGGTTAACATACGCCATGGAGGGGGATGGCGAAATCAGCCCACTCCTCCGATTTTTCGTACATAACTCTATATTGTATTGGCACATATATGCCATTTTTTTACATACCTGCTTAGAAATGATCGGCTCATTGTTTGAAGTAAGAAACATGAAAATCGTCCGAACATTTTTCAAGTTAGGGGCCGCTAAAGTAAAATCAATTCGCAACTCCAAACCACAAAATTCGGCGCTGATGCGCCTCCCGTATATTGGCAAAAGGAAAGTGTTCTTGACAGCACTAGCGACTTGTTTGATGCATATTTTTACGCTATATAACTTAAAAGTCATGTTAGGTTGCAGAGGTCAAGTCAGGTCAGGTTCATAGCAGGCTAATGGAACCAAACTTGGTCAACTAGAATGTTGTCATAAATGCAAATGACTGTCATGCGATTTATGTCACTTTGCATGCTACTCCCTATACATCCTGTAATCTACTGTTTGCCATTGTGTGCCTAAGCATTTTCATGCTTTACTTATGTATTTCACTTCTTTCTTTGCGAAGCCGATTGTGCTGAGCCGCCCAACGGAGCAGTCGGGTGGGCAGCCCGGTTCCGCTAACTGGAGCAGGAATGACTTGATAAAGTGCTCCTAGATAGGTGATCTGAGGTCAAATGGCGGATCTGGGATCTGTATTCCATCATTAGTAATGTCCAAAGCATCATTAATGCCAATTTTGGAGCATTTAAACACAATAACAGTGATCCATGACAATGACAAGCCAAGCCTCGCAAAACCATAAAATTTTGCCCTTTTGACCTCATTTGACCTAAACGATATTGACCTAAGGTCATGAAATTTGCACACAGCAGAATTTTCCATCGTGCCCATCCACCCTGTGAATTTCGTTGCTCTAGCCTCAGTAGGAGCCGAGATCTTAGTGGGGCGGAATCCGCCACCCCCCCTCTCCAGTACGCGTAATTTTCCGAGGCCCTCCAGGGCGCGTATTAATGAAACAATGAGCGTTTGCTTATCTTCAGGTATGGAACAAAACGCACCAGAGTTATTTTCTATTTCTTCCCTTTTTGTCATTTATTAGTGACGTGACGTCACTAATAAATAATTATCTTGTTGACGTCACTAATTGACGTCACTAATCGTCACTAGTGACGTCGACTTTGGAGATTTAAAAAAAATGAGTGTGGTGTCGGGCCCTACTCATCGAGCGCTTTCCAATGACACCTCTTTCGTTTTCATGCGACGCTTAGTTTGTATATTAGAGGGGGTTCCCCTCAAGCCAACCCCCCCTCCCCGAAGGGGTGTGTGTGAGGATCTCACCGGAGAGACGGCGCGAGTTAATTAATCAAATTGCAGCAGGTTAATTAGTGCTTTCGGGGAAGTGGTAGACGACCCTAGCTCGCTAATTATCCGCGAGTTTCATGGCACATACTTTTCCTTTTTAATTGTCATTCGCGGTGGCCCATGTGGTATCCATGCAACATCAAGAAGGGTAGAAGTCAGAAGGTTGCTTGACTGTTCACAGTTACCATACTCCATCCCTCGATATCTGCATCCCAGCCCATCCCTGCAGCCTTCTCGTTTGGAAAACCGGGGAAACGCACGCACATAAATGCCATGAGTTTTTTAGTGTAGGTTTCTACATCAGGATGTAGCTGACAAGACAAAAGCAAAAGAAGCATATTTTTTTATAACGGCTGTTTTCGCGAGGAGCTCGCTCGTGCCCGCTGGCTGGGTGCCTGTTCAGAATGAAAAGAACTCGTCTGGTGGTCCGGTGACCTGACCTTGTCACCGGCCCACTCGGTGCCGAGGACAGGACATGAGTGACACTGACCTGGTGCTGTATGGTGGGATGTTTGGTGCTCTGATGACTTGACCCTGTTGCCGGCCCACTCGGTACGTGGGGGGGGCGTGAGGGTGACACTGACCTGGTGCTGTATGATGGGCTGTCTGCTGGTCTGATGACCTGACCCTGTTACCGGCCCACTCGGTGCAGGGGGGGTGGGCGGGGCGTGAGGGTGACACTGACCTGGTGCTGTATGGTGGGATGTCTGGTGATCTGATGACCTGACCCTGTCACCGGTCCACTCGGTACAGGGGGGGCGGGGAGGGTGACACTGACCTGGTGCTGTATGATGGGCTGTCTGGTGGTCTGATGACTTGACCCTGTCACCGGCCCACTCGGTGCAGGGGGGGGGGGGCCTTGAGGGTGACACTGACCTGGTGCTGTATGATGGGCTGTCTGGTGCTCTGGTGACCTGACCCTGTCACGGGTCCACTCGGTACAGGGGGTGGAGGGGGCGTGAGGGTGACACTGACCTGGTGCTGTATGGTGGGATGTCTGGTGGTCTGATGACCTGACCCTGTTGCCGGCCCACTATGTGCAGGTGGGGGGCGGGGGGTGAGGGTGACACTGACCTGGTGCTGTATGGTGGGATGTCTGGTGGTCTGATGACCTGACCCTGTTGCCGGCCCACTCGGTGTCGTTTCTCCCGCCGTCGCAGTCTTCACGAGTGGGCAGTGTGTTGCTGAAGCTGACCCGCTTGATGCGCGGCGACGAGCCGCCACCAGTTCGCTGCGGACTGGTACTGGTTCTGATGCTGGTACTGGTACTGGCACTGGTACTGGCACTCGTACTGGTACTGGTACTGGTACTAGTGCTGGCACCGGTACTAGTACTGGTAGTGGTACCGGTAGTGGCAGTGTTCAGTGGCCCAGCCAGTGCTGACTGACTGTCACCCTCAGCCGACAGCGTGTTGCCATGGTCGCGGGAGCAGCTGGTCGCAGGTGACCCGGCGCGGACACGGTCTTCCCACACGCCGAGCGGCTCCTCCAGGGCACCTCCGTCTGAGAAGAAGCTGATGGGCAGCTCAGGTCTGGGCGGCGGTGGCGACAGCGGAGAGCAGGGGCTGCCGCTAACGTCGCCATCCTTCTGCGGTGGTGTTGCGCACCTGGCCTCGTGCCCTACACCGGACTGCACATACAGCGGCAGAGGTGACAGCTTCACCGACTCCGACAACAGAGAAGGCTGGCTCGCAGATGCCGGCGACGGAGAAGGCTGGCTCACATATGCCGACGGCAAAGAAGACTGGTTCACATATGCCGATGGCAGAGAAGGCTGGCTCGCAGATGCCGGCGACGGAGAAGGCTGGCTCGCAGATGCCGACGGCAGAGAAGGCTGGCTCGCAGACGCGGACGGCAGAGAAGGCTGGCTCGCAGATGCCGACGACGGAGAAGGTTGGCTCGCAGACGCGGACGGCAGAGGTTGGTTCACAGACGCCGACGGCAGAGGTTGGTTCACAGACGCCGACGGCAGAGATGGCTGGTGTACAGATGCCGACGACAGAGGTGACAACTTGACGTACCCGGTGAAGGAGTCACGGAATACGTGTCCCTCTGGAGCACTGGGTACAGTATGACCTCTGACCGACGACAGGTCACAGATGACGACGGGGTCGCTCCAGGTCACCGTGGTACAGGACGGCGGCGGCTGGGCCGTCGGTGACTTGCTGTGATCCCCCGACGCCAGTGTGAGATCCGCCGCGTCGGCCCCCGAGGCGAGCGTGGCGCTCACATCTCCAGCTGCATAATCTGCTGCCGTGTGTTGGCCTGGGGCGGCGGCCGACAGTCCGCCAAGTTTGCACGGCGCACTGTCCACAGGTAGCCCAGGCACGGCGGTGGCTGGGGTCGCTCGGTCCACACCTCGGCTGCAGCGCCGGCGGCCGGCCGCAGCCCACCCGTCGGAAGTGAGCCGTGTCGATCGGTGCCGCTGCTCGGTGGCGTTCTTCTCCGCGTGGTGGACCTGATCTGAGCTGATCCCGGCTGTCTGGTGGTTCATTTGCTGGTCTTTGATGGTCGGAGCACGCGCGGGTGGTGGTGCAGGCGGCTGGCTCGACTGCTGCTGTTGTTTGTTAACTTGCTGCTGTTGTTTAGCAGCTTGCTGCTGTTGTTGGTGAGCCTTATGCTGTTGCTGCCTGGTCTGTCGCTGTTGCTGGTGGACCTGCTGCTGTTGCAAGTCGACCTGCTGCTGCTGTTGGTGAGCCTTATGCTGTTGCTGGTCATGTTGTTGCTGCTGTTGGTCGGCCTGCTGCTGTTGCTGGTCAGTCTGCAGCTCTTCCTGGTCGACCTGCCGATGTTGCTGGTCGGCATGCTGCTGTTGTCGGTCAGCCGCGGCTGGCGGATCCCCGGCAGGTGTGACCGACACCTCACACGGCGCCACCCGGCGATCCGTCGGCAGGTCAGACCTGGTTGACCTCTGGCACATTTCACCGCTGTAACCGTTGACACCTGATGTCTGGCCAGAGGTGCCTGATGTCTGGCCAGAGATGTCTGGTGCCTGACCAGAGATGGCTGGTGCCTGACCAGGGATGTCTGGTGCCTGACCAACTGTGCCCGATGCCTGACCAGCAATGGCTGACGATTGGCCAGCGGCACCTTGCGCTTTCCTTGGAGTCCCACCATCGGTGTGCGGTATACGCGGTGCCCACTGCACTGGCACTTGGTGAGACTGCTCCGCTACACTCGGGTAAGCGGGTGAACCAGACGACGACGAAGGCGGACGTGCAGATGAATCTGATTGCACCGGCTGGAGTGTGGCAGGTGTTTGCTGCATGGATGCATCAACTCTTCCTGCCGAGGCCTGCTGCTCTGAGCCGCGCACATCGTGAGTTGGCGCCTTGTCCAGCGAGGCTGGGTGAGCACCCCTGGAGCCGGTCGGGGTGAGCCGCTCGAACATCCGCGAGTTCTTAGCTACAGTGTCGATAATGGGCCCCGCCTGCGGTGCCCTGTCCGAGGCAGGAGCCGGCAGGCTGGTCTGCTCAGGCTGGCGCTGACCTGTCTCTTGAGTGGCCCCTCCAGCTGGTGGTGCCGGTGCCGGCAGGCTGGTATGTTCAGGCTGGCGCTGACCTGTCTCTTGAGTGGCCCCTCCAGCTGGTGGTGCCGGTGCCGGCAGGCTGGTATGTTCAGGCTGGCGCTGACCTGTCTCTTGAGTGGCCCCTCCAGCTGGTGGTACCGGCTTCACCGCAGAAGACAGCACGTGCTGAGTAGCGGACGGCTGTTGCACCACCACCTCCACCGACTGAGGCAGGTGGCCTACTCGAGTCCGCACCAGTACGGCCGACGGCGTCTGCGCTCGTGCCGCCCACCTGGTGCCCCGATCAGACGACACCGGCGCCTGCGGTGAGGTCCGCCGTGTGTCCGAGTCAGCCCACGTCCCCCTGCCCACCTCCCGGGCCGAGAGAGCCAGCCGGCTCGTGGGTCGGCGCGGCTCCGCGGCCGATCCCGAGACGTCGGCAGCGGCTGACTCCTGCCGCTGGGAGGCTGCCGGGACGGGCCGGGACGGCATGGTCAGTAGCTCCTCCTGGTCCCACCGCCTGCCCAGCGGCTGCAGGCTGCAGCTGGCCGACTGTGACGTGCTGATGGTTGTGGCGCCGGTGGTCGCCGACTGTGACGTGCTGGTGGCCGCCCGCTGTGCTGTGATGCCGACAGTGGCCGACTGTGACTTGCTGATGGCTGTGACGCCGGTGGTGGCCGACTGTGACGGGCTGGTGGCCGCCAGCTGCGCTGTGACGCCGGTGGTTGCCGACTGTGACGTGCTGGTGGCCGCCCGCTGTGCTGTGATGCCGACAGTGGCCGACTGTGACGGGCTGTCGACTGGCTGCAGTGCTGTGCCGCCTGCGGTGGCGACATCCACCCGGGCCGGGTTCCACCTGTCAGCCGTCGCCGGCGCTCTGGCCGCCGTGTGGCCGGCCGCCCTGGACCTGAGCGGCCCGTCCGTCTCCCTGCCAGTGTGTCGGCTGACGGCAGCTCCAGCGCTGAGCGGCCCACAGCCGCGGCGGCTGCGGTCGGGCGGCGCTCTCGGCCGGCCGTCAGCTGGCGGGCCGGCCACCACCGGACTCAGGCTGGCTCTGCCGCTCTGCAGGACGGCGTCAGTGACGGGCGCCAGCAGCACGCCCATGTGCTGACGAGGCGAGCGTGGTGTCTCCGCCTCGGGCGCCGGCTCAGTTAGAGGGATGGTCAGCCGAGGCCGCGGCAGCACACCGCCGATCGGTGGAGGAGGCGGCGGCGGCGGCAGAAGAAGATGAGGAGAAGTAGGAGGAGGAGGAATAGGAGGAGGAGGAGGAGGAGGAGGAGGAGGAGAAGAGGAGGAGGAGAAGGAGGAGGAGGAGGAGGAGGAGGAGGAGGAGGAGGAGGAGGAGGAAGAGGAGGAGGAGGAGGAGGAGCAGGAGGAGGAGGAGGAGGAGGAGGAGGAGGAGAAAAAGAAGGAGGAGGACTAGGAGAATGCGGAGGACAAGGAGCAGCAGCTGGAAACTCGGGGGGACTCGCACCAGGTAGCTCCTGAGTCACCGATGTCTCAGCTGTTGCATTAGACCGTATCTCGGCAGACGCTTCAGCGACTGCATCAGTGCTTTCGTCGTATACCTCAGGAGTGGCGAGTGGAGGAACGGGTGTCACAAGGCACGCCATGGACTCTCCATCAGCCGGGCTGGCCGCCTGCTCTGTGCAAGTCTTGGCTGTCTCTGGTGTCGGTATTGTCTCCACCTTGTGGATACGATCAGGTGCCTGACCAGCGTTGGTTGGCGTCGGTGGTGTGGCGATCTCAAGGGTGATTTGATGCACAATCACTCGCTGCCTGTCCGGTGGGGGCCTGGCGCTGTCCGGTGGGGGCCTGACGCTGTCAGGTGGGGGCCGGACGCTGTCTGCCCAGCACGACATAACCGGAAGTGAACAGGAAGCGTGTCGCACTCGTCTCTGCGGAGAGGTGGAGTAACGAGCAGGTGGCGGCGGCAGCACGGCCGACGTCTCGATCGGCGTCACCATTCTCTCCACGGATGAGCGTCGAGTCGTCCGCTCCGACCGATGGCCCCAGCCACGCTGGCACTCTGGCCCTCCCCAGCCGCGCTCCTGGCCACGCTGGTCTCCTGCCCCTCCCCAGCCGAGCCCGTCAGACCCGGCCTCGAACCGTTGCGCCAGCTTGGTGATGGAGGAGCGGCGCGGGATCGACTGGCTGCCGGAGAGCAGGGTGGACGGCGCCTGCGACTCCCACCCGCGTGTCGCCTGCGGGCCGATCGGACCGGCGGCGCACTGCCAGGCGGAATTCACTCCGCCGTCGACAGGTGCCACTGCCTGTCCGTCGGCGAGGTTCACGCCGCTGCCGGCAGATGCCACCACCCCTCCTCCGGTGCCCGACAACTCCGGGTGTTCTCGAGTTGGATCTGCAAGGGGTGTGTGCAGACAGTCATTCGGTTTCCGATCGGACAACATCAGACCGTCTTGACTTTGCAGAGATGTCGGGCTAGGGTCTGCTCCAGGCTGAACGTCAGTAGCCGTTTGCCGCTGACCTATGACATCACCTGATGACTTCTGCGTCACTGCCTGAGGCGCTGACCCTTGGGAAAATGGCATCGCATGCGAGTTGGCTACCATGTGCCCGGTGGTGACAAATGGGGTGCCGGCAAGCTCAGACAGATGTCGCTGTGGCGTGATATTCGCCACCTGATAGAATATATCGCTGAATGATTTGGCCGCAGTGGCGTCTTCCCCGGACGTTGTCGCCACGCCGTGACGCGGCGCCGGTGCGGATCGCGGCTCGGTCACTGCCGGGCCAGCTGCCGCGGCGTCCTCGTTCAGCGCCATCGCCGCCGGCGACTGACAGCTGAGGTCGTGGCGGAGGTGCAGGTCCGCGCTCCCGGCCGCGCCGGCCGGGTCCAGCCCGACGCACGAGTCGCCAGTCGGGTTGGAGCTGTGCCGCTTGCGTTGCGCGCTGGACGTGATGCTCCTGCTGAGGCTGGTCAGCATGTGCTCACTGTTGTGGACGCGGAGAGCGGCACGAGCCGCTCGCGACTGCAGCACCTGTGTGGCCGACAGCGGGTTGAAGTGCGGCTGCGGCGCGACCGACCCGCCACCTGCCGGCCGCGCGCGGAGCGCCGCCAGCGGGTCGGCGGGCGGGCCGCCGCCGGGCGGCGCCACCTGCTGCATGCCGGGCAGCGGCACGCCCCTGCCGGCCGGCTGCTGCAGGTACTTGCGGTGGGTCTGGCTGAGCCCGGTGGCGGCCGACTGCCGCTGCAGAGACTGCGGGTCGCTGAGGTTGCGACACCTGACACCCCGGCCTGCCTCGAACTGCTGTCGGATGGTGGAGACGGTACGCCGCCGCTCGCCGTCCGGCCGGTCCAGACTTCCGGCCCGGAGCAGCGGGCCGCGCGCCGCCATCACGCGCCTGCCGACCACGCGTCACACGGCGTCACACGCGTCACACGGCGTCACACGGCGTCACACGGCGTCACACGGCGTCACACGGCGTCACACTGTGTCACACTGTGTCACAGAGCGTCATACGGCGTCACACGGCGTCACACGGCGTCACATGGCGTCACACGGCGTCACACGGCGTCACACTGTGTCACAGGGCGTCACACGGCGACACACGGCGTCCCACGGCGTCACACTGTGTCACACTGTGTCACAGAGCGTCATACGGCGTCACACGGCGTCACACGGCGTCACATGGCGTCACACGGCGTCACACGGCATCACACTGTGTCACACTGTGTCACACTGTGTCACACTGTGTCACAGAGCGTCATACGGCGGCACACGGCGTCACACTGTGTCACACTGTGTCACACTGTGTCACAGAGCGTCATACGGCGTCACACTGTGTCACAGGGCGTCACACGGCGTCACACGGCGTCACACGGCGTCACACAGTGTCACATTGTGTCACAGGGCGGCACACGGCGTCACACGGCGTCACACGACGTCACACGGCGTCACAAGTCACACAACGCCGCACTATTTTACCCGTTGGCAAACATGACATCACGTAACGTTAAAGAACGTCACATAGTGATACGTAGCGTCACACAGCGTGACACGTAGCGTCGCACAGCGTGACACGTAGCGTCACACAGCGTGACACGTAGCGTCACACAGCGTGACATGTGGCGTCCCACAGCGTGACACACAGCGTCACATTCACACAATGCCGCACGATGCTACTTATAGGCACACATCACATCACTTAGCGATAAAGAATGTCTTTCGGCACCACGTGTCATCGAGCAAGACAAGTCATGGCGAATCACTTTACAGCAGGGCGACGTCGAAATTAAGTGGGCTATATTATGAGCAAGGACTTATAAACATGTACCTTACAATTATAAATAATTCTATATAAGCATTATGCCTCGTTATATTAAATTATTTATAACGGGAACAGCATAGATTACGCTGATGAGAACTTTTGACAGTCTATGAATACAGATTCCCCATTCGATGTTGGTGTGTTTCACCAGCCTACGTCACGGTTGCCATGCTTCCGGTTCTCTTTGAATGATAGCTGGCATAGTTGGTTAGAGCAGACATGAGGGGCGCAGCGATGTAGCGATTTTGTTTGTTTTTGATCAACAGTGCTCTGGCGTTCGGGTGTGGTGTTTGTTATTGCTCAACAGTGTACTGCCGTCGGGGTGTGACGCAACGTGGCCTGATGTGACGGACTCTCCGCGCGGATGCAGACCCTCGCTGGTGTTTACAACTCACGCAGGGAGCACAGAAACTGGCCACAGCTGGAAAACACGTGTTTAAAATGTTTGCGTTGATATATGTTGCAGCTGTACCGCACGATGGCAAGAACACCGGTCTGCGACGGCAAGAACATCGGTCTGCGACGGCAAGAACACCGATCTGCGACGGCAAGAACACCGGTCTGCGACGGCAAGAACACCGGTCTGCGACGGCAAGAACACCGACGGCAGAACACGGTCTGCGACGGCAAGAACACCGATCTGCGACGGCAAGAACACCGGTCTGCGACGGCAAGAACACCGGTCTGCGACGGCAAGAACACCGGTCTGCGACGGTGTCCATGTCCGACCTGTGCAAGACACCCGAGGCCATCTCCGTAGTGACCGAATGTTATCGGAGCTGCGCCTCGGAACATTCAAATTCCAATAGCTTCTTTTACGACTACTTCCAGGCGAACTTCGATTATGCCATTTTCGACGACACAGAAGGAAATGATGGACCGCTGGGGAGTGCTGAGCCACTTTTCGTCGTCAAACAAAGAGCCAGCACTAAGACGGACGTCACATGCTCTGCGGACAATCCATTGCCATTCGCTGAACAGAGACATCTGTCCAATATGGAGCGGTGCTAAAAACCCACCTGATGACGCTGATTGATGCTGCCAGACGGCGGCTTCGTGTGGGGTCCACCGGCGGAGAGCGGCTCGGTGCCCGCCGGTCCAACATGTGATAACCCGTGATCAGGCGCGGACACAGGGCGGGGAAATGGTGATCAGGCGCGGACCCAGGGCGAGAGAAGTGGTGGTCAGGGGCGGAACCAGGGCGAGAGAAGTGGTGGTCAGGCGCGGACCCAGGGCGGGGAGGTGGTGGTCAGGCGCGGACCCAGGGAGAGAGAAGTGGTGGTCAGGCGCGGACCCAGGGAGAGAGAAGTGGTGATCAGGCGCGGACCCAGGGCGGGGAGGTGGTGATCAGGCGCGGACCCAGGGAGGAGAAGTGGTGGTCAGGCGCGGACCCAGGGCGGGGAGGTGGTGATCAGGCGCGGACCCAGGGCGGGGAGGTGGTGATCAGGCGCGGACCCAGGGCGGGGAAGTGGTGATCAGGCGCGGACCCAGGGAGAGAGAAGTGGTGGTCAGGCGCGGACCCAGGGAGAGAGAAGTGGTGGTCAGGCGCGGACCCAGGGAGAGAGAAGGGTGGTGGTCAGGCGCGGACCCAGGGAGAGAGAAGTGGTGGTCAGGCACGGACCCAGGGCGAGAGAAGTGGTGATCAGGCGCGGACCCAGGGTGAGAGAAGTGGTGGTCAGGCGCGGACCCAAAACACAGAGCACAAATGCGGACGATAGCAGATCGCAGCACAGGTCCCATCTTCTTCCGTAAGAAAAAATAAAGTGCAAATTCGTTTCTAGCTCTTCACAATTGATAAGCTCGCTGCAAGTCCTGTCAAGGGAACAGAACGGGCTGTCGAAATCATCGTGTCGCGTGCATATATATATGTACACACGCATATGTATATTTATATATATATATATATATATATATATATATATATATATATATATATATATATATATATTATATATATATATTCATATCTTGCGCTCTTCCGTCATCCCATTCTGGTGGATTTTCGCATTCGTAGCGGAATTTTTAACCGCTTTCTAATGTATTGTAATTGAGCTGGAGCTGACTTGAGAAATACTTGCTCTGTCATATACTCTTTGATAAGTTGTCGCTGATAGACATTGTTCCCTTGAACTTGTCAAGTCGTCGACCAATATGGGTCAATAATAAGGACCATGGACGAATGCACGTAAAGTTGTACATGCAAGTTGCTTGCAACATCGTACACAAATAATGCATGTGTATGACGTGCTGGGTCAGCACTACGTTCATCATAGGTCAGCGATGTTGACAATGCCCGTATATCAGCTGCTTTGCAATGTAATTCTGCGAAGCGAATTACAATGCAATAGTCGAAACACTATCATATTTCGACACTAAATCGTGTCGAAATATGATAGTGACCGTCTAAGGTCAATGACTAGGTCGCATGAGGTCACTACTCGTATCTGTGTACTGTCCGTCAAGCCACACACATTGATGTGAAAAATCACAGCAGTCGCCACTGCTGGGGGTGGTAACCACAGCTTTGATATCTTTCCCACTTGTTTCTGACAAATACCCTGTACTACACTCGTCTCTCCGCACCTGTGGCGGACTCAGTCCTCTGAAAATGGCGCGTGGTACGTAGCCAGTATAGTGCCTATATCACACTCAGTGGCGGTTACTATGCCAACTGAGGAAAACAAGGGTCATCCATGCTACTCTCCATATCCCCCCCCCATCATCTCCTACTGGACCCGCAATTTCCCAGGTGGCTGGCGTCACACCGACTGGGAGGTACAGCTCGCCAGCCCACCTGGTCAAGGTGGATCTGCTCTTTCTAGCATAGGGTCATAATGTCCAAACGACATGAGTTCCAATAATCTGAATCTTCAATAGTCAAGAACGCTGGGGTGAAAAAAAAGCAAATTGCGGCAGAATGTCCAAACCTTCCTTAGGGCGCCATGTTAATTTCACAACTGTTTTGCACTTGGACCTTCTGATGTTTGGACACTACGTCGCGCCCCGGTGTTCTTGGCTGTTGGACATTGTGCGGCGCAGCAACACACAGTGACAAAATGTCCAAGCGTCATAATGGAGAACTTTGTTCACTCGCCGGACACCAGCTGAAGAAAGCACAAGGACTCTCGCTATGTATTGGCAGGCATCGATAGCAAGACCATAATGGTGGAAAAGTAATTCTTAAAATGCAAAGGTGATGCCCATCACTTGGTATCCTCAACCTAAAAAAGCAAAGTTACGACTACCAAGCTTTAATTCCTTCCGTGTTCAACAGTCTTGAAAATGCTGCGCCATGCATATAGTAATCAGGTCATACCACTACCAGACTCAGACTTCCAAACTGTAATATTCCTCATCCCTCTATTACAGCCAAACAGTACGGTAATCTACTATCAACGCAATATATATATATATATATATATATATATATATATATATATATATATATATATATATATATATATATATATATTGTCCGCTTTACTGGCCCTTGATGCATCACGTTAGTGTTTAGCACGCACTATTTGGATATACAAGGGCACGGCTGTCGGAAGCTCCCACCCGTGTTTTTCTGGGAAACGGCCCGAACAAGTCGACCCAGGGAAACAACATTATACATGCCTCCTGATGAGTCCTCCTTGCGCATTTCGAACTTACAAATTTCACATCCAGGTGTTCAAAGGCCGTTAGCCTGGGACGGGTCACGGCATGTAATGCTATAACGTTTTTCAAATGTTACCGTTCGGAGTAATTACACCATATGAACACCAGACTTAGATCGAGCTGCCCTTCCATCACGTCGATCAACCTACTGTCTCGAAAGTCTAATGACGGAAAGTTTGCTGACCTGACGTCAGGTCAATTGTTGTCTTTTCAACTCTATTACTTAGGGAGGTTGAAATTGGTGTTAATTTCGCACGGCATCTGAATGTGCAAGAAAAGACATCCTGGATGAATATATATATTGAACTCATTTAGGTGCAATTTCAGTCTATCTAGGCTTTTCCAGCCAAATTTATGGTAGGCTACATCTGAACTTATCTGGATTGGTTTTCACAGCCTATGTGGCGCCGAATGCCGAATACGGAGTCTTTTTCAGACGCATTTTTAGAAAATTGCCGATTGCCCAGCGACATGATTGTTATGCCAAATTTTTAGGTACATATCATGGCAAAATAAAAACAGTAGCCGTTTTTGATAACACCACTTTGAGAATTCTCGACACAGGCTACCATCCAGTTAACCGTTTGAAGCCGTTCGAACGACCAAGAATCTGATAGAAATCCAGTAGGTTTTCCGGACGGTAGAATATTTGTACGGTACCTAGCCGGTGGTTATGACCGTTGAGCTTCGGTGTTATGAGGCGCACGCTCTACAGAAGCGTCCCATGTCATTCGATCAGGGTGGATATTAATAGGATAGTGTAGCGGGACCCCAATGCTGCGAACCGCGTTTTTCCAACACCGTATAGTCTTACATGCGTATATATATATATATATATATATATATATATATATATATATATATATATATATATATATATATATATATATATATATATGCACCGTTGGTTAAACACGACAGCTTGTTCTGCATTTATTAGCTTTTTATGTATGTTTTCGATATGTCGCACATTCGCTTTCACTTGAGATTCGAGCTGGTGGACTATTTCTCCGAATGAGATCATCACAAGTGTGAGTTATGGTTTCCATCTATATTTAAATACAACGTTTCGATCGTCATAGATCATCATCATGGATACATTATAGGTGACATGGCTAGATGGAGTCAAAGTTATGACAAGTAAAACAAGTGGGTAAGTGCAAAAAACATTTCACGGGATACAAATCATTCAAGCATTTATATGGGCACTTTCATCGTCAAGTCCAGGAATCCGATTACAGGCAACAGTACACGCACGTACTCATAAAAAGGCACGCGTTACACTTCACTCATGCACTTACATGCTCACCATGCACTTACAGAGTGGTGGGCCCAAAGAACACTATAGGGACACACACAAGGCCTCTATCACACGCACTAATCTAGTATCTAATACAGAGATCCTTGTAAAATGTGCTGATCGAAGACGCTTGCCGGTATATGAGGCTGTTCTCATCAAGGATACCTTGCCGGTAATAAACATACAGTGCAAGATGACCTCTGCACTAGCTCTGTACGATTATGAGTGAAGTGTAACGCGTGCCTTTTTATGAGTACGTGCGTGTACTGTTGCCTGTAATCGGATTCCTGGACTTGACGATGAAAGTGCCCATATAAATGCTTGAATGATTTGTATCCCGTGAAATGTTTTTTGCACTTACCCACTTGTTTTACTTGTCATAACTTTGACTCCATCTAGCCATGTCACCTATAATGTATCCATGATGATGATCTATGACGATCGAAACGTTGTATTTAAATATAGATGGAAACCATAACTCACACTTGTGATGATCTCATTCGGAGAAATAGTCCACCAGCTCGAATCTCAAGTGAAAGCGAATGTGCGACATATCGAAAACATACATAAAAAGCTAATAAATGCAGAACAAGCTGTCGTGTTTAACCAACGGTGCTATATGAAAATCTGCTCCCAAGATACACAGAATTTAGAATATATATATATATATATATATATATATATATATATATATATATATATATATATATATATATTACCAAGATGACGCAATGACACGTAAACTGAGTGCAGCGCAGAGTGCAACTGACGCTCCTAAGGCCGGAATCAGTATTCCACCGGACGTCGGCAGATTCTATTTTCACTCTGGTGGCTCCAGACGCATGCCACACGCCAAGATGAAAGCTTGGGCTGCGGATATTATGAGCTTACCCATTAGGCGCCCACTAATGGCACATCATGGAAGGATTTGTGGTGGCACGGGATCAGAATGTTCAAGCGTCATAATGTATGTACAAGGGGCAGAATGTCCGACTGCCAACAGGTGGCCTGCGGAACGGGGGCAGGACCGAACGTTGCACGTCATCAATCGCTGAAGCTCATATTGATAAAACGTGCTCTGAGTAAGGTGGTGACTACATTTATATTAACTATCTTCCACAAATACACTTGCATCGTATAATTCATGCCGCATCGCTTTAGATGATAATCAACATGCGAAGTAAAAATTGACGGACATTTTTGTAATGGAGACCTGCATTACATGGGTCAAAAAGAAGGAAGAAGAAAGGGATATAATTTTTTTGTCGGTTTTTCAGGCACCCGACCCTGTAAGTGAACCTTGAATGGTGATAGCACTACTTGCAATGAACTAATTATGGTGGTGAGGGTTTGGTTGCTCTTGCTTTCTTCGATGCATGCTTCTGTTACCGGATATTTTGGTTGCTGCCAATGCATTCATTCATTATTTACTACTTAAGCGTTTTTGCTCATAACTTACCGCTGATAGCAAGGCCTCTTAATATAAAGCAGGATGTCTGCATGCTTCTTATTCAGGCTTATTAAAAGTCAAAGGGGTCACTTTTGGCTAGACCTAAAAGGGAATATACTATTTGACTAAAATACAAAGATACTGCAACATCCTAATCAATACTGAGTTCCAAAACAAGTATATACCCTGGCATATCTAACTCTGCTAACTCGATCTCGCTTAACATACGCATGATTGTGGCAAACACGTGAGCCACCCGCAACACACGCTTGACCAGCCAATCAATCCCACTTTGGGAACCAAAGCTCCCATTTTCCCACTGCACATGCCAGAATTAAAATATAAGATATTAGGAAGAAGACTTATCTAGCCTGCTTTTAAACGCATTGAGCGTTTCACTTTACACCACATCACCGGGCCTACCTCATAGCCTATTCCAATGAGCAGCCAACTTTTGAAGGAACACTTGTTTGTGTTTAGCTGTACTACCCGGTGTGTTGTCCGACCTGAACTGATGACCTCTATGGGATACACAAAGTAGAACAGCATCATCGATGTTAGCATCATCTAAAACTTTTACTATTTTAAAAATATAATTCATATCACCTGTCAGTCTCCTATACTTGAGCGAATATAGGAGATTCAGTATATACATGTCTAAGGCCATAAATATTTGCTCATATTCTGAAATACCTAGTCCACTGATCAATCCAATAGCTTTGTGAAACACTCTTTCTGGCATTCATATAGCATAGCATGCACATAGCCGATACCTCTGTTTCTGAGTATCGGCTCCATGCCTGTACACAATTTTCGAAGTGACACATATATCTGTCTGAGTATGGGCTCAATGCATGCACACCTTATTTGCTTAATATGCTAAGCACATGTAAGGACGTTGCCGGGCTAAAAGTAGTCCAATCAGCAACGGAGATAATCATTCGTAGACCAACACTTAACCCAGTCTCTCACCTGGACCCTATTGCCACAGGTTTCATACCGCACTACACCTCCGGCACCAAACATACCGCACTACACCTCCGGCACCAAACATACCGCACTACACCTCCGACACCAAACATACCGCACTACACCTCCGGCACCAAACATACCGCACTACACCTCCGGCACCAAACATACTGCACTACACCTCCGGCACCAAGCATACCGCACTACACCTCCGGCACCAAACATACCGCACTACACCTCCGACACCAAACACACCGCACTACACCTCCGACACCAAACATACCGCACTACACCTCCGGCACCAAATATACCGCACTACACCTCCGGCACCAAACATACCGCACTACACCTCCGGCACCAAACATACCGCACTACACCTCCGACACCAAACATACCGCACTACACCTCCGACACCAAACATACCGCACTACACCTCCGGCACCAAACATACCGCACTACACCTCCGGCACCAAACATACCGCACTACACCTCCGGCACCAAACATACCGCACTACACCTCCGGCACCAAACATACCGCACTACACCTCCGGCACCAAACATACCGCACTACACCTCCGGCACCAAACATACCGCACTACACCTCCGGCACCAAACATACCGCACTACACCTCCGGCACCAAACACCGATGCACAACCACTAGGAGCACAGGCTACAAGTCACAGCACAACACATGGCTTAGCACTAAGATTGCTTTCGTCGTAGCCGATAGGTATTATTCTGCGCAGTGGGGTGAGTATGTGTATGATGCGATAAGTGTTTCCGTTTCTTGTTAATTCATAGGGTGCCCATACATAACATGTAAATTATGTTAATATATCATAGCATGTCCTAAAATCATGTCATGTCAATCGGATTCCACTGGCTATGAGATAATTAATTTATAGAGTGCATGCTGTGCCACGTTCCATGTCGTTTTGTAATGGTCGTTTCTTCACCTTCAAACTATCACTGTTGAAAAAGTCACCGTCGAAATGCATCGTTCTTTTTGTCATAGTTTATCTTTTGGAGAATGGGCATGATGTCGAAGGTTATTCTGACAATGACATTAGTAATGCGCGGCGCAGTGTTGCGTCATCTTCAATCTTATGAGCTCTGGTCTTTATATGGTACCAATTTTCTGGATGTTAGACATTCTCAGTATTAGTTGGTTGAGTTTCAGGGCACTTCGAACAAACATGTGATCATTCAGCGCCCATAACATCCAGATCAACATTTCAGGACACTATGGAAAGCGTTACCGAGGTGAGTATATGGCATGAAATCTGATCGCTCTCAGTTAACCGAAAATTATCTCAGAATAGACTTCGTCTGAGTTGTCTGCTATCACCATCCTCAGTGTTAGGCCTTTCTTCTAGACAGCACTTCAGATTTTCTGTGCGGTTCCAAGCAAGGACCTCCTCAAATGTTCAGCTGATCTGGCAGACCAGCTAGAAGCTAGAAGTATAACACATGTGGTGGCAATCGTGGCATATCGTCACACGTAACACCGTGCATTGTTGGTGTGCTTCGTTCCGCCAGCACTCTCCATTTTGAGGTCGCTGTCCCGTCGCAGGCATTCCTCCCCTCTTCCTTCCCAAAGGTGAGCAGACGTGACCGACAGAGCTGCCCCGCCTTGTTTTCCAAATCGAAGCGTTCACGAGCAAAGGTCGCTCGTGCACTCCCTGTGGTCAGAACGCAATACACCATCCATTGTGTCAAACCGAGTCCAGGGTCATCCATCCGTCCGATGCATTTACATTACCGAAGGCACAGGCGCCGGCAACGGTGCGCCATCAATCTAGCTCGCAAGCGACCCAATACAAAATGAATGATAAATAAAGCGGCTGATTCTAGTTTGGCGAGTGAAGTATCGAGCAGGACGGCCGGACGCGCCGCCGCTCGCCAGCCCCACACGGAAGTCGCCGGCGCCGCCTCCCAGCGGCGAGGCTCTGCTCGGAAATAGCTCCGATCTTAGCGCCACAGGCCGCTAACTGAGGCCGGGCCGTATTTAGACCCGCTGGGGCCTGCTCGCAACCACCTCATGGCCAAACCCAGCGCTCGATTGTTGAATCTGGAAAAGCCCTATATATGGATATCAGATGCGTCTTTTGTGCGGGGAATCGCAGGCAATGCGCTGGACGTATTGGAGTTCTGTCTATAAATAAAGTCGTTACCTGTCTTCGCACGAGCTCACGCACGTCTGTCGCTGTAAATGATAAGCGAGGGTCATGGCATGGGACTTATCCTTTCCTAAAAAATGCACGATACACTCAAATGTTTGACGCCTAGCTATGACAACAGCACGGCTAGTGGTGACTGTGACTGTGACTGCGACTGCGACTGTGACTATGACTGTGACTGTGACTATGACTGTGACTGTAACTGTGACTGTGACTGTGACTGTGACTGTGACTGTAACTGTGACTGTGGCTGTGACTGTGACTGTGACTGTGACTGTGACTGTGACTGTGACTGCAACTGTGACTGTCACTGTGACTGTAACTGTAACTGTGACTGTGACTGTGACCTTAACTGTGACTGTGACTGTAACTGTGACTGTAACTGTGGCTGTAACTGTGACTGTGACTGTGACTGTAACTGTGACTGTAACTGTGACTGTGACTGTGACTGTAACTGTGACTGTAACTGTGGCTGTAACTGTGACTGTGACTGTGACTGTAACTGTGACTGTAACTGTGACTGTGACTGTGACTGTGACTGTGACTGTGACTGTGACTGTGACTGTGACTGTGACTGTGACTGTGACTGTGACTGTGACTGTGACTGTGACTGTAACTGCGACTGTGACTGTGACTCTGACTGTAACTGTGACTGTGACTGTGAGAACAGGACGGTTTTGGCTGTGATTGATTGTGAAAATACCCTGGTTTTTATGCTTTTGAAAATATTGAAAATGGGGATGTCCACAACGTTTTAGGGAATATTTTTGGGTCCTTCGTCGGGGAGTTTTCCGGTGCACAGATACATAGGCATGAATAAACTATACAAGTGGTAGGCTTAATTTTTCATTACACTTGCAGGACAGTTTTGTGCATTCGCTTGCTGTCTAACCGTCACAGCACTTTGTGCACCAGGTGGGACTATCTCGATTTCTCTGGACCAGTGAACTGAGGACTACCCCCGTGACACGAGGTGAGGTCGTGTCCTCGGTGCATGTCACCCGTCAGATGGTTCCATTTTAAGGCAGATCATACCCGAGTAGAGGGTTTTTCAGAGGGTGTGTCCCTGACCACCTCCGCCGGCCTCAGCCGTATACCCCGGCAGCATGGCTGGAAATCTCAGGTGGGTCGGGCAGGCAGGTCCCAGCAGCCCTGGTTTGGTAGTCTGCGGATGATCAAATTTGTCACTTTCCATATTAAATCTGAAAATGTGTCTTGAAGAAAAAGACTTCCGCCCGTCCGGGTTTGGTGAGAGATTCCCAGCCCTGTCCGACAGCAGCGGTGGCACCGGCGCCAAACGCCGCTGCGCCTCACCGACGGAGCCGGCGCACATCGGACAACGGCCGGCGCCGCAGTCCGCGTCACAGGAATGCGGCCAATCGCGTGCCGCGGATGTGCTGACGTCATCTGAGCGGCGGCCGGCTGACAGGCCGAGTTGGTGGTCAGCCGGAGCGTGAAGCAGGGTAGGAGGTCAGCCGACCTGGCACCTGCCGCGCCGCCGCCAATCGGAATGTCAAATGATTGTCCTCTCGGGCCGGGCAGGTGGCCGTCGTCTGACATTCTGGTCGCGCCCCCGACAGTGATGGGGGGGGGGGGTCACTACCGGCCGACAGAGGTGACCCAGGTCAGGTCCCCTCTGGGGATCAACTGGCCGCGCACCCGACAGTGATGCTGGCGGCTCACTACAGACTGCAAGAAGTGACCCAGGTCGGGCCCACTCTCCGAACTAGTCACAACTGTCGCGCCCGTATGTGAAGCACACTGGGACTGTGAATGTGATGGTGACTTCGCGTGGCTTGGATGATGCCTTCCTGAGTCACTCAGCCCACACATGGAACGTTTAGCAGTCATTTCGCACCATTCACGGTCACAGGCACAGATGTGTATGCACACGTTTGGCTGACATCTAATAAGTGGCAATATCGTGGTCAGAGTTGGAAGCTTACTGTCCGGTTCGGGGTCGGAGTATTTTCCGCCTTGGAGCTGGAGTACATTTTCGGGAAGGCGATTTCTATCGTACGCCGCTTCCGGTCACATTTGCCAAGATCATTCAGACCTGAAATTCGTATTCTCATCCCGGATAATAATCAGGAGGCGGAGCGAAACCCAGTCGCCACACTCAGATGCCGCTGCCATTATCTGGAGACGGAGCGCAGCCATACGGCCGCCCTGGGCTGCCTCTGCCATTATAAATGTGCAATGACACACTTCGGTGCATACATCATTAAATCTAAAACAAGAATTGAGCCCCGGCCAATCATCAGGTTCTCCAGCCTCTTCAGACCCACGCATTAGTCTCTCCAGCCTCATTCACCAGCCTCTCCAGCCTCGCGCACAAGCGACTACAGCCTCACACACCAGCCTCTCCATCCTCATCACCAGCCTCTTCATCCTCATCACCAGCCTCTTCATCCTCACGCACCAGCCAGCCTCTACAGCCTCACGCGCCAGCATTACTATCCTCAGGCACAATATTTCCACTACGCACACACACTGTCAGCTACGTCTTGTGTTTATGTCGAAACGAACTTGACTGTATGTTCAACTTTCTTCTCAAGATGCCTAATGTCTATAACGTCATAGCACCAATGCCTTCAACCCATTGGTTCACAGCCAAATTTTATAAATTAAACACACTAAACACAGCCTATTCTGAACTGTTCTCACTGACAAGCGTTGTTGTTCGCTACCTAGGTTGCCTGCCTGTAAGGGCAAGGTTCCCGAGGCGGGCGGAGCCGGAGCGACAGCGGAAAATGCTGCCCAGTGGGGTTGAGGGGGTAAGGGTGTGGTTATAGTCTCCTGCTGGTGGCTGGGAAAAGTAAGTAAATTGTCCGGCGATTGGATTTTGTTATTTGTCATTTGACATGGGCTACGTTACGTTTGTTTTCTTTGTCATATGTGAATTTCTTTTGCAGTCTTATGTCGCAGTACATGAAACTTTCATATCCAGTTCGAACCTGTGGTGTGAAAATGTTCCCATAAATGATATGTCTGCGAAAGTACTTCAATTCCCGCTTGTGGTGCGGAAGTATATTTGTCCATCCCTATATACACCTATGCCCTACCATATATATACCATAAGTATACATATGGAATTCAATGGAATGGAATTCATATAAATTCAATGGTGTATATATGTATATATATATATATATACATTCCATTGAATCCGATGAATTTTCTTCAGCAAGTTCGCATTGAGGACAAGTTGTACGACACCCAAAGTTGGAGCCGAGTCAGGTCGGTGGTCGGGTCAGGTCGGTGGTCGGGTCAGGTCGGTGGTCGGGTCAGGTCGGTGGTCGGGTCAGGTCGGTGGTCGGGTCAGGTCGGTGGTCGGGTCAGGTCGGTGGTCGGGTCAGGTCGGTGGTCGGGTCAGGTCGGTGGTCGGGTCAGGTCGGTGGTCGGGTCAGGTCGGTGGTCGGGTCAGGTCGGTGGTCGGGTCAGGTCGGTGGTCGGGTCAGGTCGGTGGTCGGGTCAGGTCGGTGGTCGGGTCAGGTCGGTGGTCGGGTCAGGTCGGTGGTCGGGTCAGGTCGGTGGTCGGGTCAGGTCGGTGGTCGGGTCAGGTCGGTGGTCGGGTCAGGTCGGTGGTCGGGTCAGGTCGGTGGTCGGGTCAGGTCGGTGGTCGGGTCAGGTCGGTGGTCGGGTCAGGTCGGTGGTCGGGTCAGGTCGGTGGTCGGGTCAGGTCGGTGAGGGGTCGGGTCAGGTCGGTGGTCGGGTCAGGTCGGTGGTCGGGTCGGTGGTCGGGTCAGGTCGGTGGTCGGGTCAGGTCGGTGGTCGGGTCAGGTCGGTGGTCGGGTCAGGTCGGTGGTCGGGTCAGGTCGGTGGTCGGGTCAGGTCGGTGGTCGGGTCAGGTCGGTGGTCGGGTCAGGTCGGTGGTCGGGTCAGGTCGGTGGTCGGGTCAGGTCGGTGGTCGGGTCAGGTCGGTGGTCGGGTCAGGTCGGTGGTCGGGTCAGGTCGGTGGTCGGGTCAGGTCGGTGGTCGGGTCAGGTCGGTGGTCGGGTCAGGTCGGTGGTCGGGTCAGGTCGGTGGTCGGGTCAGGTCGGTGGTCGGTGGGGTGGGCGGGCGGGGGGGTGGTGGGCAGGTCGGTGGTCGGTCAGGTCGGTGGTCGGGTCAGGTCGGTGGTCGGGTCAGGTCGGTGGTCGGGTCAGGTCGGTGGTCGGGTCAGGTCGGTGGTCGGGTCAGGTCGGTGGTCGGGTCAGGTCGGTGGTCGGGTCAGGTCGGTGGTCGGGTCAGGTCGGTGGTCGGGTCAGGTCGGTGGTCGGGTCAGGTCGGTGCGGGAAACTATGGGCGGCACGTACAGCGAGCATTGGCTGCTGTCTGTCACATATGCCACGTCATAAACGTCAGAGGCGGACACAAATAGACCGCGGCGGCGGACCAGACCGGCTCACGAGCACGTCCGCCCACCCGGAGATTCCTGCGATACTCCCCCCCCCCCCACCCACCCCTACACAACAGACACCGAGGCATGGGCCAATCCACTCACCTAGAGATTCCTGCGATACTCCCCCACCCCCACCCACCCCTACACAACAGACACCAAGGCATGGGCCATTCCACTCACCTAGTGATGACTGCGATGACCCTACCTCCACAGTGGACACCAAGACATAGGCTCGTCCACCTCACCCATGGGAGATCCCTGCGATGTCCCCTTGACTTGGCTCCGATGTAAATAGTAGAGACGAGAGAGAGAGAGAGAGAGAGAGAGAGAGAGAGAGAGAGAGAGAGAGAGAGAGAGAGAGAGAGAGAGAGAGAGAGAGAGAGAGAGAGAGAGAGAGAGAGAGAGAGAGAGAGAGAGAGAGAGAGAGAGAGAGAGAGAGAGAGAGAGAGAGAGAGAGAGAGAGAGAATATATATATATATATATATAATATATATATATATATATATATATATATATATATATATATATATATATATATATATATATAAGAGAGAGAGAGAGAGAGAGAGAGAGAGAGAGAGAGAGAGAGAGAGAGAGAGAGAGAGAGAGAGAGAGAGAAAGAGAGAGGAGAGAGAGAGGGGAAGATGCTATGGAAAAGCTAGTGGGAAGCTACATGGGTAGCAGAGTTAGTGGGAGGTGCGGCAAAGTTAGAGGGAAGGTGTGTCAGAGTTAGTGGGAGGTGCGGCAGAGTTAGAGGGAAGGTGTGTCAGAGTTAGTGGGAGGTGCGGCAGAGTTAGAGGGAAGGTGAGGCAGTGTTAGTGGGAAGGTGTGGTGTGGCAGAGTTAGTGGGAAGCGGGAACAGAGTAAGGAGGGAATGGGAGTGTGATTTCTACCCGAAATATATTGAGACAGATTATCGGTGTCAGCTGCAGAAGCGGCGGCCGTGTTATCGCAAAGCATGTGAAATATTACTAATAAAAAATTCAACTAAATTGAACTGCGAATGGGAAGAATTATCCCAGCGTTCGGTGTGTTCTATGTACGTATTTCATAATTATATGGAAGAGAAGACGGACGGGCTGGGTGTTGGCGTGAGTTCCGTCACTATTACAGAAGAGGCCGACATGTTTTACCGATACTTTAACATGACATGACTCGATACTTTCATGACATGACCGGACATTGATATGAAACTTTGAATACGTTTAGATGATAACACGATATGAATTGATTGCGGTGAATTGCATTATGTAAATGTATGTAAATGTGTTCGTTACAACAAAGTTAGAAACAAAAATAAACATGTGTCCCCTGTGGATATTCATCTTACTCAGCAATGTAAACTAGCGTCCCATTATGTACATTTTTTTATAGTTTGTCCAAAGGAAATGTTTCCCTCTTTACTGCATCTTGTCCGGTTTGTCGGTAACAATGTTTTAATGTGCATCCAAAACCATATTGTGACTAGGTCATCATTTGAATTTTGCCTGCCGTCTCCGGTATGCTGGAAGATTTGAGCTCAATTTTGCTACACAATGTGCCTTCATCAATTGTCGGAAGGTATGCCAAACTTCAAAATGTTATCACAAACGATTCAGCAATTAGCTCAGAAAATGTTTGGATTGTCAAGATAGCCACCTCCGCCACTATGGGTGTTGGGGACTAAACAATAGACAACTTTGGCGGGTTGTCAAGATAAACACCTCAGACACTGCGGCTGTGATTGGCTACACAATTTTCCGGCTTAAAAAACTTATCCTGAAGTTAACTGTATTGCCATATGCATATGTCACGCATATGCCGCCCCGGTAGCTCAGTTGGTTAGAACGCTGGCCTGCACTGGTCTCCCCTGTACTGGCAACGCAGGGTTCGGGTCGCCTCGCGCGCTCGCATTTAGCCCCCGGCTGGGAGTGTCAGTTGGCAGCTGGCCCGATAAGGCCGGGGACGAGCTACCGGACGGCCGTGTCGGTGCATTGACGGCGCTTTCGATAAAAATTCTGCCGTTGAACAGGAATTCGTGGATCGGGTGGTGGGGCCAGGGTTCATAGCAATCGAACCCTGGTTCCTAAAGCCACCCAGCAACAACTCCGATTAAATTCATCTAAAAAACATAATTTAAAAAAGCATTAATAAAACTGTACAACGTAGAAACCTTGCTTACCATGCATGTGGACGGTGTACGCATGCACATAACAAGCCCTGAAACCGGCTGCAGCAAGTCTAAATGGGACGGCCAGAGCAGCCACGTCCTTCCGCAGCCGTATCTCCTCCACGGGGAGGCTATATTTTGTAGACAGCTCCCGGGCCGGGCGGCAGAGTGACAGCCGCCGCCCCCGTCGGCACGCAGTGGCCGCCGGCCAGACAGATCGTCGACAACGACGCGGCCCGGCAGTGCAGCGCCGCGGGTTCTGATTACGACGGCCGGGGACCATAGCCGCGCACCAGCAGCACCAGCACCAGTACCGACACCAACACCAACACCAACACCAGCACCAGCACCAGCACCAGCACCAGCACCAGCATGGCACCGCCGTGTGCGGACACCAACACCAGCACCAGCATGACACCGCCGTATACAGACACCAACACCAGCACCAGCACCAGCACCACCATGACGCTGCCGTATACAGACACCAACACCAGCACCAGCACCAGCACCACCATGACGCTGCCGTATACAGACACCAGCACCAGCATGACACCGCCGAGTGCGGACACCAGCACCGGCACCAGCATGGCTCCACCACCAGGGGAGCACGCTATTTCCACAGTGTCGCCGTTCAATTATGTGCGGCTCGCCAGGCACGCCACGCACCGTCGGTCCCGGAAGTGGCGCGTCGAACACGACGCTCACGACGAGCACGACCCGGCGGTTGCTGGACGACGAGGAGGGTACAGCTGACAGCTTCGTCGGCTTTGTGTGTGGGTCGGCCCGGCCCACCCGACGTCGCCCGGACGAGAAAGCCGGCCCCAGGTTAGGCCAGGCGATCGCCGAAGTCTATGACCTGTTGACCCAAATCACGCCATATGGTCGTCCAATGTGATGACCTATTGGTGCCAAGCCAGGCCATGTAACCACTGAATGTAATGACCTGTTGGTGGCAGTCAGACCATGTGGCCCCGCTGAATGTAATGACCTGTTGGTGGCAGTCAGACCATGTGGCCCCGCTGAATGTAATGACCTATTGGTGGCAGTTAGACCATGTGGCCCCGCTGAATGTAATGACCTGTTGGTGGCAGTTAGACCATGTGACCCCGCTGAATGTAATGACCTGTTGGTGGCAGTCAGACCATGTGACCCCGCTGAATGTAATGACCTGTTGGTGACAGTCAGACCATGTGGCCCCGCTGAATGTAATGACCTGTTGGTGCCAAGCCAGGCCATGTGGCCCCGCTGAATGTAATGACCTGTTGGTGGCAGTCAGACCATGTGACCCCGCCGAATGAAATGACCTGTTGGTGCCAAGCCAGGCCATGTGGCCCCGCTGAATGTAATGACCTGTTGGTGGCAAGTCAGACCATGTGGCCCCGCTGAATGTAATGACCTGTTGGTGGCAGTCAGACCATGTGACCCCGCTGAATGTGATGACCTGTTGGTGGCAGTCAGACCATGTGGCCCCGCTGAATGTAATGACCTATTGGTGGCAGTTAGACCATGTGGCCCCGCTGAATGTAATGACCTGTTGGTGGCAGTTAGACCATGTGACCCCGCTAATGTAATGACCTGTTGGTGGCAGTCAGACCATGTGACCCCGCTGAATGTAATGACCTGTTGGTGGCAGTCAGACCATGTGACCCCGCTGAATGTAATGACCTGTTGGTGGCAGTCAGACCATGTGGCCCCGCTGAATGTAATGACCTGTTGGTGGCAGTCAGACCATGTGGCTGCTGAACATGATGCCCTGTTGGTGGCAGTCAGACCATGTGGCCCCGCTGAATGTAATGACCTGTTGGTGCCAGTCAGACCATGTGGCCCCGCTTAATGTAATGACCTGTTGGTGGCAGTCAGACCATGTGGCTGCTGAACATGATGACCTGTTGGTGGCAGTCAGACCATGTGACCCCGCTTAATGTAATGACCTGTTGGTGGCAGTCAGACCATGTGGCTGCTGAACATGATGACCTGTTGGTGGCAGTCAGACCATGTGGCCCCGCTGAATGTAATGACCTGTTGGTGGCAGTCAGACCATGTGGCCCCGCTGAATGTAATGACCTGTTGGTGGCAGTCAGACCATGTGGCCCCGCTGAATGTAATGACCTGTTGGTGGCAGTCAGACCATGTGGCCCCGCTGAATGTAATGACTGTGGTGGCAGTCGACCATGTGGCCCCGCTGAATGTAATGACCTGTTGGTGGCAGTCAGACCATGTGGACCCGCTGAATGTAATGACCTGTTGGTGGTATAGAAACAATATGGGGCTGCTGAACATGATGACCTGTTGGTGGCAGTCAGACCATGTGGCCCCGCTGAATGTAATGACCTGTTGGTGGCAGTCAGACCATGTGGCCCCGCTGAATGTAATGACCTGTTGGTGGTAGTCAGACCATGTGGCCGGCGACGTCGATGGAAGCCGGCTCAACAACAGGCAATGGGCAGAGACGGCACAACCTCTCAGCCCGCGTAGGTGTCGCCTTGACGGGAACGCGTGACTTGTTTGACTCTCGAGAGTTGATGTTGCGTGCTTCGGGAATTGACGGGCCCACGCGGTCGGGTCAGATTGCAAAGGTGGTCCCCACGCGGTCAGGTCAGATTGCAAAGGTGGTCCCCACGCGGTCAGGTCAGATTGCAAAGGTGGTCCCCACGCGGTCAGGTCAGATTGCAAAGGTGGTCCCCACGCGGTCAGGTCAGATTGCAAAGGTGGTCCCCACGCGGTCAGGTCAGATTGCAAAGGTGGTCCCCACGCGGTCAGGTCAGATTGCAAAGGTGGTCCCCACGCGGTCAGGTCAGATTGCAAAGGTGATCCCCACGCGGTCAGGTCAGATTGCAAAGGTGGTCCCCACGCGGTCAGGTCAGATTGCAAAGGTGGTCCCCACGCGGTCAGGTCAGATTGCAAAGGTGATCCCCACGCGCGACACTCTGACGTCACGCGTCAGATCTGACGTCACGCGTCAGATCTGACCAGTGTTTAGTCGGGCGAGTCCTGTCTCAGCAACATCACGTCAAATGCGTGCAGCAGAGCATATTCACTGTCCGCCCAGCCCCAGTTATTAAGCTACCATGGCTGTGGGTTGTGTGAAGGCCGTGGCAATACAGCTGTCACCAAATTAGATCATGTATTTGCATCGACTCAGCACATGGGTGCTATTTATGACGTCCGTCGAGCGGGAATCAAATAAGCTTTCTGATGACCAAGGCTGCCCTGAAATCCATTTACCTTATTGCACGCCCATGGACCCAATGATTAACCTTCAGCTTGTTTGGGAAACAAATTGATGATGCGTGGTGTGAAATCAATGATTATGGGCGGACGATGTCCCCATTAGCATACAAAATGGCACCATGACTCAGCACAAGATATGCTACCCAGGTATCATCGGTAGGCTAGAGTCTTTGATTACGATACGTTTGGCACGACACGACAGATAAATGTTGCCAGAGCCACACCAGGCCTCGCCGATAGTTAGAATCGATGCCCGCACCTGGGGCGACGCTCTTTATCATACACCCCCTACAACCACCCCCACCCCCACCCCCGCTCACTCGCGTGTGGCAAATGAGGTTCAGTGGTCTCAAAGCAAACGCAATGTTGTCTTGCAAAAACGGATAGCTAATTGATCCACAGAAGCATCAGTTGTTGTGTGGCATGAAGTCATGCCACTAGGCAAAGTCAAGGGGAGAACTTGCCCTTGTTTTTCTTTTAGTATTCTGGGCCTAATCTGGCTAGCGCTAAGCGCAGAATATATGTGACAGAACACAATATTATCGCATCTTATTTTCTGAACACATGGCAGAAACCACATAATCGCACGAAGTGTGGCGAATGCGCCGAGTGCACAAGGCGGTGTGCACGTGCACGAACGTCGGCGTAGTGTCGACCGGTTGTTATACTGTTAACTGAAAACTCGACTGAAAACTCGACTCGAACTGAATACTGTTAACTCGACCGGTTGTTAACTGAAAATGGAATAGGATAAATCTACACTTTTGAGTTACTTGCACGGATGTAATTTCAGCATTGTCAGCTGACTTATTAAGGGACAGAGGTAGAACGTTGGAATAGGGAAGGAGGTTCAAATCAGGCGCCCGGGGACGATGGTGGTATGTTGGACATATCCCCACCACCATAGGAAAATGTCGTTTCTCAGTAATAGTTTTTTTTCAAAGGACCCTATTTAGAAAAAAGTGGCCGCAATCCTTGGACTTTGCAAGGAGCGTAGGCTTGCACTCCAAATCAGATAGCCTCCCCCGGTGTCGCAAGTCCTAGCCACACCACTGGTTGGAGCTGTGTTCTACATTCTGAGCCGCATGGTTCCATCAACGTTCAGCCATCATCAAACTTGTATGCACTGCTAGCAATGCGCTCGTGGCTATACTATCCATGTATCCATAGGCACATTTCGCAATCAACTTATCAAGCATGGAGCTGCATTCTTTCCCGGGTATATAGATACCTACATACCCATTATGTAAAGTTGGCAAGCATATAGCCAGATACGACTGTAAACTCACTATGGAATGATATGATATTTCAGCAGCACGCGGGCTGCATTATATTGGTTGTTAGTGAAGAAAACAATACTTCTGCCTTACCCAGCCATTACAAGTGAACTCATAAAATACTACAGGAGGCATCCAGAAGTGACTCCACTGTTGCAGGTAAACAATGTCACCGAAACTGGCGCGTATATTGTTTTTAAACGGATCGTGATGAAAGTGCCAGAGACGTCATCATCAATTCAGAAGAGGTGCAACGTTGCACAATATGTCTACCTCCAACCACGTGCAATTCAACTGAATATGCTTCCAGGTAAACAAATTAACGACACCTGTGCACGTGATTAAAATGTGTGCAATGCGCTTGCACGGAGAGAGACGCTAGTCCAGTCACCCGCAAACTAAGCCTTTCCAAAAGAATTACCTCAACAGGTGTGCCTCCGTCGGCCACTGTACTTCACCTTAAAGTAGCGGGCTAACTGTGAATTGTACTTCAATATACAACTTGGTAGAGGAGCACACCAGTGGTACCAACCACTTCCAAAGCTTTTTAGCTGCTGACAACTCTTTCCTCGACTCTTTGGGCTGCACTTGTGGCAAGCATGTATTCTTTTGCACTCTCTTCGACCACTTTAATGAGTCGAAATTGCACTCAGAATTTCGACTACTTTGCCTACTCCACAGACTCTTGGTTCTTTGATGCAAGATCCAACCAACCAATATTTGTTGGTTAGATCGTGGCTTTACGAAACACTCAGCAGGTCAGGCCATATGGCCTCGATTTCCTCTCACCCTGGCAGGAAGGGCAAGCAAGGTGCTCACCCTGGCAGGAAGGGCAAGCAAGGTGCTCACCCTGGCAGGAAAGGCAAGCAAAGTGAGGCATCGAACACAGTATCTCACCCTCAGCTTAACCACGGAGCTACCAACGCCCCGACTAGCACCCAACTTACCTCAACAATGATGACATATAGGTAGGCAGCCCTGCCTAGATCGCCTTAGGTAGGCACTGATAGAGATGACTGTATCCATAGACTCTGGACCCATCCACACATGCATCAAACATCAAATTTCATCTTGAAAATAGAGCGGTTAACCAGGCACAAGACGCTTCTGTCAAAACATTCCTGTTCCACTACAGAATGCAGCATGCCCAAAGCACATTCTGGCAGCATTTTTGACACACACATTGAACTTCTTCGATACCGCTGCATGGTGTGAGTGCCACTGATCTGCTCCGTATATCGTTACAGTATGTCAGATGCAAGTGTAGTGCCACATGTTACGAGCACCTTGCAAATTTGCCAATTTTGTTATCGGCGAATTGGCTCTGCAACCCAGCAAGCGATACTGTTGAAGTATTTCCGTATTGCCGCAAGCTGAATTTCAGTTGGAAATCTGGGGACGAGTAGCCTAGGGGTAAGTTGCTCGTCTCGCAATCGAAAGGTTGTGGATTCGAGTCTCACCTGTCGCTACTCTTCGCCTGCGACCAATCGGCGTGAGAGATTGGCGACGCTACATGATTGAACGGTCGATGTGTCGTAAAACCAATAACCAACCACCCAATCAGTTCTAAATTTGATGATTCCTAAAAAGGTTACTAAATCACAGCTCTGGTGGGGACCTCATCTTTGATGGAGAAACAGCAGAATAGTACTGAAAATAGTAATAGTAAATATTACTACAAATTAGTACTACATGTGGTGCATTTCAGCACACGGTATAGTAGAGCCCATTTGTAACCATCACATCAGTACAGAAGCTATTATGATGGACTTAATTGGTAGATTTGACGGCTCATGCCTTCGTAATTTTGTTTAATTTCCACTAAAAAAAAAATATAATCACGAAATTCTGCCACAATGCAAATAGTGTGTTGCTGTCCTGCCACGAAATATAACGGGTTTTCCTACTAAAAATGTAATCATGCAATGCAATAATCATACATTAGTAATCATATAATTACATGCAAACAATACCCAGGGGAGATTTTAACTGCATTATCTGTTTTTATCTCCTCAAAAGTAAATCGGAAAAATAGGCTGCCATATCTAGAAAATAGAGTAGCATAGTCAAATTCTACGCAGTGAGGGACATACCAAATATGGTCCTATGAGAGCGGTGAGGGACGCCATGAAACACCATTCGAAATGCAAGTTTGACCCGTCCCATTACCTAACCTAACCTAACCTAATCCGTCCCATTTCGGGAGGAGTGCAATTCTACGCTCCACCTCGTACAGTTTTCTGCGGAGTGAAGGAACGGCGCGGTTGCGCGCCGAAATGTCATACCTGTTCCCACATCGATTGGACATGTTGTGCGCACATTTTGAGGTTAGGTTGTCTACGGTCACTGAGTGATTCAAGGTCAAATGAGGTCACCCCCATAAAGGCTTAACCAGGCGTCATGCTTTAAGACATACATAGATTTTAATAAGTTTTCAACGTGTGATTAACTTTAGTGATGCAACAAAATGTACCTGAGGATTTGTTTTTATTTTGTAAATTGTACATTTGTTGTGCATATTTCCACCTTGGAGATATAATCGAAGATTCTGGGTACCTTGTTTAAAATTTGATATTCTGGTATACATTTTTTATGATGAAATTTAACTTAAAATACAGTTTTCTGGTTGTGCTCTACCCACTCGAAGACGAGCAAGACGATTGAAAACACAACATTTTCCAAATTAAAACATAGTTCATTTGTGTGTAGGCGAACATTTTCGGACCATGATCGATTTCGCCTTCATTTCCTGATTCCAATATAAAAATTATTCATAAAATCTGCCCCTAAATGAAGTCCCCAGAGCACAAAAATATGACGTCAATCGTAATCCCATAGACACCTAGTGAGGTCACTTTTTAGGGGCTAATCTTCTGTGGGTAGCTTCGGACCATATTCTTTGAGCGTTTCAGTTGATACCACTTTCGTTTTCATGTGCCGCATAGTTTGGAGATTAGAGGGGCTTATAATGACCCCCTCCCCTCCCAGGGACGGGGTGTGTGAATCTGACTGGGAAGGCGTTTAACTGGAGATAATCTGGGTATTTATGACTTACAGCAGAAACTAAATGCGAATTACATAGGGCGAAGAGGTCCAGGACAGTAACTTTCATGAGTTATACTCTAGCCATGTGCTGATTAAGATAAGAATCTCGCTATCAATTATGGGGGTAAGTTGTACAGACTTGAGGTAACTACCACATATAATTGCATACCTCAACCATGGCTGTGCTTCATTGAATGTGTCACATCCCAGCTAGGTACCTAGATGAGCCATGCCATTGAGCCATGCCATCATGCCAATTCCATTGAGCTAGAACAAACTGCCAACTTATGGTCAAGGTATATTTTTATGCTTTAAATTAAACGGTTGTAAGCTTGCTTGCTTGGGAAATTTGTGTTCTAATGCATCGACCCTGGTTGTTAGGCAAGTTTAGTCTAGGTAAATACCTATTATTGTTGAAGGCAGTGGCACTCATTTGCATGTGAACATAGTGCCGATTTTTTAGATTGCATGTTGAAGTTAAAGTTGTCATAATTATTTCATTCAATTGATAATATTATGTGAGGTTCTCCTCATATACCAACTGCGGTACAATGTACAGCGAGACAAAACATACTTCCGTATATCCTTTCGGAGCGTCGCTAATGCGAAATTCTGTTGAGCCACATTTCGGAGACGCGTGCGTCAGCACAACTTATAACCTTCATTTTTAAAGGCAGGTCGGACATTCCCTTTAAGACTCACAGCCAAACTTCACCTCCGCTCTAACGCCACGCTTAATTGTGCTAAAAGCTCGTCGGGAGTGTTTGAGATTACGTTAGTAGGGCGGGAGCTCACGCGAACAAATTGCAGCCGGTCTGGCGCTCTCGGCACAGAATGACTGCGCTAGCGGTGCCGAGGAAGCGGATGCGTCTCTATCCTCCTCTCTCTCTCCCTCTCTCTCTCTCCCATCTCTCTCTTTCCCTCTCTCTCTCTCTCTCTCTCTCTCTCTCTCTCTTTGTCTCACTCTTTGTCTCTCTCTGTCTCTTTCTCTCTCTCGCTCAATCTATATATCTCTCACACATACACTTTCTCACACCTTTACCCTCTCACAATGCCATTCGCTCACTACATCGCCCCGTCTCTCTATCAATCTCAGCGTCTTGTTACCGATCTGTCTCACTCTCTCACACTCGACCTCTCTTACTCCTGATCTATCTCACTATCTATCTCTCTCACTCCCGATTTATCTCACTCTCTACCTCTCGACCTTTTCCTGTCTCCTTGGTATACGTAATCGTAGATTTGGTAGGTTTTATTCGAGGTTTCTTTGGGACGGGCAGGGAAGTTCACGTTCAAAGTGATGACAATGACATGCATTCGAAAACTTCCATCAACAGGGCGTTGCAAAGGGTGGGAGGAGATCAATGGGTGGGAAGATGAAACGACACAGGAGCAGCTGATCTCCCAAACTTAGAGACGGAGAAGAAATGAAAGCTCCTTGCAACATATAGATGCATGTATTATAGAAACATGCGTGAGAAACATGACCTGTTAATTCACGAACATTGGCACAAAATGTCGTCGTACAAGGTCCGCGTGCAATGTTCCCCGCATTCCCGCACTGCATTATTGGATCATCTGAATAGCAATCATACAGTGACAGATCATTTATGGGTTGCCGTTCGGTGCGATGAAAATCAGGTCATATTTGGACGCACAACAGCTACAACCTACCTGGTGAAAATAAATTATCATTCAGTCGTTTACCAGCTATCACCTGGTGAAAAATAAGTCACAATTAGACGCAAACACGCTGTCACTTGATCGAGAAGTAATCGCCTGGAGGTTAATGACGCGTAATCGCAATCACGATTACGTGTCATTCCCTACAAGCTTCTATAGGAAGGCTTAAATTCTTTCACCAAGACATTTTCGATTTTCCCAGCCGACATTTCCCACACAACGTCGGACCGGGTCACGGCCACCAGCCGTGAACATTGTCATGGCGTGTTCCTGGGAATCCACCCAAGATATATTCAGCCCAGCCGAACCCAATCATCGCGTACCTGATCTCATCACATTGCGTGTAGTGGAGTTTGCGGTCATACCACCTCAGCTGCAGCCTTTATTCACAGATCCACATATCAGACGTGTGAGCGACACGTGTCCTGAGTAGACACGTGTACTGGGTCGACACGTTCCCTGAGTCGAAACGTGTCCTGAGTCGACACGTGCCCTGAGTCGACACGTGTCCTGAGTCGACACGTGCCCTGAGTCGACACGTGCCCTGAGTCGACACGTGCCCTGAGTCGACACGTGCCCTGAGTCGACACGTGTCCTGAGTCGACACGTGTGCTGAGTCGACACGTGCCCTGAGTCGACACGTGCCCTGAGTCGACACGTGCCCTGAGTCGACACGTCCCCTGAGTCGACACGTGCCCTGAGTCGACACGTGCCCTGAGTCGACACGTGCCCTGAGTCGACACGTGTCCTGAGTCGACACGTGTCCTGAGTCGACACGTGTCCTGGATCGACACGCGTACTGGGTCAACACGTGCCCTGAGTCGACACGTGCCCTGAGTCGACACGTGCCCTGAGTCGACACGTGTCCTGAGTCGACACGTGTCGCTGAGTCGACACGTACGTACTGGGTCAACACGTGCCCTGAGTCGACACGTGCCCTGGGTCGACACGTGCCCTGAGTCGACACGTGCCCTGAGTCGACACGTGTCCTGAGTCGACACGTGTCCTGAGTCGACACGTGTCCTGAGTCGACACGTGTCCTGAGTCGACACGTGCCCTGAGTCGACACGTGCCCTGAGTCGACACGTGTCCTGAGTCGACACGTGTCCTGGATCGACACGCGTACTGGGTCAACACGTGCCCTGAGTCGACACGTGTCATGGGTCGACACGCGCACTGAGTCGACACGTGCCCTGAACTCAGGCATAGTGCTGAGCGAGCTCACAACAGCGTGAGCGTTCTTGTGAGGTGGAAAAACGCACCCCGGTGTGTTGTGCGCTCCGGTGAAAACCGCTGAACCACTCGAATAAACTACGAGAACCATCTTCCCCAAGTGCATCGATCCTCTTGGGAGGCACAGCACTGGTCAGGAATCAAGTATAGTTGAAAAGGCTATTTAGCAAGTTTAGTGCAAGAGTTGGTGGTCCCCGCGTTGTTGAAGGCGATGGCTTGTGTACCATCTGCACCAATTCCCTGGATACAAATTCAAACTCACTACTTCCGATCAGCTTGAAAGCGGCCGAAGTCACCAAAGAGCGGCACTAACGGACCGGACAAGTGGAGCCGCTCTTTCAGAAGATGATACTGTCCTCTCGAGCACGCAGAGCGAGTGCTACCGATCTGTAATTGTCTTAGCAGGGTTTGTTAAACCAAGACCAAATAGCTGTATCCTCGCTGGCAACAGCGGCACATATTCAATGTAGGGTGGGTGTAGGGATCACAACAATCGGAAGCTATTTATTAGTGTTCGCCATATACCTGGACTAAGACTAAGTGAGTCAGAATCATTAAACATTTTGATCATTGATATCCACCTGAGTAGAAATGAGCTTCCGCAGCTACATAGCGAATGATCTTATCGATAGATACTCATCGATGTCGATCCATGCAGTTTGCTGTTCAACCAGCAGAGACTACATGTTGAAGAAGTGCAGCAAAGGTGAAGGGGGAGTGATACAATTTTAACAATTCTGTCTCGGGGACAAAGGCGAGTCGGACATGGAATAAGAGTGTATATAAACAATTGGCTACGGCTGACCCCTGCACACTGGTAAGGTAAGCACTGGTAGTTGAGGCCGGAGGAATGTCTTCGGTCATTAACCCGTCCCGTCTCGGGGGAGGTCTTCAACCGCCCTCCCCCCTCAGGTTGTTCGCGGATAGCGGTCGAACGGCGCGCGGCAGCGCACCCAAATTTGGCAATACCTTTTCCCACTTCAATTTGACATGAGGATTCAAAATGCTTAGGTCAGGTCTTCTAGGGTCAACGAGTTAGGCAAGGTCAAGAGAGGTCACCTCCAAAAAACAGTTCAACCAGTCGTCACGGTTTAACGGATACATTTTAATTAAACATATTTTACATATTTTAATTAAACTTTCCGCGTTTGCTTACCTCTACGGATGCAACAAAACGTATGAGTGGATTTTTTCTCTATTTTTCGTTTTTGACTACATATAAATTTTGCGTATTGGACAAATTGCAGTTCAAATACAGGATTCTGGCTAAAGTAATCATTTTTTATCGGGGCAAGTTGACTTTCAACAACGTTTCTCGGTCTGCTCTACGCATTGGAAAAGGAAAATTAAAGAAAACTTGAGAACTAAAAATTTTGCAATTTCAAAAAATCAAATTTGTACTTTTCGGGGGCCAAAAAAAATTATAGCCCTGGTCGATTTTGCTGTCCTATTCTCATTCCAAAAAATAATTTTTTTTTTCTTCAAATATCCCCAAACTGAACTCCCCAGAGTCAAAAACACAATGTAAGTCGTGAAAAGTCGTGAAAATCTAGACCCCTGGTGACGTAATTTTTGGGGGAAATTGTTTTGGAGGGTGAACCCAGACCCCACTCGTCGAGCGCTTTCCGATGACATCTCTTTCGTTTTCGTGCGATGTTTAGTCTGGATTTTAGAGGGGTCTTCAACTGCCCACGCCCCCTCCCGAGACGGGGTGTGAGGATTTGACCGGAAAGACGGCGCGGATTAAGCAGCCAGACAGTAAGCCTTACAAAACATCACTACGTCGCCACTGAAGCAAGCAAATATTTCAAAACGACCAAAGAAAGAGTGGATGAGGAGAAAGTTCTGATAAGGTGACTTTGCGGGTGAACATATATTGGCTTTCATGGCGTATTGATGCAGCGGGAGATTTCAACTGGAACGTTCCGCAATGCACCGTGCTTCCCTTTATAATTTACCAGCGATCGAGCGATGAGCACAGAAATGTTCGGTTGTTGTCTGGCGGCACCAAACACAACACATCCATGGCGTACGTCTTCCTTCAGATTTTTCTTCCGGGTGTAAGGCTACCTGTTCCGCGAGTCCCAAAAAAACTTATCCGATGGTTGTGCGCACATTCACAAGTCGTTTTTGGTAAAACGTATGCTGACACAAAGTAGATTGTGGTATTCCATGCGATGGAGTTTTCTTATTTAATTCCACACGGTATTTCACATGAATTTCAGGTGCCCTGTGACGGCGTCGGTGACACTGTTAAGCGAGCAGTGTTATTGCAGAGTCTGCATTGCCAGTGCCAAAATTTGATTTTCAATGCAAGGGACATGCTTGCATTTCCGAATGGCCAGCTTGTTAGCGCCATCATTTTCAAGTTTGTGACGAAGGAGCATGCAGCTAGGGGATGACGGGCCCTAGAGGACTTGTTTGCACGCGCGAGAGTAATGAATGCTATCGTATCATCGCATCAATAAATGATACGATGATGCCGCACCGATTCGCAACAGCAAGCACGGATGCTATGATTGTGAGAGTGGTTTGAAGCGATGAAGAGCGAGCGGCAAGGGTCTCCGAAGTGACAGTGTACAATGTGGAGGGAGTGTACAAGGGTCTCCGTGTACAAGGGTCTCCGAAGTGACAGTGTACAATGTGTGTACAAGGGTCTCCGAAGTAAGTGTACAAGGGTCTCCGTGTACAAGGGTCTCCGAAGTGACAGTGTACAATGTGGAGGGAGTGTACAAGGGTCTCCGAAGTGACAGTGTACAATGGGAGGAGTGTACAAGGGTCTCCGAAGTGACAGTGTACAATGTGGAGGGAGTGTACAAGGGTCTCCGAAGTGACCCTTGCCATGTACAATGTGGAGGGAGTATGAACATTCTCACGCTACATTGAAAGTAGGTGTGTCATGCTAATGAACGTGGTACGTAATAAATACGATACGATGCTAATGAACGTGAACGTGATAATTATGCAGACTAGATAATGGGTTTCTCCGGTTATTTAGGCTACAAAGCCATGTATAATGCAAAAATGATGCTGAAGAAGGTCTATGTTCCGAAATAAGTGTGTGTGCTGGGGATGTTAGATGGACGGGGGTCACTTAGCGTTGTTGGTCCCTCCACATAAGAAATGGTTATCGTTGCCCCGTGGTCCACCAATTCCTATGTCTATGACTGCACATGGTGGATCGCAGTTGTATATCATGCGTGAAATAGAGTGAGATATGCCACTTCCTGAAAACTGAAGGGACATCACACCCAAAAGAAGCTTCGACATCGTGCCTGTTTATGCGTGTTTGTGAAATATCCATGCCTTGTGCATGACAGTGTGCCGTGTCATGAGATCATGCTTATGTTCACCATAACCAGCCGTGATACAGGAACATCAAGAAACACAATCATAGGCTAGGGGATTACCTATGTGTTCTGTGGTACAATACCAATTTATAATGTATGTATTTCTTAACGTTATCGTTGATATACGTACACCTAAATTGGGTATTTCTCAAAGCCAACGAAACGGACACAGTCGCTATTGGCTCTACACTGAGTTTGAAGGATTTAGCATGAATACGAAATGACAGACATTGACATTAATGTCAAGGACTAATGCAATTATTTTCATGACGAATTTCGACATCCTGTGGTACATACTTGTTTCCACATCTTACGCAGAACGAAAGAGCATAATGTTACATTGGTGGAACAACACTGGTAATGGGGCGGTAGTGATACGCTTTGCCAGCACCAGACATGAGCCAAATTGGGTTGAGAACACCTGCACAGCGCCGGCGCGCCGCCGCAACTGCGAACCCCTCGTGACCTTGAACGCTCGACGGCCTGGGGGCGATTTTGCATCACACTCGTCCTATATTTGCAAACGGATTTCGAGATTTGTTGTTGTATAGGATGTGCTTAGCAATGTTCAACACAATCTGCAAAATTACACCACAATGCTCCTCCTGTGTATTCGGTCTGTGTTCTATGTGTGTATGGTGTGCATGGTCGAAAAGCTTGAAGGTTGGGCGGATTTCGTCCCTCTCCCTCTACGATGAGCGTATCAAAACTATTCCAATAAAATTATTATGTTAAACTGTAAATGCATCATAATATGTCGAATTCACGATGCATGCTCCAGGATGTGCTGGGGATCTACGACAGCTCTGTTCGGGATCTGCAACGGGACCTGCTTAGTAATGTACTATGTTCCCATAATCATGCTGACAACCATTCGAAATCAATTGATAATTTAAAATACACAATTTTGCCATCCAAATAGTGGTACTCCTATCAATGCCTCGGAAACCTGCCACGCGTTGAGTGGCAACTCTTGACCGGCCGTCATCACAGCTATCTCTAGGCTGTCTTTTTCACCATCGCTGGAGCGCCCGGGCTGCTGGAGCAGCTGTGGTCAGGCTACTGGAACAGCTGTGGCCCCTTGGGCGGTCGTCACCTCTAGGACGGCTGTGGCCGCTGGAGCGGCTGCCACCTCTGAGGTGGCGGTGTCTTGACTTCCCAGTCCTCGGCAGCATGCATGACGTTCAAGGATATCTCGTCTCTGAGGTTGGCTCTCAGCATTCCTCGCACCTTTCACCAGTTTTCAAAGACTTCTTAGCTCTCAGATGACTTCGATCACTCAGTGCCATCCAAAGCTCAGGAATATCTCAGCCTAGTCCTATATGGCTCTCAGGGAACTAATTAATCCGCGCCGTCTCGGGGGAGGGGGGTCGTTGACGACCCCCGTAAGTTTTTCCACGAACAGTGAAAGAACGGCGCACGGCAGCGTGATTCAATTTTCTACCGATCAGGAACCTTGCCACATTCTCAGCAACTGGAGCTTGACAAGGTGATTTGTGAGGAAATCAGTAGAAACTTTAAGAGGAAGTGCCATATTCTTGGTGACTTTAATCTAAAAGGTTATGAAAATGCTGGGGTTGGCTCCCCATCATGCAAAATGTTTAGGAAATGCCTTGAAGAGGACCTGTTCTTACACCAGTTTGTATCCGAACCTACCAGGCATGGTTCATTCTTGGACCTTGTATTCTCGGATTTAAGTGACTTGGTTCAAGACTTGACTGTAGGCGAAACTCTGGGAAAAAGTGACCATAACATAGTTAGATTCAAGGCACATGTAGGGGAAATTATCAAGGATAATTTGGTAAAGGTTCCAAATTTCAACAGAGCAGACTTTAACGGCATGAGAGCGGCTTTAAGTGCCATCAGATGGGAAGAAGAATTCTCCAATTTAAATGCCTGTGAAATGTGGGAAAAGTTCAAATCTTACTTAAAGGAAACTCAGATTAGACATGTCCCCCAAAAGCAAAGCCATGGAAAGCCAGCATGGCTTACACCAGACGTGTTAAAAGCAATTAGGGCTAAGAAAACTGCATTTAGAGTCTTTAAAGAAGCCTCAAATGTCGTTAATCTAAAGGCGTATCGAAAAGCTAGAGACACTGTGAAGCAAAAAACCAGAGCAGCAAAGCGAGCAAAAGAACTGGATTTAGCTAGAAACTGTACTGGGGACAGTAAAAAGTTCTTTAGTTTCTACAAGCTGAGTAAAGTTTCTAGCGCAATTGGTCCACTGGAAGTAAACGGGACTACATTGGGTGAGGATAGTGAGATGGTTGAGGAGCTGAGCAAGCAGTTTAAATCAGTGTTTACACTGGAAGATACGACCAATCTGCCGACCGTACACCATAGTTCAGTGACATGTGATCTGATAAATGATGTTGATTTCATTGATAGTGATGTTGTTTACAATCATATCAGGAAAATAAAGCAAAACAAGGCAGCAGGACCTGATGAAATTTATGCTAGGGTGTTGCGGAAACTGAAAAGGAACTGGCATTTCCACTTAGTATAATATTTTGAAGATCAGTTTCACAAAATGAAATTCCAACCGATTGGAAAAGGACAAATGTAGTTCCTATTTTCAAGAAAGGAGAAAGAGGGAAAGTTGAAAACTATAGGCCAGTAAGTCTCACATCCCTATTCTGCAAGGTACTCGAATCAATTATCAAGGATAGAATAGTTAGTTATCTGGAAGGTAGCATGTTGATTCAAAATACTCAACATGAGTTTAGAAAAGGACGATTTGAGATTTGTGTCTCACAAATCTCTTGGACTTTTTGAACTTCGTCACAGAACAATTTGATCAGGGAAATCAGGTTGTTGTAGCATATCTTGACATTAGTAAGGACTTTGATAAGGTTACCCGTAAACGGTTAATGATACAGCTTCAGTCCCATGGTATTGCAGGTAGCATCTTAAAATGGATAGAGTTGTGGCTTTCAGATAGACAGCAAAGAGTGATGCTGAATGGTGCAAAATCATCATGGCAAAATGTTCTTAGTGGAGTCCCCCAGGGGTCAGTACAGGGGCCACTACTGTTCATTATATTTGTAAATTACATTGAAAGTGGCCTAAGCAGTACAGTTTTGAAATTTGCGGATGATTTGAAGGTCTTTAGGGAAATAATAGGTCAAGATAAGCATATCTCGCTGCAAAAAGACTTAGACGAACTTGTGAAGTGGTCCGAAAAGTGGCAAATGAAATTTAATTTTGATAAGTGCAAAATCATGCATGTAGGTAAGCAGCATATGAAGGCTCCATACTTGATGGGTGGCCAAGTGCTATCAGTGACTCAACAGGAGAAGGATTTAGGTGTTATTCTAAACACAAAATTTGGGGCATCAGAACAGACCAAGGAAGCCAGGAAGAAGGCACTGAGAATGCTCTGGGCAATAAATAGGAATGCATCATACAGAAGTGAGGAAGTCATCAGGAAGCTTTACTGTGCATATATCAGCCCACATTTGGAATACTGCATCCAAGTTTGGTCTCCTAGCTATGAAAAAGTTTGTTTGGCTTTTAGAGAGAGTACAAAAGAGGGCTACAAAAATGGTTAATGGCATAAGCAACCTGGCATATGAGGAAAGATTGAATAAATTGCATATGTTTTCACTTAGATATAGAAGGCTGAGAGGAGATTTCATCGAGGTCTTTAAATTTGTACATGGTCTGGAGAGGGGATATCTTGGGGAAATGTTTGAATTGAACAGAAATGATGCAAGTACAGGTTATAAATTCAAAATTAAAGTTAACCACAGCAGAACAAGGTTAAGGCAGACTTTCTTCACCAACAGGGTAGTAGAACACTGGAACCAGCTACCAGAAAACGTTATCAGTAGCAGCACATTGAACATCTTTAAAAACAGCATAGACAATCATTATAAGAATAGAGGGCTTTCTTTTCAGTAGTACAGGAAGGGCTGATTGACAGATTTGGTGAGCAACTGGTTCAGTGTACAGAGTGCATCCAAGAAGGGCCCTTGTGGCTCATAGTTGCACTAATCTTTTATGTCTTTATGTCTTTATGTCTTTATGAAGTCTGGCATTCCTTTTCCAACATCAATTTGGCATGTTGTGTCTAAATTTTGAAGTCAGGTCATTTAGGGTCCACGAGTTAGTGAATGTCAAGTGAGGTCACCTCTATGAAAAGCTCAACCAGTCGTTACACTTTAACGGATAATGATATTTTAATTAAACTTGCAGCTTTGGTTTATCGTTAGGGATGGAACGAAACGCATCAGAGGAATGTTTCATTTTTCCGACTTTGTATTACACATTGGTTTTGCATATTTGCCCATTCGATATAAAATCTAAAATTCTGACTAAAGTAAGCATTTTTTATGGAGGCAAGTTGAATTCGAATAACATTTGTCGGTCCTCTCTACCCGTTAAAAAGGAAAATGAAAAAAAAACTTGACAGCTCAAACATTTTACATTTCAAAATACAAAATTTGATTTTTCGGTGGCCAAAAATGTGATGGTCCTGGTCGATTCCGCTTTCTTTTTCTGACTTCAAATTTTTAATATCCCTCAAAATGAACTCCCAGAGACACAAACATGATGTAAGTCGTGAAAACCTCGGCCCTCTAGTGACGTCACTTTTTTGTTTATTTAGGGGTGGTGTCTGGCCCTACTCGTTGAACGCTTCCCGATGACACCTATTTTGTTTTCGTGCGACGCCTAGTTTGGAGATCAAAGGGGGCCCTAACCCCCCCCCCCCCGAGACGGGGTGTGAGGATCTGACAGGAGAGACTGACAGTAGAGAGCTTCTGGCGGGTTAATCAGTCAGAAGCTCTCTCCATCTTGAACGGACCATCTTGCATCTTCCCAGTACTCGACAAACCTGCCTAGCTTTCGGGGATCCTGCAGCTCCGAGACATGCCCCACAATGTCTGGTGAGCATCTCCAGCTCTATCAAAACTCTTCGCTCGTAGGTGGCCTCGGTTCGTCCCTCAGTGTTCATCCCAAATCTGAGGAGCAGTACTCCCGAGACTGCGTCACTAACCGTATCCCACTAAAGATTCGTGTCCAGAAAAGCTTGTGACAGCCGATAATATTCCATGTCAAATGAGATCCGACACGGCCTAGTTGTGGGTAATAGCCACGGATAATCGCTAAGTTGGCCTCTTTTTACTAGTCCATCCGTCGAGTTTCTAGCTGCGATACTCGTCAAACACAAATGCAATGCCAACATCGAGGCAGCACCAGCCGACAAATGGAAACTAGTGCATTCCTGAAAGCATTCAAGAACTGTGAAATACGCCTCTGTGACAAGCGCGTCTGGATGTTCACTAGCGTACTGGAGAATAATCTGGTTGCCATTTATGCTACTTTTTATCCATCAACTATTATGCGGAGTCCATCTATTTCAGTAAAATAGCATCCAGTTGTCCATTTGCTTGTCCATTACACTGACGTGTCGCACAATGTTCACTTGGTGATTTGCCTGGTATCTGGCAAACTCTAGCCTGGTATTGCTCCGCCGCTTGGCTCGCCGACCGACCGCCGCTGATGATCTGACCGACCGCCACCGATGATCCGACCGACCGCCACCGATGATCCGACCGACCGCCACCGATGATCCGACCAACCGCCACCGATGATCTGACCGACCGCCACCGATGATCTGACCGACCGCCACCGATGATCCGACCGACCGCCACCGATGATCCGACCGACCGCCACCGATGATCCGACCGACCGCCACCGATGATCCGACCGACCGCCACCGATGATCCGACCGACCGCCACCGATGATCTGACCGACCGCCACCGATGATCCGACCGACCGCCACCGATGATCCGACCGACCGCCACCGATGATCCGACCGACCGCCACCGATGATCTGACCGACCGCCACCGATGATCCGACCGACCGCCACCGATGATCTGACCGACCGCCACCGATGATCCGACCGACCGCCACCGATGATCTGACCGACCGCCACCGATGATCTGACCGACCGCCACCGATGATCCGACCGACCGCCACCGATGATCCGACCGACCGCCACCGATGATCTGACCGACCGCCACCGATGATCTGACCGACCGCCACCGATGATCCGACCGACCGCCACCGATGATCCGATCGACCGCCACCGATGATCCGACCGACCGCCACCGATGATCTGACCGACCGCCACCGATGATCCGACCGACCGCCACCGATGATCCGACCGACCGCCACCGATGATCTGACCGGCCGCCACCGATGATCCGACCGACCGCCACCGATGATCCGACCGACCGCCGCCAATGATCCGACCGACCGCCACCGATGATCTGACCGACCGCTACCGATGATCCGACCGACCGCCACCGATGATCCGACCGACCGCCGCCAATGATCCGACCGACCGCCACCGATGATCTGACCGACCGCTACCGATGATCCGACCGACCGCCGCCAATGATCCGGCCGACTGCCAAACCAGCCTCTCAACTATGATGGGCCGCCAACACTGAAGTTACCGGCCGATTTGAACACATTTGAAACGATCAGCGACGTGGCCGGAATAGAATCCGCACCACTGGAGTTGAGGTGAACAGATCCCCGCAATATGTTCCACGGATAACGTGCGGCGTCGGCAGCTCAGTGGTTAAGCTGAGCGTCTGACGCGCCAGAGGTGCGGGGTTCGGTTCCCCGCGATGCCCGCCTTTCCTGCCTGAGTGAGAGGCAGGCGATGCATTGTGACCTTAGCTGCTGAACGCGTCAAAAAGCCACAATCAAATCAAATCCAAGATTAACATGACGTCCATGGGCGTTGCATGGAAATAACGCACCCACAGCCGTGAATGTTCACTGCGAAATTTGGCTGTGACGAAGCCGATGGTGTTTCGCGTTGATCAGGGGTGGAACTTTATTTATATTGTGAGGGGGCACGATCCCCCTCCCCACCAGTCACTTCGACTCTTAACCCGAAGTCCCATTGGTGCGCAACATATCAAATTAAGTTTAATCTACTTGAGCCCACTTCTCCAGTCATATTGGAAGCAAATTTCTCCCGTGGAATTGAATTCCACATACACGAAAGAGCGGTTCCCTGATCGATTTCAGTCATAGCTATTATGGAAAAAGCCAGAGAAAGGGACAATTTATTGCCACCTCCTTGCCAGTGCGTATGCTAATCATTGGAGCACCCCGCCGATTAGTGCGAAGCATAATCCATGACATGCACCATACCTCATCAAAATGTGCCACTAACATGTACAAAAAGTCAATATGGGTGTCCAACCATCGACTTACAGAAAGAAGGAAATCACGCTTCTGAATATGTACGAATGTTATTCCTGGGTACGCCATCTGAGCCAAAAGTAACGAAGGTGAAATTTGTCCGATCCCCTATCTTCTGTATGCATTCATGTAGCTTGTAGATATATCATTGTATAAGGGGACAAATGGATGTAAAACCCGCCCGTTGATATATGATACAGAGCTTCACAAGCATGTGTGCGATTCTCTTTGAAACTTTCATTGGCTTTATATCTCAAGTAACGGGAAAAATACCAATCAAACTGAGCATTTATGTATGTGTGGTTAGCATGCACATATATATATATATATATATATATATATATATATATATATATATATATATATATATATATATATATATATATATATACATATATATATACATATATATATATACCTCCCCGAAGCATCTTCGTGTACGCCAGTTTCCAAAATATTCCGCCTGGTGGCGCTACGGCTCCTATGGACAGCAAATGCTCGAGCTTAATTGCCCATCCATATTTACGTAAAGTGCACCACTTAGCACCTCTATCCCGAATGGTACACCACAAAACACGGTGCTCACCACGACACACCAACACGACACTTACCACGCCGAGCCTCACGGCAGAGAAGTTCCCACCACGGGGTGAGCAGTCGATGTCCACCCGTGCTCGGTAAGCTCGAGTTTCGCCGAGTTCCCGTCTATACACACCACAGCCCGCCGGCCGCCGTCACCGCCCCCACCGCAGGGCGCCGTCACCACCCCACTGCCGGACGCCGTCACCACCCCCACCGCAGGACGCCGTCACCACCCCCGCCGCAGGACGCCGTCACCACCCCGACCACAGGATGCCGTAACCACCCCCGCCGCAGGACGCCGTCACCACCCCCGTTACCGGACACCGCGGACACGACAGCGCCGCTGGCAGAGAGGGCCGCCGGCGGCCGGCCTACCCGCAGGCAGTTCCCGCTGGTGATGCCAATTCTGCCGCCGTCGGCCCGTCGGTCGGGCCTAGCGCCGGACCGCGGGGCCTCCACTGAGCAGCGAGTCTTGCTTCCGTTTGGAGATGGGGCTCTGACTTGGTAGCACTCGTCAGTGGCGGGCAGACGGAGAGCTGGGTCGGTAGGTACAGCATTGGGTCTGTGGGTCGGGGTGGCGGCGGGAAGGAGGGGGGGGGGGTGCCTGAGACTGTAAGTTGCGGTGGAGACAGCAGGTGCCTACCGTGACCACTAATGTAGCGGGGTGGGCGGCTTACGGTGCGCGGGTGAAACCCTGAGGGTGGTGGCGGAGCAGCACCCCCCCCCCACACACACACACTCCCCCACATATGCACACATATGTGGGGTGCACAACCGGTGTATGTCGTGTATGAAGAGGCACCGACAGAGACTGCATGCATGCACCATATTCCTGACGGCAGGATCGCGTCTGGTCGAAACAATGATAAACACTGATAAAGCACGGCGACCCCGAAGATGTCAGTTGATACACTGCCACGTGATCTGTTGCTCTAACCACACGTTTTCCAGCTCAGATTTCACAGACAATGGCATTCTACCAGATAATGCAAATTCCAGATGAGTCAAAGGCGGCTACGCCATGACGTGCACGGGTAACAGCGACCATGAAGCCTGCGGCGTTCCGGCTAAATCCATATGAGCGCACGCTTGGATTCAGACATCATGTGTGAGAGCCAGCGAAATTGTGGTTTGGTGCATTACTATTTCCGGTGGTTCGGTCTAAGTCACAAGTTGGTCAGTATGCCATATTACTTGTCTGATAGAAAGAAAAATAGCAGGTGTCATGGACTGTGTATCGCGCCAACTTAGAGTCGCACAGCCGAGTGTGGCCGGTGACGTCACCTCAGGCCGTGACGTCAGGACGTGACGTCATCTCAGGGCCGAGACAGCCGGGTGTGGCCGGTGACGTCAGCTGAGGCCGTGACGTCAGGACGTGACGTCACCTCAGGGTCAGTCCGACGGTGTCAGTCTGACGGTGTCAGTCTGACGGTGTCAGTCTGACGGTGTCAGTCTGACGGTGTCAGTCTGACGGTGTCAGTCTGACGGTGTCAGTCTGACGGTGTCAGTCTGACGGTGTCAGTCTGACGGTGTCAGTCTGACGGTGTCAGTCTGACGGTGTCAGTATGACGGTGTCAGTTTGACGGTGTTGGTTCGACGGTGTTGTCTGACGGTGTCAGTATGGTGGTGTCAGTATGACGGTGCCAGTATGACGGTGTCACTCTGACGGTGTCAGTATGACGGTGTCAGTCTGACGGTGTCAGTATGACGGTGTCAGTTTGACGGTATCACTTGAACGCGGTAAGGTGCATGTCTTCGCGGGCTGCCGACGGAACAACGCAGTTGCAGTCGGTCGACAAGTTTCCTGCCGCGGACCGTATCCCCCTCCCCCAATACACAATGTGTCTGCAGTGTGGGGAATCTCTGGCTCACGCTCGTCCCCCCCCCCTCCCCCTGCCGCGGACCGTATCCCCCCCCCCACAAACACACACTGTGTCTGCAGTGTGGGGGGTCTCTGGCTCCCGCTCGGCCAGCGGGCCTGGTGCCGTTACCACCCCCAGCTGCGCGGTGGCGGCCGCGGCCGATGAACAGCTCTCTGGTATGTCAACCTGCTACCCCCAACAGGCGACAGTCTCCATGGCCGTACTCGACAGCACCGCCGTAATTTGGACCGTGTGTGCTCAATGCCGTAATTTCGACCCGGCAGCAATGCCGTACTTTGGACCGCGTGGGTTCAACACCGTAATTTGGATCCGGCAACAGTGCCGTAATTTTGGCAGTGTGAGGTCAATGCCGTAATTTGAACTCGGCAGAAATGCCACAAGTTTGACTGCTTGGACCGAATTGGGAAGACGAAATATCTGATAGGCGTTTCAGGAAATAGATGCCCAAACTTCCCGCACGCTTTATGGACAAGCTTGATACGCAAAGGTAGTCTACGTTTTCAACTTCGACCGGGCTTCCCGAATGCGTACACAGGAGTCTGCTGCTAATCAGATGAGCGTGCCATGGCATTTCCAACAACTGTATGCGTAACTTTGGTCCTCACTACCATGAGATCTACAAATAATGAAAAGTAATAACGGGAACGGTTAAATACCATGCAGAATTATATCGGTGTAGCATGTTTTAGCGATATACTAGATACTTAAATTTAGTGATAGCATACCCAATCATCAGATCACACATCTATCTCCCACAATCGAGTCCATGCCTATCAGATCTCGGCGGCAGCAATCGATTTGAACTTTAAATGCAATCACCAGCGAGTGTGTTGAAGATCTCGTGTTGTCAACACAATCAAACGACAAACAGAAGACGTCGGTGTTGGCGCTACTCATCCTACAACGATCACCGACACACTCATACAGGCTAGTCGCCGCACAAATACCAGCTAGATAGAGCTACAACTCTGCTGACGGTGCCTCACCGCAACCACTCGCTTCACTTCACCCAACCCAACTTTGACTGATTTCCCGTGAGATGATTAATCCAGCCAAGGAAGGAGTAACAATATTTGTTTTGTTCAAATCGACATTAGGTAACGATAGCGTTCTCGGTCAACCTTAATGAGGTTTTGCAGTACGGCTATGCATAGAAGTACAGCCATCCATAGAAATACGGTCATGGCATAGCAATAGTAGCCAGTAGGCAGCTAAGCAGCTCTGAGGCAGTCCACCTGAAAGAGAGACACGTTACTTCTGGCTATCACCAGCGACCTTGGCCATCACCAGCGAGCTTGGCCATCACCAGCGACCTTGGCCATCACCAGCGACCTTGGCCAACACCAGCGACCTCGGCCATCACCAGCGACCTTGGCCATCACCAGGGACCTTGGCCATCACCAGCGACCTTGGCAATCATCAGGGACCTTGGCCACCACCAGCGACCTTGGCCATCACCAGTGACCTTGGCCATCCCCAATAACCTTAGCCATCCTCAGTGACCGTGTCCATCCCAAGTGACTCGGACATCTCCAGCGACCTTGGGCATCCCTAATGACCTTCGCCACCACCAGCGACACGACATGCGACTCTTCTGATAACGGAACGCGGCGATGCTGGGAGATTATCATGTAGCACAGGTAGGGGAGAAAGTGCAGTGCAAATATCTAGAGAGAAGGCAAGCAATGTCTATGCGGTATAGTGTACTTGGCGTAAGCTGTGAACAGACGGATCCTTTACCAACTACTACACACTCGGCATAGACGTCGCTTGTACAGAAGCGGCTGATGTGGCCCCCCATTGGAAGCTCACGGCCGAGTATAATAGCACTTCTTAGTGCACAGCTAGCCTGCGATAGCTGATCGGATATTCATTGCCAAGTTTGTATGGTAGAAGCATTGCAAAGGTGTCCGTTCACTGACCTATGACTTAATCAGGCGCATGTGTCAATTCACTGACCTGTGGCTTTGTCAGGAGATGTGTCAGCTTATTGACCTGTGGCTTTATCAGGGGCATGTGTCGGTTCACTGACCTGCGACTTTATCAAGGGGAATGTGTCAAGTTGCTTCTTGCCGAAATCGCGAATAGCCTGTAATTAAGACGACTTATTTAGACCAAGTAGCTAATCAAGGTCATTCGAGGCCATTGATCTAACCTTACTTAAGACGTCTTTGTTCAGATCTTGATCAACTCTGTGCTTTAGCTTTGAAGCTGAAGCTCAATTTGTTGTTTGTTGGCGCAACTGGGTACCCCAAAACAATGTCTTCCGGCACGATTTACCAGTTTCAAAAGGACGTCACCTCGTTAACCTCATCCGACTCGATCTGCGAGATTAAATGGAATAAAGTACACATCATTACCATTAAACATGGTGAAGAACAATGAGTTTTTCATCTGGCATCTTTGCTACGCCGGCAGCGATTACACGTGAACAGTCTGACATTTTTGCGAAGAAATTGGGCTCCAAAATGATATGAGAGGGCAGCATAAGCAAGTAAAAACAAACACATGTGCAATATGCAGGTTTCACATGCACCATACTATTTTTCCATGTCGTTATTGCCAACTGTTTAGAAGCATTGGAGGGCGCTATCGCCATCCACCTCTCATGCATTGTGGAAGGTACCAAAATGACGTGTATGGATGAGGGTTAAGTCAAACACTACTCAGTCGCTGCATGTTCTTCAATCTAGGTTAAGGTTATATGCAAATGTTTTTTTTTTGTTGTCTGGTCCTGAATGTTGGCGTGCCATCCATTACCGACGCAGATGGAATTTGACCGAATCAGCAACCACTCGCCAGGTAAGGCCGTCCAGCTCACCGTGCTGGTAATCATAGATCTGCTGGTAGGCCTCGAATTACTGGATTATAATCCAATTTCGATCAGACTGAATTTGTCCATTCATTTCAATAACGACGAGACGGCGGATGCACCGTCTTGTGGATTGTCAATTTTGCAGTTCGTCCTGCATGGCAACCGCGTCCATTTCTTACTGGCTACCCTTCAGGTGCGCCCCAGATCCAAGTGGACCCACGCCGGCGTGGCGGGGAGATCAGATCCAAGTGGACCCACGCCGGCGTGGCGGGGAGATCAGATCCAAGTGGACCCACGCCGGCGTGGCGGGGAGATCAGATCCAAGTGGACCCACGCCGGCGTGGCGGGGACATCAGATCCAAGTGGGCCCACGCAACGCTGGTCAGAGAGATCAGGTCAAAGTGCCGGGAACAGTATACGCCGGCCGGGAAGATCAGGTTCAAGTGGGCCCACGTCGTCCGGTGAGGTCAGATGTAGGTGGGCTCAGGTCGGTCGGATAGCCCAGATCCATGCGTGGCTCCCACACGCAGTTGCTCTCACACCCAAACCAGTCCGATTAGGTTCGAAGACCACCAACCCCCGCGGAGAGCTAGCCAACTTATAAAAATCGGAAGGTGACCATCTGAATCATTTTGCACAACCATGTGTTCGCTTAAGGCTGAAATTGATAGATAATGCATTAGATTGAAACTTGAAACTTTGGGATCTTCCCCACCCAAAACCATGGTGATTATATATATATATATATATATATATATATATATATATATATATATATATATATATATATATATATATATATATATATATATATATATATATATATATATATATATATATATATATATATATATATATATATATATATATATATATATGTATATTTATATCACACACAAGTTCGGGGTGAAGATATCATCCCCCTGCAGTTTTTCCTAATTTGCCGCCATGCTAATCGAGATAGCAAAGCCAAACCTCGCATGGCTGCCCATTGGTCTTTTTTGCATATCCTCATACATTTTAAACCCTGCATCTCTCAGGTTAGGTCACCAGGTCAGACGAAGTGACCCAACAACCTTCTGAGTTCTAGGTGGCGTAACTTCCACAATAATGTGGCGATTTATTTCAAACTTATAACACGTGCTGATCTCATCAGGGACCATAATATATATCTCCGTTTTTTTTCGTTGCATTAACCTGAGGTCAGGTCGCGGCCATGGCTTCCCCATTATAGGGCTATGGCAAAATATAGAAATGTTTCTTGGTTACATATTTGGTCTCGGAATGACCTCACAACAGTTGTGGCTTGTAGTTGGAGGCTATGCTCAATGTTACCGCTGACATTTTGCTCAGTGACCTTACCAAGGTTATCTGAGGTCACTTGAGATCACCAGCACATTTCTGCGCATTATATCGCACTGCTTGAGCTAGAAGGCTGAATTACCGCCATTGTGCTTGTGTTGCCAAGACGTGTCGATTGATACATAACATGCCCCCTATGCTACTTCATGACCTTGACCTGAGGTCATAGTTTCGGAGTAAGAAGTATTCCTGTTTGGGCACGTATTGTCGATAGCAGATTGCAAGGACTGTCGAATAGCGTTCGCCGTTTGTTTCTATCTGTTATAGGTCCTGATATATGTGTTAATATCTGAGTCTCACCCGATCTGGTATAATTTCACCTACGATGACCCAGTGACCTGAATATTGACCTGAGCGAGAAAAAACGAACGAAATACTTTCGATAGAGCTTGTCATCAGCTATCCAATGCCGTTTTCAGTTTGTCGCTAGCTAGCACAGTTCTAGATATCTTAGGGAGCAGACACCTGCCCCCGGACCGGCGAAGTTGCCGCGGACCGCCGGACATGCGAGTGTTATATATTTATTTATTGATGCGCAGCACACTAAAAGCGGTCTCGATTTCATAACTTTTAGGGGGGTCGAGTCTCCGAAGAAAATCCTGGTTGCGTCACCAGAAATGTGCAACCAGGAGTTCACCTAACCGGATATTCATTTATTGACATGCATTCATGCATGAACGGAACTTGAAGAAATGGTTTAATGGTGAGTAGGCTTAGTGGGTTTAATATCGATTTATCTGGAATGAAGGTACGCCAAATGTTATATGACGCCCTTATAGGCGTAATATTAACCCGTCCCGTCTCGGGGGGTGGGGGTCTTCAACCGCCATCCCCCCTCCTCAGGTTTTTCGCGGATAGTGAACGAATGGCGCGCGGCAGCACGCAAAAATTTGGCCTACCTATTCCCACATCAATTTGGCATGCTGTTTCAAAATGTTGAAGTCAGGTCATAAAGTTCAACCAGTCGTCACGCTTTAACGGATACAGACATTTTAATGAAGCTTTCAGCGTTTGTTTATCTTTAGGGATGGAACAAAACGTACGATAAAATTTTTGCCATTTTTTTCAGTTTTTGACAACTTATTAATTTTGCATATTTGCCTATTTGAGTTCGAATCGAAGATTCTGGCTAAAGTAAGCATTCTTTATGACAGTAAGTTTACTTCCAACAACGTTTCTCGGTCTGCACTAACCATTAGAAAAGGAAAATTAGAGAACATTTGAAAGTTCAAAATATTGAAATCTAAACAAAAAATGGGGGGGCAAAAAATTGTACGGCCTTGGTCGACTTCGGTGTTTTTTTACACTCTAAAATCCAAACAAAGCGCCGCACGAAAACAAAAGAGGTGTCATCGGAAAGCGCTCGGACAAGTAGGGTCGGATCCACCCCCCAAAACAATTTTCCCCAAAAGTGACGTCACCAGGTTGGCTAGATTTTTCACGACTTACATTATGTTTTTGGCTCTGGGGAATTCATTTTGGTGGATATATGATTTTTTTTATTTGGAATGGAAAAAGGACAGCGAAATCGACCAGGGCCATATTTTTGGGCCCCTTAAAATAAATGTTATTTTTTTTAGATTTTCAAATTTTGAGTTTACAATTTTTCTTTAATTTTACTTTTCCAATGGGTTCAGCAGACCGAGAAATGTTGTTGGAAGTCAACTTGCCCTAATACAAAATGCTTAATTTATCCAGAATCTTATATTTGAACTGTAATTGGCAAATATGCCAAATTTGTATGTAGTGAAGAACGAAAAATTCCACTCGTATGTTTTGTTGCATCCCTAAAGATAAGCAGATGCTCAAAGTTTCATTAAAACATCTGTATCCGTTAAAGCGTGACGACTGGTTGAATTTTTTAGGAGGTGACCTCACTTGACCTTAACTAACTCGTTGACCCTAGATGACCGGACTTCAAAATTTTGAAACAGCATGCAATATTGATGTGGGAAAATGTATCCCAACTTTTTGCGCGTCTGCCGCGCGCCGTTCGTCCACTATCCGCGAAAAACCTGAGGGGGCGGTTGAAGACCCTTCCCCCGAGACGGGGTTAATAGTGGACAGTACTAGGAATTAGAACTTCTCGTGTATGTCAGAACCTCCAGCCCTGCACACACATCTCCTGGACAATTGAAGGCGCAAATGTCAATACTTGTCCTTCGAATTGGTGTATATACATAAGGCGTCGTAGGAGCACGTATATGAACGAGGGTCCACATATAATAAGTCCACATATATACGAGGCCCACATATACAACAAGTATTCTTTTAAACAGAACTAGTTAAGGCGGTCATTGAGGAGACCACCTGCCTCGAGAGGAAGCACTGGGAGAGCAAGGGAGTGTTAGCTGAAGACTGAGGGGTGTTGGCGGGAAATTGAGGGCGGAGTGTTAGCTGAACACTGCGGGGAGTGTTAACGGAAGACTGAGGGGTGCCAGCGAGAGACTAAGCCCCATAACGAGAGGCTGAGGGGTATCAGGGGAGACTGATGGGTCACAGGGGAGACGCATGGGTATAAGCGGGAGAAAGAAGATCTCACAGAAGGAGAATGAGTTGGTGTTAAGGGAGACTAAAGGAGCTTCGGGGAAACTAAGGGAGTTTCTGGGGAGAGCGATATGTGTCAGCGGGAGAAAGACGATTCCACAGAGGGAGAATCAGGTCGAGGCAGATGCAGAAGGCCAGAGCGACGGCGGCGCTTTGCGACCGTGTTCAAATGCCTGTCGATCGTTTGGGAAATTTACGAACCGCAAAATCGCTTACCGCGCAAATGACGTTACGTTGCAGTACGCTACGTTACAGTTTACGAGACTGGAAGGATTTTATGCTAATAATAAATTTGTCTGAAGGATTTGCCACGTTAAGCCGGCTCATGTAACTCTGGCGGCGCGTGCGCAAAGCCCGTTGCTTCCTGGCCAGAAGCGACCATCCAACCGAATGGACCGGCATGTCGCCAGTCGGCCTCAGGCGACACTGAGGTCGGCTGAGTGGTGTCACATCCAACGGATGCGTTCCCTCCCGCCTCAGCCCAGGCGAGGGGCCACTTTAACATCGACAATGCAGACATCAATCGTATTTCACATAGCATGCAGAACATCACTCATTGAGAAACTGTAGGACCCAGGAAGGGCATATGCTCTCGAGGGCTGGGAAGTATTTGAATACGGCAAGCCAAGATGTGTGCGGGTAAACCAATACACATACTGAGAAGACAGCATACTGTGCTGGATTAGTTCAACCGATCTTAGACGATGCAAAGAAAGGATCCAGCATAGGCTGGAAAGTCGATCGATTGCGAACTGCCGCCAGATATAATTGAAGGGGATGCCTGGCGGCGCGAGTTGCATTGGGAGTATGTCGGCTGATGACAGTGTTCGGCTCAGCCGGAAGTGCTCCCTAGTCCGACAATGAAGTATATATATATATATATATATATATATATATATATATATATATATATATATATATATAAACATAGATGCCAATTGAAAATATACTGTCCGAAATCCGATGAATTTCGGGACAGTGGGGTGGGGCCTAAATAGATAGTGGATGATAGATGGTTCCCTTGTGTCCACCCCCTCCCTTGGACCAAATCCTGACATTGCAACTCAACTTTTGGATTCAAGGGTCAGATATGTGGTAATGGGAGGCATGTCCCTTCCGGTTGACGGTTATGTCGTCACGAATACCAGAGCCGTCCTGTGTACGTGTGGGCAGGTGATGTGTGTGAACGCTGCGTTAAGATGTGTACTACCTGGGCGTCAGCGGGGCCACTCATCCCTCTCCGCCTGTGGGGGACGGGTGGGACATTTCTATTGACGACATGCTCTTTTAAGGTTTTTCTTGAGACTCAAGGACTCAGAACTCACAGGGCTCTTCAGACAGTACGAGGCATAAACACAAAGCGGCATTGACGCTCGTTCTGACAGAGTGGCAAAACTACACGCTTCGCAAAGGAAACGGAGTCCTTCTTGAAACGGAACGGACCCATCTATTGTGGCAATCGAAAGATATATGACGAATACCTTCCTCCCCTTCTGCCCTCCCCTTCTTTTAGCGACACGAGCACTGTGCGTACCCCACAAAGTTGATCTTAAGTGTACTAAATGCAGTTTTACGATAATGACCAAGGGTGAGAACATTCAGAAGGGTGGAGGTTGGGGGCGGTTGAAGAAGTCCAGGGTCACATGTCATCGCTGACAGTTTTCATGCTTTGAATCAATAGTTGACCTCCCCGGTCACCTTAAAGGTCAATTTGTTATCACGAAGATCAAAACTTGTCATGTTTATCTTCTTAAGCACTGCTTGAGAATATTTTTAATTAGTATGATGAACAGTGCTGATCTCCAGCTCAATATGAACTAATTATAGAATATTCGAAAGGTATCAGCGATCACTCAGATATATTCCGGCGCCATGCCCTTTCATCATTGATGAAGATTATGCAGGATTTCATTTCAGGACAAAACAGGGCAAGCATACATGGGACGTTCGGTTCTTAATGCGGTTCTTCTACCGGGCAAGAGCTAGGTCGAAAAGGATAGGGTACGACATACTGAGAAGACGCACCAAAAATGACTTATAAAAAGAACACGAACGTTATCAAGAGCAAATCATTTGGGTTCCACACGGTAAGGCGGTCGGGGAGAGCACGAATGTGTTATCGGGCGTTGTATAGTGGCTAGTGGTTATTACCGTATCGTTGTTTCCCTACGGTTGGTGAGTGTTGGTGTTGTGGTGCATGGAACTAGTGGGAGGAGTAGCCATGATGTGTTTACATGTTTGTATCCGGTTTATAATTTCCATGGGATCTACGGTTTTCAGCTGTGTAACGCATTCGCATGTGTTCAGAGTATCCATGCTAAGTGATTCGGAGTCTATGGTTGTGTTGGTGTGATAGTCCAGTACATGTGTTCCCCATGGTGTATTTGCAGTGGCTATTTTTTGCAACCCTGACGTGTTCGTTAAATCGTTCTTTAATGTTGTGTTTGGATTCTCTAATGTATATATCGGTGTTGTTTGTTCGTCCGCACGTGTTGTAAATAACGACGTTGATGGCGTTGATGGTGTATTGCCTTTCAAACCTTAATATCCGAAGTATACCCGAGTTATGGAAGATATTTTGTCATATCGGCAAATACGATATGTCATATCGGAGTATGCAGATATGCCAAATATCGGAGTGAGATCAGCTCAGCTCTCGGCCGTCGCAGCCATGCCGACTAATTTCTCGACCAGAGGATTTAACCCGCCGCACAGAACAGACACGTTTGCACGCTTTACCAATCCAACACTCGTTTTCCACGGGTAAGTGTACATGCTTGGCTGCGTGTTGGATTTGTGAAGAGCAGCCGGCAGAGTGGTCGCGGCTTTGTGAAGAGCAGCCGGCAGAGTGGTCACGGCTCGCGCTGGTACTCGCACTGGTACTCGTGCTGGTACTCGCGCTGGTACTCACGCTGGTACTCGCGCTGGTACTCACGCTGGTACTCGTGCTGGTACTCGCGCTGGTATTCGCGCTGGTACTCGTGCTGGCGCCACTTAGTCGGAAGTTGCTCCGTCGTGTTGCGGCACGCGGCGCCCGGCACTCGGCACGTGGCACGTGTCACGTGCCATCAGCGGCCGTGTTTGACAGCCGCGGGGTCTGGGCTGCACCCAGCGGCGGCCGAGGCGGCCGCTCCAGGTGCCTGGCCGGGCTCTGCTCAGCCGGCTGGTGTCGATCAGCGGCACATCAAGGGGCGCAGGTCGGCGGACAGATATCCCGGTATGTAGGTGCGGGGCGGCTCGGACTTCCGCGAGTCGGCGAGCCACTGCTCCCGTGCGCCTGATGGGATGGGAAGGACCGCGAGTCGGCAAGCCACCGCTCCAGTGCACCTGATGGGATGGGAAGGACCGCGAGTCAGCGAGTCACTACCCCGTGCGCCTGATGGGATGGGAAGGAGAAACGGAGGGCTTCAAACCGGACCTTTCTACAGTGTGGTAGTCTTTGAAAACGCAACTTGCTACCAGTGAGCGTGCTTTGCGAAGTTGAAAAACACTTCACGATGAACAAAAATCAATGTTCTAAAATGTACCAAACAACGGTACCCATTCAAATCCAGCGGCGAGGTTCCGGACCTACCAGGGTATTGACCCGCATCTAGAGAACGCTCCGATCGATCGCCGACGGTACCTGGCCGAACGCTATTCCCGGCGGAGCCAGCTGGGGTAGTAGATTTGAGTGCAGTGCTCGTGAGAGAGAACTGCCTATCACGGCTGCAGTATATCGAATTGGCTCGGCTCATCATGTCCAAGGGCGTACGGCAGGGGTCACCGCATAGAGAGCAAAGTGAAGAGGAATTGGATAGAGGGGAGAATGGCTTTGATGCCACCGCATACAAAAGAAAGAAAGAGAGAGAGGGGGGAAGAGGTGTGGGAGCAGACAATGAAATGGGAGGAATGCAAGACCGAATTTGAGACGTTAGAAGTGGGTAAATATCTCCTGGCGATCTCCTGTTAAGAAAAAGGATGTACTGGTTCCTGACACCATTCAACAATTCCGGAATATGCACCCGAGACAATCGCGCCCGAATGCTCACTAATGTGTGCGCGAATAGTATAGTTACAGTTTTTGAGACTCTGTCTCCAAAAAAATATGATGCGAAGTGCATATATTAAAACGAACTTGCTTTCAGAGGTTAACTTCATTGCCATTTACAGTGATATGTTGTGCACACTGTTTTTTTGCGTATCGCCTTCTGGAACTATTTTATGATCTTTATTCAATGTAGACGGCTGGCCGCCGGCGGCGTCGCCCGCGGCCCCTGGGCCGTCATCGACCGTCCGCCACGCTTGATATGGCGGGGCGCCAAACCATTCTTTGAACGTTAATGGGCCTCAATATCAAAGGTACACGCAGATTTTCAGATTTGAAACCACAGGCGATGCGCCTGGCATGATTTCCGCCACCCTTGTAGTTGAGGCCAGCAGATTCCATCGATATTGGATTTGAACATTATGCTTATGGGTGTGGAATGGAAATAATGCATCTTTACAGCCGTGGAATTCTCCTGCACAATTTTGGTTTGGCAGAGTCGATGCTGCTTGTTATTGATCAATGCCGGAACCGTATTTTTGCCGTGCCGCCGCTCGGTGGTCCTACAGTTCCTGTGGGCAGCAAATGTGGCTCTTGACGTTCGAGCCGTGCCGGAACCTCGGTAATGCCTGAAAGCATCATATCAAAAGGTGAAAAATAACGGGGGTGGATATATATAAAAGTAGTCGATTATGGCATTAGAAGGCAGCTGATTTTATGACAATTTATTTGAAACCATTGAAAGCTAATTCGATAATGTAGAAAATCTAGTGTACAATTTAAAGGAATGCAATGTGATATTTGAATACAACCTGCGCATTTGAGTACAAAAATGATGGGGTTAAAACTTCATGGAAACTATTCAAGATTATGGCAAAATGTAGCATGTTCGATTTTCCTTTAGTTAATAACATTGGAAATTGTCAGTGCGTTGTACAGCAAATGTATGACCCGTTTTATTACAAGAAGTTCAGTGGCCAATTGCTCTCTTTTCAACTTGCAGGAAACGTGACTTGATGAAATGATTTGATAATTAAACGAACTACACATCATAATAGGGCTTGTTTCAATGTTGTTCAAACTGGACCATAGAAATTGCTTGCACCTCTTCTAGAAACTAAAAATGGCATTAATCACAGCAAGCCCACTCTGGTGGTGTTCCTTTACAAACCCACCACCAGTGCGGCGCTGTCGGTGTTATGTCCGCTCATGACGCCTGACGTGGCACAGCTGATATCACACTATAACGCCCCATCACAGCCAGTAGTTGCCTGACTCGATGTTTCCTGCCTAGATTTGTGCGACATACCTGATGGGCATGCGATATATAATGTGCGATATGCGATACGCGATATGAGATATACGCCTTCTCTTGGATTTTGCGCCGCCTACCTGGCTCAATGTTACTTGCCGTACTTCGAATTCATTTCCTCTGTCTTGCTTCCCAGTCTTACTCGGCGGTTCCTGCCTGGCTGCGCAATCCTCACTTTGTTGCGTTCTCCTCTGATTCAGTGTTCCCTGTTTGGTCCGGTGCTCCACCGTTTGGCTCAGTGCTCCCCGCCCGGCTCAGTGCTCCCTGCCCGGCTCGGTGCTCCCTGCCCGGCTCGGTGCTCCCGTCTGACTCGGTGCTTCCCGCCCGGCTCGATGCTCCTCGTCTGACTAGGTGCTCCCCGCCCGGCTCGGTGCTCTCCGTCTGACTCGGTGTTCCCTGCCTGGCTCGGTTTTCCCTGCCTGACTCGGTGCTTCCTGCCCGGCTCGGTGCTCCCCGCCCGGCTCGGTGCTCCCTTCCCGGGTCGTTGCTCCCCGCGCCCGGCTTGGTGCTCCCCGGCCGGCTCGATGCTCCCGTCTGACTCGCTGCTCCCTGCCCGGCTCGGTGCTCCCCGCCAGGCTTGGTGTTCCCCACCTGACTCGGTTCTCCCCGCCCGGCTCGGTGCTCCCCGTCTGACTCGGTGCTCCCTGCCTGGCTCGGTTTTCCCTGTCTGGCTCGGTGCTCCCCGCCTGACTCGGTGCTCCCCGCCAGGCTCGGTGCTCCTCGCCTGACTCGCTGCTCCCTGCCCGGCTCGGTGCTCCCCGCCCGGCTCGGTGCTCCCCGCCCGGCTCGGTGCTTCCTGCCCGGCTCGATGCTCCTCGCCTGACTCGGTGTTCCCTGCCTGGCGCATGTCTGGTATCCGGCCAGGCGTCTGAGACGAGACGGGCTGAACTAGTGGTCCCGAGACTGATCTTGTCTGCTGCGTGTGCACCGCTCCCCAGAGGGTGTCTCCGTGCCGAGTAAGTCCGTGGACAGTGGACAGTGGACAGTGGACAGTGGACAGTGGACAGTGGACAGTGGACAGTGGACAGTGGACAGTGGACAGTGGACAGTGGACAGTGGACAGTGGACAGTGGACAGTGGACAGTGGACAGTGGACAGTGGACAGTGGACAGTGGACAGTGGACAGTGGACAGTGGACAGTGGACAGTGGACAGTGGACAGTGGACAGTGGACAGTGGACAGTGGACAGTGGACAGTGGACAGTGGACAGTGGACAGTGGACAGTGGACAGTGGACAGTGGACAGTGGACAGTGGACAGTGGACAGTGGACAGTGGACAGTGGACAGTGGACAGTGGACAGTGGACAGTGGACAGTGGACAGTGGACAGTGGACAGTGGGCAGTTGACAGTGGCCAACGTGGTTTTATCGCCAATTAATGCAGTGTCATCCTGCTCAAACGATGGGGAAAAGAATGCATCGTTGGCAAATTAGATGCATTTTGTTGTCATTTTGATAGGAGGTGAAAGGAAGATAGCAACATTGCAGCATAGCATGTGTCGTGATGGCTCATGTCCGATAGGGAAGGGGAAGTAGCATGACGCAATTACGTGCGTTACAGGCTGACGTCGTTGGCGCTTGAGACGGATAACGATATCGTTGGCGCGTGAGACTAGTGTGTGGTGACGGACTACGACCTCGCTGGTGCGTGAGATTAGTGTGTGGCGACGGACTACGACCTCGCTGGTGTGTGAGACTAGTGTGTGGCGACGTACTACGACCTCGCTGGTGCGTAAGACTAGTGTGTGGTGACGGTCTACGACCTCTCTGGTGCGTCAGATGGATCACGACCTCGTTGGTGCGTAAGACTAGTGTGTGGTGACGGACTACGACCTCGCTGGTGCGTGAGACTAGTGTGTGGCGACGGACGACGATGGCGTGGCGAGGTCAGAGGTGCGGGCTCGATTTTTATCATACTTGTAACGTCATAGTCAATGCGCCACGAATCGGTGGTCAAAAAGTCGTGTGCGTTTGTTGCCTTGATGGGCAGTCCTATTGTTGTGATTGGCAGTCACATCGTCTCAGCGCTGGCCTGCGATGCAGAAACACGTGATATTATGCATTGCACCACAGAGCTTCAAAGATCAGAGGCCGCCGATCATCGACCACCCTGTACCGCTGGACACCGACCACCTTGTACCGCTGGACACCGACCACCTTGTACCGCTGGACACCGACCACCTTGTACCACTGGACACCGACCACCTTGTACCGCTGGACACCGACCACCTTGTACCGCTGGACACCGACCACCTTGTACCGCTGGACACCGATCACCTTGTACCGCTGGACACCGACCACCTTGTACCGCTGGACACCGACCACCTTGTACCGCTGGACACCGACCACCTTGTACCGCTGGACACCGACCACCCTGTACCGCTGGACACCGACCACCCTGTACCGCTGGACACCGACCACCCTGTACCGCTGGACACCGACCACCCTGTACCGCCGGACACCGACCACCCTGTACCGCTGGACACCGACCACCCTGTACCGCCGGACACCGACCACCCTGTACCGCTGGACACCGACCACCTTGTACCGCTGGACACCGACCACCCTGTACCGCTGGACACCGACCACCCTGTACCGCCGGACACCGACCACCCTGTACCGCCGGACACCGACCACCCTGTACCGCCGGACACCGACCACCCTGTACCGCCGGACACCGACCACCCTGTACCGCCGGACACCGACCACCCTTTACCGCCGGATACCGACCACCCTGCGGACACCGACCACCCTGTACCGCTGGACACCGACCACCCTTTACCGCCGGATACCGACCACCCTGTACCGCCGGATACCGACCACCCTGTACCGCTGGACACCGACCACCCTGTACCGCCGGACACCAACCACCCTGTACCGCCGGATACCGACCACCCTGTACCGCTGGACACCGACCACCCTGTACCGCTGGACACCGACCACCCTGTACCGCTGGACACCGACCACCCTGTACCGCCGGACACTGACCACCCCCGCCCAGTCGTCGGTCTGGCTTTCAGTTGGTTCCAGCCGAGACACGTGCGCGAAGGACAGGTGTTCTGAAGCAATCGAGCGCCAACCGATTTACGAGCTGACAAAAATTGCCCGAACGGAGAGAGTCGAGGGAGTCGTCTTGCTGGCGGGTCGTGCACCAGCAGAAATGCTGTCTCGAGCCGCCCCACTACAACATGGCTGCTCGTGCTCGGGTCTCAGCTGCATGGCTAAGTGATGGTTACTCGTGCTTAGGTCTCAGCTGCATGGCTAAGTGATGGTTACTCGTGCTTTGGTCTCAGCTGCATGGCTCAGTGATGGCTGTTCGTGCTTGGGTCTCAGCTGGTTCTGGCTCCTGGGTTCTGCTCCTGGGCACTGCTCCTGGGTCCTGATCCTCTGACCTGCTCCTGAATGCTGCTCCTGGGCGCTGCTCATGGGCGATGCTCCTGGGCGCTGTGCTTGGGACCTGTTCCCGGGAGCTGCTCATGGGCCCTGGTCTTGGGACCTGCTCCTTGGCGCTGATCCTTGGCGCTGCCTTTGGCACTCCTCCTGGGCACTGATCCTTGGCGTTGATCCTGAGCGCTGCTCCTGGGCCCTGTTTATGGGCTTTGCTCCCCGCTCTACAGCGTAACATGCCGCAGCTTCGTCCTTGGGTGTGGTGGAGAGACCAACTATATTATAGGCACCAATCATCTCCGTCTTTGTGGCTTGCGGTCAACCCCACTTTGGTTATTCCTTTCCTTTTGGGGCTTACTGAATACCATTCTCATCTGTGCAAATTACTGATGAAATCACACGACTCAGGCCAGCTGGATCGAAGGCAGGTGGTAGGCCATGATACACTTCCTAGTCGTGTCGGACGTTACCGCTCGATGTTGGCGCCCGGCGCGTCATCCAGACCCCAACTGGTACCGCTGTCTACGGTCAGATCCATTAGAACCCGTCGGATAGCCTTTTCCCTCTGGTCACCACTGCGCCTGGATCCCTTCCACTGCAGGAGGGGAACAGGCTATTCGCAGGTCATGGTCGACACTGACGATGTTTTTCGTCCGCTGGCAATTCACCTCCTCACTGAATTATGAATAGGCCATCTTTGTAGTTGGTCATAGTCAGCAGCCTAGACGGTTGTTTAGTCCGATGCGGCTAGCTTCATCAATTTCTTCGTGTGTGTGTGTGTGTGTGTGTGTGTGTGTGTGTGTGTGTGTGTGTGTGTGTGTGTGTGTGTGTGTGTGTGTGTGTGTGTGTGTGTGTGTGTGTGTGTGTGTGTGTGTGTGTGTGTGTGTGTGTGTGTGTGTGTGTGTGTGTGTGTGTGTGTGTGTGTGTGTGTGTGTGTGTGTGTGTGTGTGTGTGTGTGTGTGTGTGAATGAATTTTGCCAGTCTGCCACCGTGTGGTAATATCGGCTGGTTCCGGTTGAAGAGAAGATGTGTAAGAGAGTGAGTAGCGTAGGGTAGGAGGATAAATCCGAGGTGGAGGTTTAGTAGAGTCGTCGAGCAGGGGTGAAGTAGCGTTGAGATGGTCTTGAAGAGTAGAGCTGAAGTAGTCCGGATCGACTGAAGATGTAGAACTGGTGCAGTAGAGTTGTTTGAGAGCCGGAGGTGATGAAGTCGAGAGATAGAGTGTGCTCAACATTATCACCGTGGAAACTGTCACGTGGACCCGTGTCCCAACTCCTCCACAGAGCTCCAGCACCTGCCACGTGGACCCGTGTCCCAACTCCTCCACAGAGCCCCAGCACCTGTCACACATACCCGTGTCCCAACTCCTCCACAGAGCTCCAGCACCTGCCACGTGGACCCGTGTCCCAACTCCTCCACAGAGCCCCAGCACCTGTCACGTGGACCCGTGTCCCAACTCCTCCACAGAGCCCCAGCACCTGTCACACATACCCGTGTCCCAACTCCTCCACAGAGCCCCAGCACCTGTCACACATACCCGTGTCCCAACTCCTCCACAGAGCCCCAGCACCTGTCACACATACCCGTGTCCCAACTCCTCCACAGAGCTCCAGCACCTGCCACGTGGACCCGTGTCCCAACTCCTCCACAGAGCCCCAGCACCTGTCACACATACCCGTGTCCCAACTCCTCCACAGAGCCCCAGCACCTGTCACATGGGCCCGTGTCCCAACTCCTCCACAGAGCCCCAGCACCTGTCACACGGACCCGTGTCCCAACTCCTCCACAGAGCCCCAGCACCTGCCACACGGACCCGTGTCCCAACTCCTCCACAGAGCCCCAGCACCTGCCACACGGACCCGTGTCGCAACTCCTCCACAGAGCCCAGCACCTGTCACACGGACCCGTGTCCACATTTCTCCCACAGTGCCCCAGCACCCGCCACAGGGGTGTCCACACTTCTCCACAATGGCTCAGCTGGTTGCGGAAGTTTGGGAAGTTCTCATTCCTTAATCGAGCTAATTCGCGCCGACGCCGACATGCAGGTGGTATTGAATTATATGCATGGTCAAGTGATACAATTTCTCTGGACTGAATAACTGAGTACATTTCGGCGGTCCAGTGGTGGTTATTTGTTCCTTGCGATTTTGCAAGCTGGCGGCTTAGAAGGTAATTCTTCTTCTTTAAATATTTATAAAAACTAAATATTTAAATATTTCAATCTTAAAAGAATATGTAAATAACTAGGCAGCGCACCACCCTGGCTAGTGCATACGGCAGTTAGCCGACGCGAGGCGCGAGGAGGTTCCTTTGATGATTGTCGGGGAGGACTCTTCAGCCACTGGATGAATTTATTCAGCGGAGCCAACCTTCAACGAGTTGATAGTGGTTCTTCTGACGGAAGCGCTTTGTACGGCGGGTCGGGACCTCGGGGTCGGACGAGTCCGACTTCCTGAAAACACAGCACTTCCTGAAACGCGGTGTCATGACATTCTGAAATGTGAGTGTAGACTCACATTTATGAACAAATGTTCGACGTTGGGTTTTTAAACATAATGCATCAACCCTTTTGCTTCTTTGTGACGGGCTACAAGTGCGATTTAGGTCTTTAATATGGCTTAGGCGGCGGAACTACTGTTAGGTAAAGCCAGGGGGTGCGCTACCGATACCATCACCACTATCAAACAATTAACACAATGAATGGAAAACCACTCATTAATAGACATCATTCGTACACCCATCAACATAAACACGACACTTTGTTTGCTTTGCATCGTACTCCACGACCCCCACCCCCACTCCCGCACCACTCACCTACCCATTGTACAAAAATAATAAAGTATAATGCACAAGGACTAAGACCGGGATAAACTATGCTCACCCTGGTCACCCTTGAAAACCTCCCCTGCATTCATTACCTGCTCCTGAACACATCCCATGAAAAATTGTCAGCTTGATCCATTTACTTCGCATTTCCTGGTAATCATGCTTGAACTGCTCCGCTATCTTCAGCTTTTCACGTCTCATGAAGAGAGATTAAATGCTCAATTTACATATCATAAATATTCGAGCATGAAATTGTATTTCCTCCATGACCATAGTCCGAAGACTATGATGAAGTTTACGTGAATGACTGCAGCCCCTACCTTAACCTAAACGACATCGACCTAATCTACATTAACTTGACCTGCATTGACTTGACATACATGAAGCCGACGTACTTAACCTGACTTAGACAATCGTTGCAAGTAATAGGCAAAATATTGTACGTAACTCGGAAGCATCAAATATGAAACATACCGCTTCATCATGCCGTTCATCACATTTTCAGACCCAGCATATTCATAACCATCACATCTGCAGACCAATAAAATCACACGCATACATAACCACATCGTACTCATACATCACCACAGCATACTCATACATTACCACATCATACCCATACATCATCACATAATAATCATACATCACCACATTATGCTCATCCATCACATCTTCATACCCATCACATCTTCATACCTAGTTTTACGTGTGTGGCAAACACTCTTCATCTGGATGTTCATACAGGATTGCAAAAGTGTTTGTTTTAGTCGGGTTAGTGAACCAATGTGCTGAGCAAAGGGCGAGGCAGGGGTCTGGCAGTCTGCCCAACCACAAGGATATCCCTTCTTTGCACAGGGTCTCTTGAAATTCTAGTGGAAGCACATCGGCATATTCGTCTCCGCCACCTCACGCAGGCAGGAGCTGTCCGTCGTGGGCCACCTCACGCAGGCAGGAGCTGTCCCTCGTGGGCCACCTCACGCAGGCAGGAGCTGTCCCTCGTGGGCCACCTCACGCAGGCAGGAGCTGTCCGTCGTGGGCCACCTCACGCAGGCAGGAGCTGTCCCTCTGGGCCACCTCACGCAGGCAGGACTGTCCCTCGTGGGCCACCTCACGCAGGAGGAGTGTCCCTCGTGGGCCACTCAGGCAGGAGCTGTCCCTCGTGGGCCACCTCACGCAGGCAGGAGCTGTCCCTCGTGGGCCACCTCACGCAGGCAGGAGCTGTCCCTCGTGGGCCACCTCACGCAGGCAGGAGCTGTCCCTCGTGGGCCACCTCACGCAGGCAGGAGCTGTCCCTCGTGGGCCACCTCACGCAGGCAGGAGCTGTCCCTCGTGGGCCACCTCACGCAGGCAGGAGCTGTCCCTCGTGGGCCACCTCACGCAGGCAGGAGCTGTCCCTCGTGGGCCACCTCACGCAGGCAGGAGCTGTCCCTCGTGGGCCACCTCACGCAGGCAGGAGCTGTCCCTCGTGGGCCACCTCACGCAGGCAGGAGCTGTCCCTCGTGGGCCACCTCACGCAGGCAGGAGCTGTCCCTCGTGGGCCACCTCACGCAGGCAGGAGCTGTCCCTCGTGGGCCACCTCACGCAGGCAGGAGCTGTCCCTCGTGGGCCACCTCACGCAGGCAGGAGCTGTCCCTCGTGGGCCACCTCACGCAGGCAGGAGCTGTCCCTCGTGGGCCACCTCACGCAGGCAGGAGCTGTCCCTCGTGGGCCACCTCACGCAGGCGGGACCGTTCCTCGTGGGCCACCTCACGCAAGCAGGAGCTGTCCCTCGTGGGCCACCTCACGCAAGCAGGAGCTGTCCCTCGTGGGCCACCTCACGCAGGCAGGAGCTGTCCCTCGTGGGCCACCTCAACGCAGGCAGGAGCTGTCCCTCGTGGGCCACCTCACGCAGGCAGGAGCTGTCCCTCGTGGGCCACCTCACGCAGGCAGGAGCTGTCCCTCGTGGGCCACCTCACGCAGGCAGGAGCTGTCCCTCGTGGGCCACCTCACCACAGGACTGCCTCTGGGCCACCTCACGCAGGCAGGAGCTGTCCCTCGTGGGCCACCTCACGCAGGCAGGACCTGTCCGTCGTGGGCCACCTCACGCAAGCAGGAGCTGTCCCTCGTGGGCCACCTCATCTCACGCAGGCAGGAGCTGTCCCTCGTGGGCCACCTCACGCAGGCAGGAGCTGTCCCTCGTGGGTCATCTCACGCAGGCAGGAGCTGTCCCTCGTGGGCCACCTCACGCAGGCGGGGGCTGTCCCTCGTGGGCCACCTCACGCAGGCAGGAGCTGTCCCTCGTGGGTCACCTCACGCAGGCAGGAGCTGTCCCTCGTGGGCCACCTCACGCAGGCAGGAGCTGTCCCTCGTGGGCCACCTCACGCAGGCAGGAGCTGTCCCTCGTGGGCCACCTCACGCAGGCAGGAGCTGTCCCTCGTGGGCCATCTCACGCAGGCAGGAGCTGTCCCTCGTGGGCCACCTCACGCAGGCAGGAGCTGTCCCTCGTGGGCCACCTCACGCAGGCAGGAGCTGTCCCTCTTGGGCCACCTCACGCAGGCGGGACCTGTTCCTCGTGGGCCACCCAGGCCATTCTGGGTCGTTGGGCTGGGATCCTTTCAACATACAGCTTTGTAAGTAGGTTTTTTTTCAACGTGCTGCATAGTAGAGCTAGTGCAAACAGGTTGTACTTCCTCAACGCCTTCCTTCGACACCATTCTTCTCCACCTTGCTCCTTCAAGTCGGTCACGTCTGGACGGATGTGGTGGGGCACGGTAGGGCTGGCACCGACCCACAGCACTGTAGAACACATGCCTGGAGCGGAACACAAGCACTCCACACACAAGATAGGCGACATCCGTCATCTGATCTCTAGAATGCGATTCTAGTTTGGTCAGGTCGATGCCGTCTGAGCTCCTTCCTCCAGGGGGACCCTGGTACCCTGGCCTCCAGGGGCGGTCCGTGGCACCCAAATGAGATGAGGCAGAAAACAAAACGCCGGATTTCCATCAGTATTTTATTGTTTTATATAATAATTACCAATTATTATTCTATGGTAAGATGAGTATTAACATGCGCCCTGGAGGGGGGGGGGGGTGAAATCGGCCTACCGCTTTGTTTTTTTCGTAGATACCTCCAGATTTTACCGGCCGATATACGCCATTGTTTGTGTACCTGCTTGTTAATGACCGGCACGTTGTTTAAAGTAAGAAAAATGAAAACCGACCGAAACTTTATCGAGTTAGGGGTCGCTAATTAAACAAAAATTATCAGCGCCAAACCACAAATATCGGCGCTGATGCGCTTCGGTATATTCGCAAAAAGGAAGTGTTCTTGGCAAAACTAGCGACTTGTTTGGTGTACATTGTTATGCTATATCGTTTCAAAGTCATGTCAGGTCACCGAGATCAAGTCAGGTCAAGTCCATGAAAGGTTAACACGCGCCTTGGAGGGGGATGGCGAAATCCGCCCACACCTCAGATTTTTCGTACATAACTCCATATTATACCGGCCGATATATGCCGTTTTTTCCATACCTACTTCGAAATGACCGGCGCGTTGTTTAAACTAAGAACAATGGACATCGGCCGATAACTTTTCTCTTTTTTTTCTTTTTTTCAAGTTATGGGCCATTAAAGTAAAAACAATTCGGAGCGCTAAACCACAAAAATCGGCGTTGATGCGCTTCCTGTATATTGGCAAAAGGGAACTGTTCTTGACAACACTAGCGGCCTGTTTGCTGCATTTTGTTACGCCATATAATTTAAGTCACGTTAGGTCGCCGAGGTTAAGTCAGGTAAAGTTCACGACAGGCTAATAGAATCAAACTTGGTCAACTGGAATGTTGTCAAAAATGCAAATGACTGCCATGCGATTCGTGTCACTTTACATGTTACTCCCTACACATCCAGAAATCTACAGTTGTCATTGTGTGCCTAAGCGTTTCGATATTTTATTCATGTATTTCACTCCTTTCTTTGTGAAGCCGATTGTGCCGAACCGCCCAACGGAGCAGTCGGGTTGGCAGCCCGGTTTCGGTAACTGGAGCAGGTAATGACCTGCTAAAGTGCTCCTATATAGGTGACCTGAGGTCAAATGGCGGATCGGAATCTGCATTGCATCATGCATTGCACCAAAGGATCATTAATGCCAATTTTGGAGCATTTGAACACAATCACAGCGATACATAACATTGAGAAGCCAATCCAGGCAAAACCATAATTTTGTTGTGCTATTATGATTTATTTTACATTGAAGATATTAACCTGAGGAATTTGCACACCATAGAATTCACTATCGTGCCAATCCACCCTGCGAACTTCGTTGCTCGAGCCTCTGTAATAGCGGAGATCGTAGGGGGGCGGAATCCGCCTCCCCCGCCAGTGCGCGTAATTTTCCGAGGCCCTCCATGGCGCGTGTTAACAACTTAATTTGGCGCTGGAAAGTGCCAAACCTATTATCATCGTTCTGAAGTCAGTGGATTTCAACCCTACCCCTCGTGTTCAAATGCTTCCGAAATTGCCGGGATGTTTTGATATATAACATGACGGGAAATAAAATCATATATGCATATGTCATTGAGGTTTTCATATATATCCATTTCGGGTTGTAAAATGGCAGCCAAATATCATAAATCTAAAGGGGTATCGAAAAGCTAGGGACACTGTGAAGCAAAATCCAGAGCAGCAAAGGGAGTAAAATAACTGGATTTGGCTGGTGTAACGAAGTTCCTAAAAACGTACTGTTTGAATGGTATAATGTCTAATTGTAATGCTGTGACCCCCGTAAGAAAGTCCACCGGCAGCTCCTGAATTTGAGCCGGCCGGTGGGTTGCCGGCGGAGGCCGGCCGTGGGGTTAAAGTACAATGGCCGGCGGTCGCCCGCGGGTCGGGAAGAGGACACCTGGCGTTCGCCGAGAGCCAGGGCGGTGGCCAGACCCCCGCTGACACAGAGCGATCTGGACTGTCGAGCCGCGCGGGTCTGTCGCTGTCGTTCGCCCATATCAATTAATAACTGTATTTCGGCCTTCAAATTTAGACCTGTCGACTGTCAGCATGGAACGTTATTTTAAAAAAATTCGGTTGTAAATGCGAGCGCACGGAATGACCCAAAACCTTAAACCTTTTCCTGGGGAAAGTCATGATACACTGTGCGATTGGATTCGTCAATCGGACCGTATCAGTTTTAGCATGGACGAAGAATACATGCAATTTATTTGCATACAAACGCTTTCTGGACCTGCAGCCGAATTCATGCAGCGCGTACTCAGTCAACAACCAACTATGACGTGGGCACAAATTAAACATGTGATGCGAGATAGATACTCTGACCTTTCGGACCAAAAATGTTCCCAGGAGAGTCTGAGAAAGATGAAACAACATCATGGCGAACTGGTGCAAAATTTTGGAGAGAGATTGCTCGCTCTGGCACGTGAAGCGTACACGGACTTGGCAAATCCAACTACTTAGGAAATTTTGATAGACGTTTTTGATAGAGGCGTAATAGAGCTCATTGGGAAATAAATTATACCGGCAACAGTTCCAAACTCTGGGGGATCCCATACCAATTTGCAGTGAGGGTGTAGAAGGTAAACAGGGTTATTGAATTATGTAGAGGTGTACAGAAAGACGAACCAATGGAAGTTGATCCGAGTCATGTGGAAAAAGGAGACGACAGAATAGACAAATTGGAGAAGCATGTGTTGGCGATAGGCCAATCAGTGGATAAATTAGCGATAGACCAAGAGACAGTGAAACAATCCAGTAACAACCACATTATCTGTCTTCAAGCGTCACCATATATTCACTATACATTCTGAACAACATATCGTGCAGAGAACATCATTTTTGCATTCGGAGTTATCGCGACGCGCGGGTCTCCTAGTCTATTCACGAGCCTACAAGAACGACCTTCACTACACTAGGAGCTGTAATTGGGACAGCAAACAGTTTTTTAGCTTCTATTAGCTGAGTAAAGTTTCTAGCACAATTGGTTCACTTGAAGTAAATGGGAATATATTGGGTGAGTATAGGGTGGTCTATACTGAGATGGTTGAGGAGCTAGATATGAGGATATGAGCTAGATATGAGCTAGGAGAGAAGATATGAACAATCTGCCGACCGTACACCATAGTTCAGTGACATGCGATGGGATAAATGATGTTGATTTCATTGATAGTGATGTTGTTTTCAATCATATGATGACAATAAAGCCAAACAAGGTAGCAGGACCTGATGAAATTTATGCTATGGTATTGTGGGAAGCTGAAAAGGAACTGGCATTTCCACTAAGTACAATATTTTGTAGATCTGTTTCACAAAATGAAATTCCAACAGATTGGAAAGGGCAAATATAGTTCCTATTTTCAAGAAAGGAGAAAAAGGGAAGGTTGAAAACTATAGGCCAGTAAGACTCACCTCCCTAGTCTGCAAGGTAATCGAATCAATTATCAAGGATATAATAGTTAGTTATCTGGAAGGAAACGGATGGATTCAAGATACTCAACATGGGTTTAGGAAAGGGCGATCATGTCTCACAAATCTCTTGGTCTTTTTGAACTTCGTCAAAGAACAATTTGATCAGGGAAATCAGGTTGATGTACCATATCTTGACATTAGTAAGGCCTTTGAAAAGGTACCCCATGCACGGTGTCTGATACAGATTCAGACTCATGGTATTGCAGGTAGCATCTTAAAATGGATGGAGCTATGCCTTTCAGATAGACAACAGAGAGTGATGCTAAATGGTACAAAATCATCATGGCAAAATGTTCTTAGCGGAGTCCTACAGGGGTTAGTACCGGGGTCACCACTGTTCATTCTATTTGTAAATAGCATTGAAAATGGCATAAAGAGTACGGTTTGAACTCTGGGAATGATTTGAAAATCTTTAGGGCAATAACAGGTCAAAATGACCATATCTCGCTGCAAAAAGACTTAGACAAACTTGTGAAGTGGTCCGAAGAATCGCAAATGAAATTAATTTCGATAAGTGCACAGTCATGCATGTGGGTAAGCAGGATATGAAGTTCCATACTTGATGGGTGGTCAAGTGCTATCAGTGACTAAACCGGGAAGGAATTAGGTGTTATTCTAAACACAAAATTGGGGGCATCAGAACAGACCAAGGAAGCCAGGAAGAAGGCACTGTGAATGCTTGGGGCAATAAATAGGAATGTATCATACAGCTGTGAGAAAGTCATCATGAAGCTTCACTGTGCATTCGTCAGGCCACATTTGCAATACTGTCTCCTAGCTATGAAAAAGGTTGTTGGCTTATAGAGAAAGAGCAAAAGGGGGCTGCAAAAATGGTTAATGGTATAAGCAACATGGCATGTGAAGAAACAATGAAGATGTTGAATATAATTTCATTAGATATAGAAGGGTGAGAGGAGCTCTCATCAAGGTCCTTAAATTTGTTCATGGTCTGGAGAAGAGATATCTTGGGGAAATGTTCGACTTTAACAGAAATGATGCCATTAGAGGTCATCAATTCAAAATTAAGGTTAACCATAGAAGGACAAGGTTAAGAAAGTCTTTCTTCAACAACAGAGTAGTAGAACACTGGAACCAGCTGCCAGAAACCATTGTCAGTAGCAGCACATTGAACGTCTTTAAAAGCAGCATAGACAATCACTATAAGAATAGAAGGCTTGCTTCTCAGTATTACAGAGAGGGCTGATCGACGGTTTTGGTGCGCAACTGGTTGAGTGTAAATATTAAAACCAGGAAGGGCCCTTGTGGCTCATAGTTGCACAAATCTTTTAGGTATTTATGTCTTTATCGTATTTCATCATCTTTACTTATGTCTTTATATAATATATATATATATATATATATATATATATATATATATATATATATATATATATATATATATATATATATACATACATATATGTATATATATATATATATATATATATATATATATATATATATATATATATATATATATATATATATATATATATATATATATATGCACTATATATATATACATGTATATATATATATATATATATATATATATATATATATATATATATATATATATATATATATATATATATATATATATATATTTATTATAATGTATATATAATTATTACTATTGTACTATACTACAGTCGGCCGGCGACCCAACACTCTGCGGGTGACAGGTCACGTCGTACTCTCCCACCGAGTCGGCGCCAGAGGGCTTACTGTGAATTGGCTGTCGTGCTACGTGAGGCGGTGTGGGTCCTGGCGAGGGGTGGGCATACTGTGAGTTGGCTGTCGTGCTATGTGAGGCCATGTGGGCCCTGGCGCAGGGTGGGCTTACTGTGGGTTGGCTGTCGTGTTACGTGAGGCTGTTTGGGCCCTGGCGCGTGGTGGGCTTACTGTCAGTTGGCTGTCTTGCTATGTGAGGTGGTATGGGGTCCGGGCGGGGTTGGATTACTATGGATTGGCTGTAGTGCTATGTGAGGGGGTTTGGGCCCTGGCGCAGTGTGGGCTTACGATCAATTGGTTGTCGTGCTATGTGAGGCGGTGTGGGTCCCGGTGCGGAGTGGGCTTAGTGTGAGTTGGCTGTCGTCTTATGTGAGGCTGTGTGGGCCCTGGCGCGGGATGCGCTTACTTAGTTACCTGTCGTGATATGTGAGGCGGTGAGGGCCCTGGCGTGGGGTGGGCTTACTTTGAGTTGGCTCTCGTGCTACATGAGGCTGTGTTGGCCCTGGCGCGTGGTGAGCTTACTGTGAGTTGGCTGTCGTCCTATGTGAGGCTGTGTGGGCCCTGGTGCGTGGCGGGCTTACTCTTTATTAGCTTTCGTGATATGTGAGGCCGTGTGGGCCCTGGCGCGGGGAGGGATTACTGTGCGTTGGCTGTCGTGCTATGTGAGGCGATGTCGGCCCTGGCGCAGGGTGGGCTTACTGTGGGTTGGCTGTCGTGCAATGTGATGCCGTGTGGGCACTGACTCTGGGTTGGCTTAATGTCAATTGGCTGTCGTGCTATGTGAGCCGGTGTGGGCCCTGGCGCTGGGTGGGCTTAATTTGAGTTTGCTGTCGTGCTACGTGTGGCTGTGTGGGCCCTGGCGTGGGGTGGGCGTACTGTGAGTTGGCCGTAGTGCTATGTGAGGCAGTGTGGGCCCTGGCGCGGGGTGCGCTTACTGTGAGTTGGCTGTCGTGCTATGTGAGGCCATGTGGGCCCTGGCGCAGGGTGGGCTTACTGTGGGTTGGCTGTCTTGTTACGTGAGGCTGTTTGGGCCCTGGCGCGTGGTGGGCTCACTGTCAATTGTCTGACTTGCTACGTGAGGCCGTGTGGGCCCTGACTCCGGGTGGGCTTACTGTTAGTTGGCTGTCGTGCTATGTGAGGCGATATGGCCCCTGGCGTAGGGTGGGCTTACTTTGCGTTGGCTGTCGTGTTACGTGAGGTTGTGTGGCCCCTGGCGCGGGGTGGGCTTACTGTGAGTTGGCTGTCTTGATATGTGACGCCGTGTGGGCCCTGGCGCGTGGTGGACTTACTGTCAATTGGCTGTCTTGCTATGTGAGGCCGTGTGGGCCCTGACTCTGGGTGGGCTTACTGTGAATTCGCTGTCGTGCTATGTTAGTCGGTTTGGGCCCTGGCGCTGGGTGGGCTTACTGTGAGTTGGCTGTCGTGCTATGTGAGGCTGTGTGGGCCCTGGCGCTGGGTGGGCTTGCTGTGAGTTGTCTCTCGTGCTATGTGAGGCGGTGTGGGCCCTGGCCCGGTATGGGCTTGCTGTGAGTTGGCTGTCGTGCTATGTGAGGCGGTGTGGGCCTTGGCGCGGGATGGGTTTACTATGCGTTGCCTGTCGTGCTATGTGAGGCGGTATGGGCCCTGGCGAGGTTTGGGCTTACTGTGAGTTGGCTGTCGTGCTATGTGATGCCGTGTGGGCACTGACTCTGGGTGGGCTTACTGTCAATTGGCTGTCCTGCTATGTAAGGCGGTGTGGGACCTGGCGCGGGGTGGGCTTAATTTGAGTTGGCTAATGTGATATGTGAGGCTGGATGGGCCCTGGTGCGGGGTGGGCTTACTGTGAGTTGGCTGTCGTCCTATGTGAGGCAGTGTGGGCCCTGGCGCTCCGGGTGGGCTTACGGTGAGTTGGCTGTCGTGCTATGTGAGGCGGTGTGGGCCCTGGTGCTGTGTGGGCTTACTGTCAATTGGCTGTGGTGCTTTATGAGGCGGTGTGGGGCCTGGGGCGGGGTGGGCTTACCGCTCGTTGGCTGTCGTGCTATGTGAGGTTTTGTGGGCCCTGGCGCAGAGTGGGCTTACTGTGAATTGGCTGCCGTGCTATGTGAGGCGGTGTGGGCCCTGGCGCTTGGTGGGCTTACTGTGAGTTGGCTGTCGTGCTATATGAGGCAGTGTGGGCCCTGGCTCGGGGTGGGCCTACTGTGAGTTGGATGTCGTGCTTTGTCAGGCAGTGTGGGCCCTGCCGCAGGGTGGGCTTAGTGTGAGTTGGCTGTCGTGCTATATGAGGCAGTGTGGGCCCTGGCTCGGGGTGGGCCTACTGTGAGTTGGATGTCGTGCTTTGTCAGGCAGTGTGGGCCCTGGCGCAGGGTGGGCTTACTGTCAATTGGCTGTGGTGCTATGTGAGGCGATGTGGGCCCTGGCGCGGGGTGGGCTTACGGTGGGTTGGTTGTCGTGCTATGCGAGGCCGTGTGGGCCCTGGCGCTGGATGGGCTTACTGTCAATTGGCTATCGTCCTATGGGAGGCGGTGTGGGCCCTGTCGCAGGGTGGGCTTACTGTCAATTGGCTGTCTTGCTATGTGAGGCGGTTTGGGCCCTGGCGCTGGGTGGGCTTACTGTGAGTTGGCTGTCGTGCTATTTGAGGCGGTGTGGGCCATGGCGCGTTGTGGGCTTACTGGGAGTTGGCTGTCCTGCTATGTGAGGCGGTGTGGGCCCTGGCGCGGGGTGGGCTTACTGTGAGTTGGCTGCCTTGCTATGTGAGGCGGGGTGGGCTTACTGTGAATTGGCTGTCGTGCTATGTGAGGCAGTGTAGGCCCTGGCGCAGTGTGGGGTTACGATAAATTGGCTGTTGTGCTATGTGAGGCGGTGTGGGCCCTGGCGCCGGGTGGGCTTACTGTGAGTTGGCTGTCGTGCTATGTGAGGCGGTGTGGGCCCTCGCCCGGGATGGGCTTACTATGAGTTGCCTGTCGTTATATGTGAGGCGGTGTAGGCCCTGTCGCTTGGTGGGCTTACTGTTAATTGGCTGTCGTGATATGTGAGGCGGTGTGGGCCCTGACGCGCGGTGGGCTTACTGTGAGTTGGCTGTCGTGCTATGTGAGGCGGTTTGGGCCCTGGCGCGTGGTGGGCTTACTGTTAATTGGCTGTCGTGATATGTGAGGCGGTGTGGGCCCTGGCGCGCGGTGGGCTTACTGTTAATTGGCTGTCGTGATATGTGAGGCGGTGTGGGCCCTGGCGCGCGGTGGGCTTACTGTGAGTTGGCTGTCGTGCTATGTGAGGCAGTGTGGGCCCTGGCGCGGGGTGGACTTACTGTGAGTTGGCTGTAGTGTTATATGAGGCGGTGTGGGCCCTGGAGCAGAGTGAGATTACTTTGAGTTGGTTGTCGTGAAATGTGAGGCGGTGTGGGCCCTGGTGCCGGGTGGGCTTACTGTGAGTTGGCTGTCGTGCTATGTGAGGCGGTGTGGTCCCTGGCGCCGGCGTTCGCCGACCTGTCACGTGACTCGGCCGCTCCCCTGCTGCCAGCCGACGCGTCTGTCTGAATACCTGAGACCGTCAGATGCCGTCGATCTCGGCGATAAGCGGGCTGTCGTCGCCGACTGAGCCGCGGCGGTGAGTCGGCGGCCGGCACCTGACCGGGGACTGACTAGGGTATCAGCCAGGGCAGTCAGCCACAGCCAGCCACGGTCAGCCACAGGCAGCCAGGGTAAGCCACAGTCAGTCTCAGTCAGCCACGGTCAGCCACGGTCAGCCACGGTCAGCCACAGTCAGCCACAGTCAGCCACAGGCACCCACGGTTAGGCACAGTCAGGACGGCTGATTGGAGACGGCCTCTGGCACCAGCCAGTCGCGGACGGCGGGAGTCTGATGCGTTCGCGGCGGCGCGGCCTCCTCGGATGTGAGGTGAGGCGAGAACTGATGACCGCTGACAGCCACCGAGACGACTCGGCTGCACCTTCCCCGACGATATTGCAGCGCGCAGCGCCTGGCAATGGAAATAAATCGCCGCTCATTGCGGCGTCTCAGACCATCTCATGACCAGCTACCGGATCCAAGAGGCATTGCCGACTCTCGCACCCAACAGCCCAAGGCCAGCTGTAGGGCCACCAACAGTTCCTGCCGACTCTCGGACCCAACAGCCCAAGGCCAGCTGTAGGGCCACCAACAGTTCCTGCCGACTCTCGGACCCAACAGCCCAGGGCCAGGTGTAGGACCCCCAACAGTTCCTGCCGACCCTCGGACCCAACAGCCCAAGGCCAGCTGTAGGGCCGCCAACAGTTCCTGCCGAACCTCGGACCGAACAGCCCAAGGCCAGCTGTAGGACCCCCAACAGTTCCTGCCGACCCTCGGACCCAACAGCCCAAGGCCAGCTGTAGGGCCGCTAACAGTTCCTGCCGACCCTCCGACCCAACAGCCCAAGGCCAGCTGTAGGGCCGCCAACAGTTCCTGCCGACCATCGGACCCAACAGCCCAAGGCCAGCTGTAGGGCCGCCAACATTTCATGCCGACCCTCGGACCCAACAGCCCATGTCCAACTCTCCAGCTCGACATCCCATGTCGAGCTTCCGGGTCCAACAACCTCGGCCAGTTCCGGGATCCACCAATCGAACGGCTCGAGCAGTACTAGCAGTTGTGACCAATGTCTCGCAGTGTTATCACACCCGTGAGAACACCGTAGTCGGTCTGAACAGCATGCACTCATCTCACAGCCGGCCATAAATTGTGAGATGACCTGACGCGGTGGCCACAAAGTATGGCTGATCATAACGTGGCTCGACAGCTGCGCAGATGACTCGCTCCAGTGTTGTGTGGAGCGACCACCGTTGGGAGCGCCCTCTATACTGACTGTCGCTCCCACCACTGTAACAGATGGCAGCACCATCGTGACTTTGCGTGTCATGGTTAGGTAGATACGAAAATGACCGGAGGAGACAAATGCACAAATGCATGCCGAAATCCAGTTGGGCAAGTATTACAAGTCAAATGATCGCAGATAAATAAGTGAAAAGGAGAAGAAATTGATAATTTCACAAAGAGAAGAATTTCAAATAGCTAGGTGTCGAGGTTCTCGGAATGCTCTGACTTTGAGCACCAATGGAATATCGTGTAATAGGAATCTGCAGAAATCTGCCGTTCGAAGGAAGAAAAAAGCGAGTTCTCGCGCATTCGTTGTAACCTGTGCCTCTGTGTCCACGGTGTATAAAGGTGCATTCCATTTAAGCAATGCTGTGATTATCCCTTATATTGATTCAAACCGGCAAGAAGGATGCAGACGAAAATTGCATTCACACAAATGTGGACATGCACTTTCTTCCTTTCTGCGGCAGAAACAGGGATGATTTGCGATGGGTGACGATAGCGACAGTAGTATCAATTTAAATGAGGAGCTGGATGTCAAAGAAGTGCTTCAATCCATACTTTCGATTTTTTCAGAGTAGATGCTGGATGAATAAACAGCAAAGCGTGGCCGGGCACGCAAGCATCCGACGCCTCGGCTTCCACCGTTGGAGTTCCGAGAGCTATCCTGTTTCGGAAGGATTTATCCTGTTTATGCTCGCCCCTTATGCTCCTTAGCGTACAATTTCTGAATCACTTAGGCTCGAGCACGTACACCTGGCGACTTTTTCAAACCGTTCATCATTTGTAAGCCGCGAAAAGCAATAGGCGCATCATGCCATTTCAATGCCGGTACCTTTGGTGAGTGAAGTCTACAGAATGTCTGCAAACGATGCAAATTCACAGTCAACTTGTGATTGCAGTTTTGACATATTTGCTGTGATTTATTGTGTGACCTTGCTTTTGGTGAATCAGCTTGCACACCTTCTTTATGTCAGACATACGACATTTACCATGGGAAATGCTATCTTTCTTATTTAATAAAGTGCAAGTTGTAATTGACGCTGATAAAAATGAAATAATAGAGCCGAACCGGGATGCCACGTAGGTATTGTGTTGGTACCGTGCCGGCCTGTTGCCGACCCAGCCGACTGCGTTGCCCGGGACACCGGCGATTCATGCACACATTGGTCAGTATCATTTCAAGGATGCCGTTAGCCGCACGGACGAGACTGGAGCTGCCAGGACGCAGTGGTGATGTTGTGTTGTGACCGCAGTGCGAGCATGTTGTGACGTGTGTTGGTCAGCCGCTGAGGCTGGACGGGTGGTTGACAGGTAATCGATGTACTCTATGCACCCGTCGCACCAATCGAACGTCACAACACCAGACATCGGCGCGGTCAGCTGGCAGGCATTCTGAACAGCAAACCTCTCAGGGTGCCTCATGCTAGACGTTGTCAGTTGAGATGCACTCACGGGAAACGTCAAGCAGACGGGCGCCCACCAATGCCTTCCGGACCCGGAGCTTCGGGGTGCTATTGAGGTCTATGTACCACATTTTCCTCTACATCAGCCGGTTGTGAACAAATATCCTCGTTCTTCATCCTTCTTGAGTCGACGTTGTCTTTTTCCTGCATGGACAGAAAACGTACTCCTTAGGAAGTATTCCCAAACATTCCCCATACATTCCAGTACGTGTGTCCTGCTCTTTTAAGGGTATCCAGCCCGACACTTATAAGGGTGGTTGATACACTTTCAACTTTCAAGGTGTCCCTGCGCCCTTTACAAGTACCATAAAGAAGTATTCGGGCACCCCGAATACTTCTATATGGTACTTGTCATGTGTCTCGTGACTCATGCGTCCTTTACTTAACATGCTTAAATATATACCTGTATGTGGTTTTGGTGAACAACCCTTGAGCATCATGAGACGTGTGTAACCCAGATGTGTAACACCGGTGTCAGGTTCACAACATCCATAAAGTTTAAAGAACCTGAAAGTTATACGAACGTAACGCCGGTGTCAGATTCTGAATGCCACAACGTGTGGCGAACCTGACAGTTATCCGGGTGTGTCACCGGTGCCAGGCTAAAGCTACATCCATACGGGGAGGTGTTATCTGGAGCTACATCCATACGGGTGAGGTGCTATCTGGAGCTACATCCATACGGGGAGGTGTTATCTGGAGCTACATCATTACGGGTGAGGTGCTATCTGGAGCTACATCCATACGGGGAGGTGTTATCTGGAGCTACATCATTACGGGTGATGTGTTATCTGGAGCAACATCATTACGGGTTATGTGTTATCTGGAGCTACATCATTACGGGTGAGGTGCTATCTGGAGCTACATCCATACGGGGAGGTGTTATCTGGAGCTACATCATTACGGGTGAGGTGCTATCTGGAGCTACATCCATACGGGTGAGGTGCTATCTGGAGCTACATCATTACGGGTGATGTGTTATCTGTAGGTACATCCATATTGGTGATGTGTTATCTGTAGCTACATCCATATGGGTGAGGTTATGACATCAGTATGCTTACCGATGTCATGTCATATGCAGTAGGGCAATGGATGTTTTCAGCCTAAGCGTGTCAGCGTTTCATCTAGGGGAGGAAAAGAGAGAAAAAAATGGACAACATGTGAATATTTTTTTCAAAGCGATATCATTTACGTTGCCATCGGGAAGTTGGGAGGGTGGGCTGAATTTGGAACAAATGGTAATAATGCATCACAAGTAGTGGCGGAGACAGGAGACATTCCCAATCGCGGATCTAGGAGGTGACGAGAGACATTCAGGAAATGGCGGATGCTAGGAGCACAACAAGGAATGGCGCGACGAGGATGACACTTTGCCAATGGCGGATCAAGGAGTGGAAGAAGTGAAGTGAGGGTTAGCTACTGAAATCAGCGGCAGGCAGTGGCGGAACCTAGATATTTCCTTATGACAACTTATTTTCGTAGCGTTCCCACTCGAGCCTTTCGGGACACACCAAAGGCCACTGCACAGGACACCAGACCCGTCACACTGATGCCACACCAAAGGCCACTGCACAGGACACCAGACCCGTCACACCAGACGCCACCAACACCAAACCAAAGGCCACTGCACAGGACACCAGACCCGTCACACTGCGACGCCACACCAAAGGCCACTGCACAGGACACCAGACCCGTCACACCGACGCCACACCAAAGGCCACTGCACAGGACACCAGACCCGTCACACCGACGCCACACCAAAGGCCACTGCACAGGACACCAGACCCGTCACACTGATGCCACACCAAAGGCCACTGCACAGGACACCAGACCCGTCACACCGACGCCACACCAAAGGCCACTGCACAGGACACCAGACACGTCACACCGACGCCACACCAAAGGCCACTGCACAGGACACCAGACCCGTCACACCGACGCCACACCAAAGGCCACTGCACAGGACACCAGACCCGTCACACCGACGCCACACCAAAGGCCACTGCACAGGACACCAACCGCACACCGACGCCACACCAAAGGCCACTGCACAGGACACCAGACCCGTCACACTGACACCTCACCAAAGGCCACTGCACAGGACACCAGACCCGTCACACTGACACCACACCAAAGGCCACTGCACAGGACACCAGACCCGTCACACTGTCGCCACACCAAAGGCCACTGCACAGGACACCAGACCCGTCACACTGTCGCCTCACCAAAGGCCACTGCACAGGACACCAGACCCGTCACACTGTCGCCTCACCAAAGGCCACTGCACAGGACACCAGACCTGTCACACCGACACCACACCAAAGGCCACTGCATTGTACCCGCACCTGCAGTGTAGACGTACACGAGGTGAGGCCACGGACGCAGAACAGGACGGCATTTGTGACGTCAATGTCGCCCGTATAACCGGCAATAGACGCCAGTAGGGACGATAAATTATTCTGAAGGTTTGAAGCACGATTTTACTTCCAGATAGTGCTTGAAATCATCGCGCGACCGAATATCATACCGCAGAAAGTATCCCGGCAAACAGCGGAAATCTGAAATACATGGAAGCCATGCAATAGCATGACTTCAAGGCAAATCGAACCTAAGATTAAACACGTGTTCCCTCGCTGCAATACTATGAAGCAGTGATCGGCGTCGCTGACGACTGACGTCGGCAGCCGCCCTGCGCCCCAGGTGTGTACACTGCAGCACATGTAGCCGACGCACCTCCCACCTTTGAGGCATCCTACCTGCGGGGGCACGTAACTGGTGACAAGTTTAACAAGATCAATCGTACAATTATGTCGAAAGGTTAACTTCCATGCCACGAACTTGCACTAGAAGAGAAAATGCGAGCTTCCACATCCGGACCTGAACTTCGTACCGGCGCCTCGAACTATAGCAGTGTATATATACCATGTTATCGACCTGCATGTCTTACAGACACTACCACCCACCCATCCATCTACACCTACACATACCCACATATGCATATATATATATATATGTGTGTGTGTGTGTGTATGCATGTATGTTTGTATGTACGTGTGTATGTATGTGTGTGTACATATGTATGTATGTATGTATGCATGCATTATATCACGGGGACCGCGTCAATCTCGGTCTCCAGCTCGCTGGGACACTGTGGAACTGATTCGGACCAGGGACACAGGTGGCGCCACCTGAGCCTCAGAGCTCGCCGCCGTGGCGCTGACTGTTCGAAAGACTAGTCGCGAGCACCTCTGACGCCCATATCTTGCTTGTTGGCAGGAAAATCCCTGATGAACGCACCGGCCAATGCAGAGGAGGAATTCCGACACGAGCCCCCCTCCATATCACGAAGTTAGCAATATTAGATCAAATTTCATATGTATGAGGAAATTCCTCGACATCTAACCTTCGTGTATGAACATAATTGATGCCAGAACATAGCAACGCTCTGCCGACCTCTGACTGCGAGGAAAGCATTGCCGTGGTGATGCCCAGACATGTTCTAATAGGAAGGGACACGGCGCTTCTACGTCAGGCTATTATCAGCGGTGACCCGGAAAACTCGCTTAGATTGTTCAGGTGACTCTTCGTGACTGTCCAGTTGTAAAGAGGTCGAGACGTTTGTCACTGATGCAATGTTTTCGGGCAGCATCAATATGTTGCTCTCCAGAAATGAAGGCCTCTGCTTCTGGGATAAAGGTGGCTGCTTCGGAGAAGTATGTGGTTGATTCTGGGATAAACGTTGCTAATTTGACCGAGCATTGCGTGCTGCTCGGTGGCGGGAGAAGCGAGACCAATGAACACCATTCATCATGGCCTCACATCGCACCATTTATAGGTAATATATCGCTGCCAGATGGCCTACGGCTGCACAATGGTGCACGACATACGGCTGAACAATGGTGCACGCTCGGCAGAGCATGAATATGTTATCGGGTGCGGTGTAGTTCTGGTGGTCCTTGCCGTATCATTGTTTGAGTGTGGTTGGTAGATGTTGGTGTTGGAATGTATATACCTTGTGGTATGAGAGACCATGACATGTGTTTATTAAGTATCGGTATTTGGTTCATAATTTCCAGGGATACTTCTATTTTCAGCTGTGCAACGTGTCCAGGTGTCAATGTTAAATCATTTAGAGTCGATAGTTGAGTTGGTGTGATAATCCGTTATAGTATCCTCCAGGAGTGTACTTCGAGTACTTTCTTGCATTTCTGACGTGTTCATTAAGCCACTCTATAATGCTACACCACCCCGACAAAGCATCTATACTGTCCCCGATCGTGTTACCGTGTGTAACGGGAAGGTTTTGATCTTGATACCGTTTGCGTGTATTTTTTGTGTCGTGACCTATTTTGTCTGCATTCTGCTTTGACCTAGCTCTTTCCTAGCGGAAAACTAATATTCAGGACGGAACTTTCCATGCATTCTTGCCCTGTTCTGTGCGCAGATGACAACGTGCATAATCTTTACCACTGTTGAAAAAGGCTCGGCGCCGAAATACATCGCAGTGATGGAAGGTACTTTTGGATCATTCTATATTCTGATTATGATGACCTTAAGAGCACTGTTCATCATCATACTACTTAACATAATGATAAGGACAGTGCAAAAATAGATGAATAATCATTAACATTGTAAATGCCTAGCGATTGTAGACGTGTTGGCTCTTAATCCCCTTACTTTGAGTAAAATTGAAACAATAACTGACCAATTTGATTATCCACAAATATGCCGCGTAGTTGACGTTCGTGCAGACGTTCCCGGGAGCTCTGTCCCAAGAACTGGACTTCCCTCTGTCCGTGAGAGAGTATGTGCTTGTCATTATTGATATGGGGCATCTGTCGCGACGGTGACCATCACGTCCGCCAGGGAAATGCGTGCTAGGTACTGAGCCCTGGCTTCATCGCATTGTTCGTTTATGTGGTTTGTATCATGTCATAACGTAGCCTGCAACACGTCATCACGTGGTCTTTATCACGTTATCACTTGGCCTGAATCACATCATCACGTGCCACGTATCGCGTCATCACGTGGCCAGCATCGCATTTTCGCATGATCTGTACCACGTCATCACATAAAGACATAAAGACATAAAAGGTTAGTGCAACTACGAGCCACAGGGGCCCTTCTTGGTTGCACTCTGCACACTGAACCAGTTGCCCACCAAATCTGTCAATCAGCCCTCCCTGTAATACTGAAAAGCAAGCCCTCTATTCTTATAATGATTGTCTATGCTGTTTTTAAAGATGTGCAATGTGCTGCTACTGACAATGCTTTCTGGTAGCTGGTACCAGTGTTCTACTACCCTATTGGTGAAGAAAGTCTGCCTTAACCTTGTTCTGCTGTGGTTAACTTTAATTTCGAATTTATGACCTCTAAATGCATCATTTCTGTTAAATTCAACAAACATTTCCCCAAGATATCCCCTCTCCAGACCATGGACAAATTTAAAGACCTCGATGAGATCTCCTCTCAGCCTTCTATATCTAAGTGAAAACATATTCAATTTCTTCAATCTTTCCTCATATGCCAGGTTGCTTATACCATTAACCATTTTTGTAGCCCTCTTTTGTACTCTCTCTAAAAGCCAACACACTGTTTTATAGCTAGGAGACCAAGCTTGGATGCAGTATTCCAAATGTGCCCTGACAAATGTACAGTAAAGCTTCCTGATGACTTCCTCACTTCTGTATGACACATTCCTATTTATTGCCCCGAGCATTCTCAGTGCCTTCTTCCTGGCTTCCTTGGTCTGTTCTGATCCCCCAATTTTGTGTTTAGAATAACACCTAAATCCCTCTTCTGTTGAGTCACTGAAAGCACTTGGCCACCCATCAAGTATGGAGCCTTCATATGCTGCTTACCTACATGCATGATTTTGCACTTACCAAAATTAAATTTCATTTGCCATTCTTCGGACCACTTCACAAGTTCGTCTAAGTCTTTTTGCAGCGAGATATCCTCATTTTGACCTGTTATTGCCCTAAAGACCTTCAAATCATCCGCAAATTTCAGAACTTTACTGCTTAGGCCACTTTCAATGTTATTTGCAAACATAATGAACAGTAGTGGCCCCAGTACTGACCCAAGGGGGACTCCACTAAGAACATTTTTCCATGACTTTGTACCATCTAGCATCACTCTGCTGTCTATCTGTAAGCCACAACGTGGCTATATCACGTGGCCTATATCACTGCATCATGTGGCCTGGACCATGTCATCACGTAGCGCGTATCACATCATCACGTGGCCTATATCACTGCATCATGTGGCCTGGACCATGGCATCACGTAACGCGTATCACATCATCACGTGGCCTATATCACTGCATCATGTGGCCTGGACCATGGCATCACGTAACGCGTATCACATCATCACGTGGCCTATATCACTGCATCATGTGGCCTGGACCATGGCATCACGTAACGCGTATCACATCATCACGTGGCCTATATCACTGCATCATGTGGCCTTGACCATGACATCACGTAACGTGTATCACATCATCACGCGGCCTATATCACTGCATCATGTGGCCTGGACCATGACATCACGCAACGTGTATCACATCATCACGCGGCCTATATCACTGCATCATGTGGCCTGGACCATGACATCACGTAACGCGTATCACATCATCACGCGGCCTATATCACTGCATCGTGTGGCCTGGACCATGACATCACGTAACGCGTATCACATCATCACGCGGCCTATATCACTGCATCGTGTGGCCTGGACCATGACATCACGTAACGCGTATCACATCATCACGCGGCCTGCGCCACGTCAGCAAATGACAGGCATTATGTCGTCATGTGGTCAGTATGACGTCATCACGTGGCACGTATCACGTCATGACATGGCCTGTACACGTTATCACTTAGCCTGCATCACGTCGTCCATATTCCGTGGCATTGTCAGAAACTATCATCCCCCTCACTTCATTACCGGTTTGTATACCGGATTGTCCGTCTTCTTCACGGGTTCTTGCGGGTACGTGGAATATTGACAGCATTGTGTAATTTATCATCAGGGAAGATTTGTGCACACGATGGTACGTGAGGGGAACATTGTACATTGACTGAATTCGATTGTGATATTCATTTATCTCTGCGCTTTCCGGTGATATTGAAGCATGCTCACCTGCTTTTTTATGTTATTTATATGGGAGATAGTGACATCGAATAATATATTTTTTCCCAGCTATTTCAAGTGGTAGATTTCGAGTCGTTAGCTTGGCGCTGTGCAAAACCGATTGATACAGTTAAGAAAATGCATTACAAAATACGAGTAAAATTCATATTTCACCATGAACATAATAATTTCACAATGATGTTTACCAGACACGTTTCAAACTATTCAAGGCTTGCTAACATCAGCCACTGACTGCAGTTCGCTAGTTGCTGCAAAATTTGGCACGCTTGGGCCGCACAAATTAGGAAATCCATGTCTCTGAACTTATCTGGTGCCGTTTGCGCAATGAAAACACTGTCAATCTTTTATTCTCTCCGGTCGATTTCGAAGACGAGAATGTCGACGCCTTATCAAGAGATGGTGTCCTTTCTTTCTAACCTGTGCTTTGAAAAACCAATGGTTTGCATCCATCTTTCTGATCGTTCTCCTATCTCTCTCTCTCTCTCTCTCTCTCTCTCTCTCTCTCTCTCTCTCTCTCTCTCTCTCTCTCTCTCTCTCTCTCTCTCTCTCCCTCTCTCTCTCTCTCTCTCTCTCTCTCTCTCCTCTCTCTCTCTCTCTCTCTCTCTCTCTCTCTCTCTCTCTCTCTCTCTCTTTCTTGTTCTTAAACTCCTGAACATTTCCTTAATGACGCTTTATTACCGACAGGCATAATGATAAATGACGCTTGGGTTTTGGAAATGAATCCGTTTGCCCTTTGACTGCACCAAACATCTGAGAAAGTCCTCCCTGATATGTTGTCTCCCAGTGTGTGCATCCGAAACATCTTGACCATCTGCTCCGTCATCATCCTTGCGTACGGTGTCACAGCCAGGGGTTTGTGGCACAGGGGGTTTCCTTCCGCGTCACATTGTGTGATGTGTTTCCCTCGGGGACTTTTCTGGGCAGTTCTTTACCTCCAGTATCCCTCTAACTCGTCTGCTAAACCCCACCACTCGGTCGCCCACGTCAGAACAGATCAACGGACCCGGCTTTCTGATCTCGGCTCGGTTGTGTAAATTGAGGTCGAAACATTTGTAAGCGTAGGTTAACACGCGCCCTGGAGGGGGGTGGGGTGCGAAATCACCCCATCCCCTCCTGTTTTTCGTAGATAACTCCAGATTTTACCGGCCGATATACGCCATTATTTGTGTACCTGCCCATAAATGACCGGCGAGTCGTTTAAAGTAAGAAAAATGAAAGTCGACTAAAAGGTTTCGAGTTAGAGGTCGCTAAATTAAAAAAAAAATTATCAGCGCCAGATCACAGATATCGGCGCTGTTGCACTTCTCGTATATTAGCGAAAAGGAAGTGTTCTTGGCAAAACTAGCGACATATTTGATGTACATTGTCATGCTACATTGTTCCAGAGTCATGTCAAGTCACCGAGTTCAAGTCAGGTCAAGTTCATAACAGGTTAACACACGCCCTAGAGGGAGGATGGCGAAGTCCGCCAATCCTTCAGATATTTCGTACATAACTCCATATTGCACTGGCCGATATACGCCACGTTTTTGCGTACCTCCTTAGAAATGACCAAAGCGCATTGCTTAAGGGAAGAAAAATGGAAATCGCCGATAAGTTTTCAAGTTAGGGGCCGTTAAAGTAAAAACAATTCGCAGCGCCACACCAGAAAAATCGGCGCTGATGCGCTTCCCGTATATTGGCAATAGGGAAGTGTTCTTGACAACACTAGCGACTTGTTTGATGTATTTGTTATGCTATATCATGAAAGTCATGTTAAGTTTCCGAGGTCAAGTCAGGTCAAGTTCATGACAGGGTAATGGTACCAAACTTGGTCAACTGTAATGTGTAATGAATGCAAATGACTCATGCGATTGATTTCACATTACGTGTTACTCCCTATACATCTCGAAGTCTACTGTTTGTCATTGTGTGCCTGAGCGTTTCCATACTTTATTCATGTATTTCACTCCTTTCTTTGCGAAGCCGATTGTGCCGTGCCGCCCAACGGAGCAGTCGTGTTGGGAGCCCGGTTCCGGTAACTGGAGCAGGTAATGACCTAATGAAGTGCTCCTATAGGTGACCTGAGGTCAAATGGCGGATCTGACATCCGTATTGCATCATTAGTAATGTTCAAAACATAATTACTGCCAATTTCGGAGCATTTAAACACAATCACAGCGATCCATAACAATGACAAGCGAAGCCATGCAAAACCGGAAAATTTTGCAATTTTGACCCCATTTGACCTTGAAGATATTGACCTAAAGTCACGAACATTGCACACAATATATTTCGCTATCGTTCCCATCTACCCTGCGAATTTCGTTGCTCCAGCCTTCATAGGAGCTGAGATCTTAGGGGGGCGGAATCCGCCCCCTTCAGTGCGCGTTATTTTCATAGGCACCTCCAGGGCGCGTGCTAACTTACTGATCGTTTTTTTAATAGATCCTATGACCTACCTACTGATGCGTGCAGAAACGGCAAAGCGTCACGAACCTTCCTCCTGACTAGGAATTTAATATACTCAGACACACTGCTGAGATGCTGGCCAGATGATGCATATCTTACGAAAAGGCCAGTTTGTATGATAATGCCTTGTAGAGCACTGGTTCTCAACCGGAAAGGCACGCCTCCATAGGAGGTGTGAGCAGGTCTCAATCGAGTCGCTCCTCCATAGTAGGCGTGGGCAGGTCCCAGCTGAGGCGCGCCTCCCTAGGGGACGTGGGAAGGTCCCAGTTGAGGCGCGCCTCCCTAGGGGACGTGGGCAGGTCCCAGTTGAGGCGCACCTCCCTAGGGGACATGGGCAGGTCCCAGTTGTGGCGCACCTCCATAGAGCGCGAGGGCAGGTCCCAGTTGAGGCGCGCCTCCCTAGGGGACATGGGCAGGTCCCAGTTGTGGCGCACCTCCATAGAGCGCGAGGGCAGGTCCCAGTTGAGGCGCACCTCCCCAGGAGGCGTGGGCAGGTCCCAGTTGAGGCGCACCTCCCTAGAGGACATGGGCAGGTCCCAGTTGAGGCGCACCTCCATAGAGCGCGAGGGCAGGTCCCAGTTGTGGCGCACCTCCCTAGGGGACATGGGCAGGTCCCAGTTGAGGCGCACCTCCCTAGGGGACATGGGCAGGTCCCAGTTGAGGCGCACATCCATAGGGGACATGGGCAGGTCCCAGTTGAGGCGCACCTCCCTAGAGGACATGGGCAGGTCCCAGTTGAGGCGCACCTCCCTAGAGCGCGAGGGCAGGTCCCAGTTGTGGCGCACCTCCCTAGGGGACATGGGCAGGTCCCAGTTGAGGCGCACCTCCCTAGGGGACATGGGCAGGTCCCAGTTGAGGCGCGCCTCCCTAGGGGACGTGGGCAGGTCCCAGTTGAGGCGCACCTCCATAGAGGGAGAGGGCAGGTCCCAGTTGAGGCGCACCTCCATAGAGCGCGAGGGCAGGTCCCACTGGAGTCGCCCAGCTCTTGATTGCACAGCACAGCAAAAGCTCTGTTAACATTAGTCAGTAAATGTTCGAACACAAATTCGAGTGCATGTAAAACCTCCCACCGGCGAGGAATACCGGTCGTTACTTCTGGGTAATTTTGATACCATGAGTATGTATCCAATTATCTATGGCCTTCGAGCATGCCATAACTTCTAAAATGAATAATGAATACAGTTTAGTTAATGGATGGGTTCGAATTTCGCAGCGCACCCCTCTCCCGCTTCCAGCTCAACCGGTCCTGTTGGGATCTGCGTCTGGGTCGCATAACTCGACACGAGCCTGGCGCGTCTGGACGTTTTCGCACGTTCCCGGTCACGCATTCAACGGCCGCCGATTCCGGTACCCCTCGGCCTGCCGGCCCGGCGCAGCCAGCTCGCCGGCGTCTGCGGCGCATTGAAGCCGATGTCATGCGATAGCGTGTGGCCGACGTGAACCGCCTGAGGAGGGACGGCCAGCCGGCGGCGGCGGCGGCGGCGGCGGCGGCGGGTTCCGGGGGCCCGCCACGGCCGCCAGCCGCTTTATGCAAAACGTCCGCCGCGGCGTATGCAAACGCCGCGACCGCGCCGAAAAACTTTCCCGCCACCGGCCGCCGTAAAGGAGATTAGGCGGCGGCGTATTTGCATACCCTCCCAGAACCATCACGTTTCAAAGCAGCACTCGGCCAACCCTTCCATGCATACTGGCCGGTCATTAGGACGCCGGTCGACATTTGCATGCGACCGACGCGGCCGACCGGTTTGCGGCGGCGCCGACTCGAGCCGCGCCGTCGGCCGAGCCGCCTCCGCTCTCACGAGGCGACATTTGCATGTTTGCATATGCGTCGCGCCAAAGCGGCGCCGCCGCCTTTGGCACGGCATTAGCCGTTGTCGCGGCGATTGTCGCACCGATTGTCGCGGCGCCCAGGTGTGCGCCACTCGTCGTCTACGCGCGACACTCGGCTTCGGCTGCGTATGGGAGCCATGGAAGTTGTCGGCGTCCATGGTCTGACCGGACGGGGCCGTGAGGTCTCGGCTTCGTCATGGTCTTGGAGTCGGTTCAGGCCCCGCGCCCTGTCCACACCGAGGTCCGACAGCAGCCTCTGTTGCAGCGTGGGCTACTATCCCCGGCTCAATGTCAGCGACAAGGACGACTAGCGATGCCAGCCGACGACCTGTTCCGACAGAGAGAGGCGCGCCGCCCGCCCCGAGCTGGCTGACCGGAAGCTCCCCAGACACGCTTCCTCCCGGTGGGCTGCGGCACCGTCGGCTTCCGGGGCCATCGCAGCACATGCGATCCACCCAGCGGCCAACTGTCCGCCTCTTATTAGCCTCACTCGAGATCCGCGATGGCAGCGCGGCGTACGGCTTAATGGCGTGGCACGCTATCAGCCCACAGGAAGAGCAAACAGACGGCACCCATTACCATATGCTAATGGGTCGCCGATGCCCGCCCACATACCGGTGGGTAGTCCCCCGGAAGTTTGGGTGTGGTTGTCGTATTCCGGTGGGTAATCCACCGCAATTTTGTGTGTGGTTGTGAATTGCCCGCAGCCCCACAACAGCTTGGTCAATTGTCTACTTTGTTTGTTAGTTTGTTTGCACATCAGCTTGTTAATTGGTCAGTTGGTTGTCAGTTGTTAATTGTCTCCCCCATCCCGAAACGGTCAAAATCTAAGCTTCTGAATCCCCTACCCATATTGCTATTGCACATATTATTGGGGTGCGTTTCTGAATATTGTAGGGGCAGTGGAGATTATTGGAGGGACATGCTGTACATCGGAAGAGCATGTGTTCTCACAAAGAGATGCAAACCTCTGTCACTGTCCAAAAGCCAGTCTAATATGAACTCTGGCTGTGCTCTGATAGCTTAGCCATTATTGCGAGTTCCGACACCACTGACACTCCTCTATTGTAACAACACTTGATCACTTGTGTCGTAATACAAAGCCATCAGGTCGGCTTCTTATGATTTGGGTACCACACTCTGATAGTTCGAGATTGGCTTCATATCAATGGAGTACCCCACCCGGGCAATTGCGGATCGGCTTCTTATTATTGTGGTACGCCACCCGGGTGGATCCAGCCAGGGGCCAGCAGGACGCTCAATGCCACTTTAGTCTTCTTTAATACAAATGATGGCCAAATTTAGTATGTTTTTTTTTTTCGTACCCGCCGCCGTTTTCGGTACATCGTATGAAGAAGGTCAACAGCTGATACTGTCCTCAGGTCTGTACAAATAGAAATTGGGTGAGGTTTCGGAAAACAGCGAAAAATTATTGATCCATCTGAATATGTCGCCATTCTGGTCTCGGGAGTGACGAAATATTATGTTTAAAGATGGACAGCCGTAGGAAAGAGAAACAGGGAGACAGCGAGAACAAGCTTAGAAACCTGGGCAATTTTAATTTTGTGGGTGCTACGTGAAAATAAAAGAGCTGTCGCCCCCCAGTTGTCGGTCGTTGTTGTGCATCGTGGTGGTGTCATGAATGCATGAGGCGGGCGGGGGCGGGGGGTAGGGGCAGTCACGGTAACCATGTCTTTGGTCGGAAGGGTGGACTGCTGTCACAGTTGAGGCTACATAGAAGGAAGCTTGGGTCGACTTGGCCGCTAAGCAAAATATCTGGCCAGTGATGACAGAGGGACGAGGAATTAGTCAGATGGGCCGGGATTAGTGTTGTGGTCAAGGTCCAGGTCAAGGTCACAGTACGGTCACAGATGCCGGAGGATAGACTCAAGTGACATCTAATACCACAAGACACGACCTGGACTAGGGGAACGGAGAGTCAGAAGTGGTATCGGAGCCAGGGCCAGATATGGGCGGGACACTGTCAGTTCAAAGTCTGGTCTTGACCTGTCCTCAACATCATTGTGACTGACCATAGCTATTGTCCTATTACCCGGCAAAATCCCTGTGCCACGACCTGGTTATTGGTATGACCCTGACTCTGATACCTAAAATATCCATCGCCAAGATCCTTCATCAGTCTGAACTACCGTCAGCTGGAACTGGCGCTCTCACGCTCCAATGGCGGCGTCTCTATTCCTGGACTTGGCCCGCACAATTCTGACCCTCATCCACACACCAAACTTTACTTTTAATGAGCAATTGTTCCCAAAATACAAACGCTGCCTTCATTACAAATTGCGCTACATGTGGGATAGCTTCGCGCAGCGCGGGAAAAGACACACCGCTTGGGGTGGGCTGAGCCGCCTAATGCCTCCAGCGAGTCGATATGTTGTCGCTCTGGCATCAGTTTAGTTTGTCGTATTCCTCCCCTGCAACTGTCTTTCGAATTCGTCTGCAATCGCTTATTCTTTTTCGCTTGATCGACAGCGAATGCGGCTGGCGCCGACTTCCGACAAAGAATACCCGCGCCGACCAGTCGGACAATATCTCAGCGCGGCGAATAGTTTCGCCTTGTCGGAATCCCGCAGCACACACCATTTAACACAGAGCTGGTGTATTGGAGAGGCGATAACTCACGTGCCTTGGCGCCGCCGCTCCACCGAGGTGGGGCCCGCTCCCCTTCCCCGCCGGCCGCCACGCGCTCCCATTGGCTGACGCTAGGGCCGACAGCCAATCAGCACGCAGGCGGGCGGCGTTGTCATAGTAACGGCAACTTTTCCATGGGACGTGCGACAACGGAAAAATTCATAGCTGCCCTGGGAAATCCGGCGGTCGTGCCCAAAATGAAGGCTGCTGAAACGAGCCGGTTGCAGCACCTTCGGCTGCGTTGAGGGCGCCTGAAGTCGGCGGCATCCGGGAGGGTGAATGGCTGTTGGCTGTTGAGATTGCCTCTCGAGGTGGTAGAGGTTACTTCGTGCAGCCCGATGCCAAGCTGTGGCCAGTGCAAGATAACAGAGGCTATCCAAGGGGATGCCACACCCCGTTTGTTAACTAACAATACACTGCATCAAACCAGAAATCTTGAAATCTTCACCGAGGAAAATCATCAATTTGCAGCGCGCATCGCCCGCCGAAAGCGGTGTTTGTTTCATCACCTTTGTTTTGAGTGCCTCCTCCCCTGAAGGAAATCCTCGCTGCTCTCCTGCCAGGCAATGCAATAAGATAAAGATATGGCTCTCGGAAGAAAATATCGACCCGACAAATGAGCCGATATATGGTTATTTAGAATAGAAACATCCAGCAGCACAGCCCATTGAGTGGGTGTCAACGACTGCCTGGAGGGCCAGGAGTGGATGCGGGGGTGCATTGGGGGAAAATGCGTCCCATTGAAGGTGCGCGGCATATTTTCCGGTACCGGAGGCATTGGGGATGAACGGCCATTCTGGAAGGCTCGGGTGCATTGCCCCGCTGAACGCATTTGTCAGCCAGAGGTGCCCCTCGAAAAGGATCAGGTGCCCTCTTGGAATGGACAGGCGCCTTCTGAACCGACAAAGTGCCCTCTCAATGTGCTCCAGTTTACACCCACTCCACGACTTTTCAGCACAATGGATCCTTCCAGGTGCTTCCTCAGTGCCACCCCTGCAGACAAGTGCCCCCAGACAACTCCTGAATCCGCTCCTGTAAACGACCTCTCACTTTGAATAGTCTTCCGTATAGGAAATCGTTTGCCACATCAAGATGGCTCTTTGAGTAGTCTGAAAATGATGAAGCTATCATTTATGGGGTCAAATACATCTGACGTATTCCAATGCTGACTGAGTATGCAATATTTTCAACCGTCTGGCAATTGCGGAACTTATATCGGCGGTGTCTATCCTCCAGTGTGCATGCTCTATTTCTCCGTGTACAAACTCTATTTTTCAGCATGCATGTTCTATGAACAATTCCCAATTGTTTTCTTCCATGCGCAAATGACGAAGACGATCTTTGATGAGCCCATTGCTTGTTTGTGTTTCCCGCTGTTCTGATTCCAGTTGCCCGGTACCCGCTGTTACTATTTCCAGCGGGCCGGCACCCGGTATCACCGATGTCAGCTGCCCGCTACGCAATGCTACTAATTTCAGCTGCCCAGCACTCAATGTCACTGATTCCAGCTGCCTGGTACTGGGTGCCACTGACTCCAATTGCCCGGTACTGTGTGCCACTGACTCCAGTTGCCCGGTACTGGGCGCCACTAACTCCAGCTGCCCGGTACTGGGCGCCACTGACTCCAGCTGCCCGGTTCTGGGCGCCACTGATTACAGCTGTCGGTTTCCGGCGTGGAGTTATAGGCGAGCTATACGTGCGCCACGTTCGTCTGAAGGGCGCCATGATTGCCAGCGATTGAGAGATCTCTATTTCAGACCACGTCGGCAGACTGTTCGGAATTTTTGCTAGATCTGAAGTGCTCTTGACAGGGTGGATCGGCTGCTCGGAAATAGCTGGCTACCGTATCGGCCTCGTAATTTAAAATACATCAAACGACTGACATCCTTTCAGAACTGCATTGAAATTGGACTTGCTAATCTATCAAGTGGATGCCGAGGGTTCGGATAAAGCATCACCATAAGTCTTGTCATTAAAGCGTATTTGCGTCATGTGGAGAAAAAGACTACATTTGAAAATGTGAAACGATAAAAAACGGATCAGTGCAGCGGGATAATTGTATGATTTTTGATGAATGCAACGAATCTCCTATTGCAGTAATCAACACATAAACATTATATTATTGTATTGTGAGACATTCTTAGCTTTGACAAAGGTCTTGCTAGGTAAATCTAGAAGATGAAGGTTATACAATAATTGCGTGCAGCGTTCTGGTGGGAATTATGTCTTGTGTTCGTCTTCTGAAATGTAAATTCCTGCTACATATGTTTTTAACTCCTCTTTGGATCGATTACAAACTTTGAAATCGGCTTCTGTTGAAACTGGCAATCCTTCACTATGGAATGTTTTTGCCTGGTCGACCCTGGCAGAATCATTTCGGCCAGCAAAAACAATTTATTGATGCCGGTGCGTAGGGGCATTTTTTAGAGCTACACACTGAAAGGAGGTGCGAATTACATTTCTCCTTGTGCGGTGTCAGGTGCAACCATATTTTTATATGTGCAATGTCAGGTTTCGTTTTATTTTTATCTCTCCAGTTTCAAGCGGCATTTTTCCCTGTGCAGGGAGAAGTGAGGGTGGTGTGCTGAGAGTTCCCCCAACTGCAGTATCACGAGGAGACGTCTCCAATATCGACGCATTGGCAGTGTTGGATCGAGCCTGCCGACTTCGCGTGATCAATAACGCGGGAACGCTGGTCCCCGGCAAAGACCAAGGAATCTCATTAGAAAATAAATATGACGTCAGAATTGAATGTGGGAAAACTCGACTTGTCGCCATCCCTTTGCTCGAGGCTGGATAGATGTTGAACAAATCTTGTAAATTTCAAACATTTCAAGGAGAGAGTGACAGATGTTTGAAGTTCCTGGAGAGATGCCCAGGGGCGTGTGAGTTAACTTAAACTTCGGGATAAAATGAATAACCACCATTTACATGTTTCTATCTAGGTAGCATCAACGAGATGGTTTTTTGGATTTTAGATGGAGCAATTGTGGCCGTTCTGCTACTCCGTTCTGCTACTATGTCGACGGTAATTAGTGCATGGACAATGGACTCCGCAAGCGTCGATAGCGGGGAAGTAGGGAGGGATGTCCTTTACATTTTCCCTCAAAGTGTCATCATTTTGGAAAGGCAAAACTTGCGTTGATCCTAGTGTTGGCTTGATGGTCATGCCTCATTGCTCATGCCTCATGCACCCCAGTGGACCTGTCGTTGGTCTGACCGCGGCTAATTGAGGCCCTTCCAAACTCCCGACAGCTGAATCTGCCAAATCGGCTGCACACTCATTCACCTAGAGCAAGGGGTGATGGATGCAGGTTTTGGTTAAACGACTACAATACACACGAAGGGACTTTTCGATTAATGGACTATCATTGCGGTTATTATTTTCATTTTTCTGTTTCTTACCAGTGATAATACGAACGGATCATAGCTGAAGATGAAGAAACCTACTCCCAGTTTTCAATGACAAGAAATACAGAGCATGCAATTATGCAAAACAGCCAGAAAAACATTTAGGTGGTCAAGGTAACCAATAATTATGCCAAAGCTGACTTGCAAGGAGAACGACCCCTGCTTAAGATGTAACTTTAGCTCGACAAGTCTGTCCTCATCCACAATTGTCTCGCATAAGCAATCATGTTGCAAGCAAACTCCCAGTTCATTTCTATCGTCCCTTACGCCAACATTCCCTGAAGCAAGTATTATGCGATGGAAGAGATGAGGTAGAGCGTTCTCAAATATCTGGAGAAATTACAGAATGACATGGTGTATTTCAAGCAAACGTGATGAGCTTCGTATTCCATTACATCCTTGAGCAGAGAGCTTTGAATCCAAACGGGATGCGGTAGCAAGCTGCCCGCTTGTCTCGTACACGCTGAGGAGACCTATCAGGGAGTTGCAACTAAAAGTTAGATGTCTTGGATGAGACTTGTGTCTATTTAAGTGCACTTTTACTTTTACTGCACCAACCGATCTATCATCGCATGACAGAAATGTTTGTCTCCGCTTATATCCTGTTCTGTGAATGTATTATGGTGAGAAAGAAACAAGTTTCAATACAGAATACCGAATCACGGAATGGTATTCGCTACTGCTGTCCTAAACCACTAGCTTTGTTCACCGTTGCCATATTTCTCTCCGCCGGGTTTGTTTGCGGTCTATTTGTCCTGACCTGGCAATATCTGGTCAGGTGAATTTCGCCTGCTTTTAAGCACGTTTCCTTTCCCTAAGCAAGGACCTGAATCTGCTTCATTTTGTTCAACAACCCCTTCCCCTGGAAAAGCAGAATTTGTCCACATTTTCCTCGTTCTTATATCATAATCGAATAGTTGATCAGAGTTGTAGTGACAATGCCAGCACCTGGCTACCACTGTGTGGCTAGGCCAAGTCCGCCCCACATGTGTAGGGCCGAGTCCTCCCCTCAGTGTGTAGGGCAGAGTCCGCCCCACGTGTGTAGGGCTGGACCGAGCCCGCCCCACGTGTGTAGGGCCTTACTGAGTCCGCCCCCACGTGTGTAGGGCCGAGCCGGGTCCGCCCAACTCTCGCGCGCGCGTTGTGTCGCACGGCGCCTCTGTGCCGCGGGCGGTGGCCGAAGCCTGTTAACAGCGTCCCCGGTCCGGTGGATCAATGCGGCCGAGCGTCGCCAGTCGTGCCAGGCACGCTCGGCACACCCCTCCATCTACTGCCGGCGGCGACGCTCATTAACTCCGCCGCCCTTCGCCGCGCCTCTCCCCCGTCGACGAGCTTCCCCAGCACCGGCACCCTCTCACTCTTTCCTCGGAGGAGTCTCTTCTGAGTTGGTGTATTCTATCATGTCCCCCAGCAGAATATCTCCGAGCCCGACGGACCATCTCCAGTCAGATGATGCGACACATACGGACCGTCTCCAGTCAGATGATGCTACCCCGACGGACCGTCTCCAGTCAGATGATGCTACCCCGACGGACCGTCTCCAGTCAGATGATGCTACCCCGACGGACCGTCTCCAGTCAGATGATGCTACCCCGACGGACCGTCTCCAGTCAGATGATGCTACCCCGACGGACCGTCTCCAGTCAGATGATGCTACCCCGACGGACCGTCTCCAGTCAGATGATGCTACCCCGACGGACCGTCTCCAGTCAGATGATGCTACCCCGACGGACCGTCTCCAGTCAGATGATGCTACCCCGACGGACCGTCTCCAGCAGATGATGCTACCCCGACGGACCGTCTCCACACACAACCAAACACACCCCACGACCGTCTCCTCAGACGATGCACCCCGACGGACCGTCTCCACAAATGCTACCCCGACGACCGTCTCCATCAAAATACCCCGACGGACCGTCTCCAGTCAGATGAGATCACGGTCGGAGCGGCCTCCACTCGCTCCGGTGGTGTCTAACCTATTGAACTCTCCCCACACTCTCTTCCTCTTCCTTCCTCTCCCTCTCTCTCTCTCCCTCTCCCTCCCTCTCCCTCCTTCTCTCTGTCTTTCTGTCTCTCCCCCCCCCCCCACACACACACACACACACACACTCTCTCTCTAACTCGTTTCCGACATCCTTCCACCTTCTATTCGTCCTTGCTTAGCGCAGAGCCGATGTAACCAGTATAATCACCGACCACAGCCCGACATAATCTGTACACTATATACGTGACGTCCGAGCTTCCATCTAGGTTGAACTGCCTTCAGCGTAACCAGTAGCTTATCCAGGTATTAGCCAAGAGTGCGGGGCATCGGTGGCGGCAATCTGTCTAGAAGGTTGCGAACGTTCCCAGAACCCCCGGAAAATATGTTGCTTAGTTTCATGTTTCAATATAACTTTTTTCCGAAGTGCCCTGCCATACACCACTGGCTGTTGCAATTGCTGATGTTGCTATTGTTCAGCTGCAATGACAAATCCAGTTCAGGGAGTTCTCCAGCCCACAGTGCCTTAACCTTATGTCCAATCGGCCCTGAAGCTTCCTGGACTTCTCCAACTATCAGGATCTCCCAACGGTTTCAACGTCCTTCAAATTCACAGAATTATCAGAGGCTCTCCAACTAACAGAGGTCCATTATCCTTCCAGGGACCATTCGACCCCAACATAAGCCACCAAGCTCCAATGGGCCGCGTACGGCTATCAGAGGACCTATGTAAAGTGACCCTTGTAGCTTTAAAGTGTCCTTCCATTTATCGCAACTCTCCTGTTTCCAGCCGCCTCTAAAGCTCCCAGGATTCCTTCAGATCTTAGGGTTCCCTTTAATTCAGAGAGGTTTTTTGAATTTATCACATTTCCGGAGGATCTTCAGCCCCCACATGCAGCCGAAGCTCCACTCATTATCCCAAGCACCCGTTCTTTCAGGAATCCCCCAACTCTTGCGGGGACCATCGAGCTCCAAAGTGCCCAAGAAAATGTCCATGGTTCCCTGCTTCAAGATATCCCTCCAGCTTGAAGTGACCCTTTGGGATCCTCATATCCCCACAATTTCATCAAATTCCCCAAGTTCCCAGGGCAGTCCAACTCCCAAAGATTCCGTCAGCTCCAGGATCCAAATCCTTTCCAGGGTCATCTAACTTCTGCTGAAGCCGTCGAGTTAGAGTGGCCACTACAGCTAAAAATAGCGATTCTAGCTTCAAGGGGACTCTCCAGCTCTCAGAGTTCTGTTCCAAGCCGGACCTCGAGAACTCCCGGAACTTCTTTATCGAGATTCAATGGGCCCATCCAATGGGCAGCGCCCATACATGGCGGTGCCAAAGGCACTCTGCTCCAAAAGGATCTTCCAACTCAAAGGGGCTCCTCTAGTACTAACGGTTCTTCCACTGACAAGGATCCATCGAGTTCCAAATGCCCTGAACAAACAAAGTTCCTCAAAGTGCTGCAAAGCGCCGATAGAAACTTAACAAATTCTGCAAAAATCTGGATACTGTCGAATCTTCGATGTCTCATACTGTCTAAAAAGGACCGGTGGCGTCCTGAAAGGGCCTGGCGTGGAGGCAGATACAAGGGGAGGTCACTGGGAACATGTGCGACCCCTCATGGAAGGGTGGAACCCCTTCGGCCGAGAATCTGCGACTGTCTGGGAAGGCTTGTGTCCATCCCCACGAATATTTCAACGAGAGTCGCCCCTCCGGGACTAAAAGGTGCTCCTCCGAGAAGGCTCGAGTGCACCCCCTCTCCCCGTCAAATGTTTCAGTCAGAACCGCCCCTCCCCTCTATGACAATTCCTATTCCTGGATTAGCCCCTGGCCTGTCGTGAAGAGAGTCAGTCCTCACGTGCTCCCTTGTGCGTCGAAACTGGCCTACCTGACCCCCACGATGGGGCGCTCGCCCCACTCGCCCACCCTCTTGGCTAAGTCACTGGGCGCAGCAATAACTACACGTCACCACCCCTGCGCTGATACAGGTTTTAATGGATATGTCAAGCGAGCTGGAAGTGGGTGCGCCGTATGCTGCCATAGATACGGAAAAGACATCTGAGTTATATTCACTCATCACGCGCACACCGTCAGCGTCCATGCACAAGCCGGCACTGTATTGCACGTGGCGTCGGTGTTGTGATATTTTGCACGCGATGCCAGTGGAGTTGCCTCTGGGCCGACATTCGACAGCGTGATGTAATGTCAGTCGGAGCGCCGGCGAGACGGACCAGTTGGCGCTGCTGCCGCTGATGACGTCATCAGTCGTCGTCGGCCGTGTCGCCGCCGCAGATGGGGAGGAGGAGGGGCCGCAAACGAGCTCGGTCGTCTCCGGCTGCAAAACAGTGGCGCATTTGTCAGCAACGCTTCGACGCTCCACGTCCTTCTCTCATAGTGTGCCGTCATTTCGTAGCATACGAGACAGCCACATTTCCGTGGGGACGAAAGGGCTCCTTTGTGAGCATCTGGTGAGCAGCTGATGAGAGTCAGATGTGCAGACTGTGGATCAGACGGTTAGAACATGCCACGAGAAGCTTAGATAGTGAGCGGGAATCAAGATCCTGCACATTCTTAGTTATCCGGAAGTACATGCATAATAATATCAAGCACATGATGACGGAGCATTCCTGAGATTGTCCCGACCTTCTGTTGGTTATAGGCACATGCTCATGGGTGGACCGTAACGTTGACGGGTGCTCGTGCAAATTAAGATAGCGCCCGGCGATCAACACCGTGGACTAAACAGCTGCGAATTTGCACCATGCAGATCAACGACATACATCTGAGCCACCGTTTCCGGCTGTGTTTTCCTTCTGCCGCCCGCAGCACAATACGCTTCCCCTGGCCGTGTCGGCCGCCTGCAGCCACGACGTGTGCAACTTCACCCTGAGGAGAGCACTCGTGGTGCCGAGACGCACTCCTGCACTGTGGAACTGTGGAACACTCCTGTACTGTGGAACTGGGGAGCACTCCTGCACTGTGGAACTGGGGAGCACTCCTGTACTGTGGAACTGTGGAGCACTCCTCCACTGTGGGACACTCCTCCGCTGTGGAGCACTCCTGCACTGTGGAACTGTGGAGCACTCCTGCACTGTGGAACTGTGGAGCACTCCTGTACTGTGGAACTGTGGAGCACTCCTGCACTGTGGAACTGGGGAGCACTCCTGCACTGTGGAACTGGGGAGCACTCCTGAACTGTGGAGCACTCCTGCACTGTGGAACTGTGGGGAGCACTCCTGCACTGTGGAACTGTGGAGCACTCCTGCACTGTGGAACTGGGGAGCACTCCTGCACTGTGGAACTGGGGAGCACTCCTGCACTGTGGAACTGTGGAGCACTCCTGCACTGTGGAACTGTGGAGCACTCCTGCACTGTGGAACTGTGGAGCACTCCTGCACTGTGGAACTGGGGAGCACTCCTGTACTGTGGAACTGTGGAGCACTCCTGCTTATGGAACTGTGGAGCACTCCTGCACTGTGGAACTGTGGGAGCACTCCTGCACTGTGGAACTGTGGAGCACTCCTGCACTGTGGAACTGTGGAGCACTCCTGCACTGTGGAACTGGGGAGCACTCCTGCACTGTGGAACTGGGGAGCACTCCTGCACTGTGGAACTGGGGAGCACTCCTGCACTGTGGAACTGTGGAGCACTCCTCCACTGTGGAGCACTCCTACACTGTGGAACTGTGGAGCACTCCTGCACTGTGGAACTTGGGAGCACTCCTGCACTGTGGAACACTCCAGCACTGTCGAACACTCCTGCACAGAATCATTCCTGATTACGTGACACTCCTGCACCGTGCACCGCTGTGGAGCCCACCTGGCCTGCACTTCACCTAACGACCGGAGCAAGTTCCTGCCACTGTGAACGTCTCTGTCGCCATATGCCGGCGCAACACGACTCGTGACGTGACCCCAACACATTTTCGCAGCTCTCGAAATCAAGAAAACCACAGGTATAACTGGAGCAGTCACAGCGTGGTAAATGTTGGTCCTTTCCGCCCGGTTAGGGGCCGTCCAGTCCATCTGGGTGATGGGCAGGTGCAGGGCATCGCGTTAAACGACGATAAAGTGACTTAATCGCTGGCCATAGCAGCCGCCATAGCGTGACGAGCACGTCTAATGTGACGCTGACTTTTACAACCTTTTGATGGCTTCTGGATACCGCTAAAGAGCGACTTGTAAAACTGCCGCTCCTGCGGCGTCCTTAAACGGCCTATAAATTACACCTCTGATGACACCGCAACACATAGTGGAGCACTGGCCGCCACCTGACGGGTCACTTCTCCGTCGTAAGCTGGAGAGTTCTCCAAATTGTGTGCCGCTTTGAAAGGCGCGGCGACAGATTCGGCCAACATAGCTCTCACTCCAATCCACCATCACCGATTCCTTTGTTGGTTAGAGCAGCCCTGTTGAGTTAGCAGCCATGTGAATTGTAACCTTGCGAAATATTACGCATCTTGCATTAGAGAACTCAGTGCAAATTTTCATTGTGGGGGAGGGGAAATATGACATTTAGACGCCTTAATACGCGCCCTGGAGGGCCTCTAAAAATAACGCGCACTGGAGGGAGGGCGGATTTCGCCCCCATAAAATCCCAGCTCCTATGAAGGCTAGAGCAATGAAATTCGTAGGGTGGATGGGCACGATAGTGAACTCTATGGTGTGCAAAGTTCGTGACCTTAGGTCAATATCTTCGAGGTCAAATGAGGTCAAAATAACAAAATTTTCTGGTTTTGCGTGGCTTGGCTTGTCATTGTTATGGATCGCTGTGATTGTGTTTAAATGCTCAAAGATTAGCATTAATGATGTTTTGGACATTACTAATGATGCAATACAGATGTCAGATCCGCTATTTGTCCTCAGGTCACCTATATAGGAGCACTTTATTGCTCCAGTTACCGGAACCGGATTCCCAACCCGACTGCTCCGTTGGGCGGCTCGGCACAATCAGCTTCACAAAGAAAGGCGTGAAATACATGAATAAAGTATGGAAACGCTTAGGCAGACAATGACAAACAGTAGATTTCGGGATGTGCAGGGAGTAACATGTAAAGTGACATCAGTCGCATGGCAGTCAATTGCATTTATGACACATTCCAGTTGACCAAGTTTGGTTCCATTAACCTGTCATGAACTTGATCTGACTTGACCTCGGGAACCTAACATGACGTTTAAATTATATAGCATAACAATATGTATCAAACAAGTCGCTAGTGTTGTCAAGAACACATCCCTTTTCCCAATATACGGGAAGCGCATCAGCGCCGATTTTTGTGGTCTGGCGCTGCGAATTGTTTTTACTTTAACGGCCCCTAACTTGAAAACGTTCCAGTTGATTTTCATTTTTTCTGGCTTTGAACAATGCGCCGGTCACTTCTAAGCAGGTACACAAAAAACTGACGTATATCGGCCGGTACAATATGGAGTTATGTACGAAAAATCGGAGGGGTTGGCGGATTTCGCCATCCCCCTCCAGGGCGTGTGTTAACCTGTTATGAACTTGACCTGACTTGACCTCGGTGACTTGACATGACTTTGAAACAATGTAGCATGGCAATGTACATCAAACAAGTCGCTAGTTTTACCAAGAACACTTCCTTTTTGCCAATATACGGGAAGCACGTCAGCGCAGATATTTGTGGTCTGGCGCTGATAATTTTTTTTACTTTAGTGACCCCTAAGTCGACAAATTTCCGGCCGATTTTCTTTTTTTCTTACTTTAAACAACGCGCCGTTCATTTATTAGCCAGTACACAAATAATGGCGTATATTGGGTCGTAAAATATGGAGTTATCTACGAAAAACCGGAGGTGTGGGCGGATTTCGCGCCGCCCCCTCCAGGGCGCGTGTTAACTGGTCCCCAGTAGGCAGGAGCGCACCACCGCGGACATGACTGATGACGGAGTTCTTTGAACGTGCACCAGTAGGTGGTTGTGCGGTTGTGGTGTTAAGTGGCTGTCTGCTTGCAATGCTAAGTGGTTGTGTGCTTACAGTGGCAAGTGGTTGCGTAGTCGCATTGCTAAGTGGTTGCGTGATTGTAGTGGTCAGTAGCAAGTTCTTGTTGTGGTAAGTGGCTCCTTTGTTCATCGGACGGTGGAGGGCGCGTCCCTCTAGCCATTTAGTTAGATTGTCTTGATGGCGCACCACATGCTATGAACACTAAACAGCCTTATCCTTTTAGGCGCATCAACTGCCATAAAGCGCTAGGGACTCCCGACCTGCTCAGCGAGCATGTTACGTTAGGTGGATATCCATAGATCCCAAGCCATTTTTCAGCTTTCATTTCACAGCAACCTTTGCTGCTGGGACTTTCCCTACTTTTGCAACTTTTCCTTTTGTCTTTTGTGCTTATGCAACTTGTGCTTAAGTAACTTTTGCTGCTGTCTAAGGACCCACCTCCAAACTGAGTCATTTCATAACCCAACTGACAGAAGACACAACACAGATTCGACAGTTTTTCCGTGAATACTGCAAAACATAAATGCACTCAATGGATTGTGCATTTCATGTTGTAGCAGTAACGTTTTGTATTTTAGTTTACTGACAGCCACAACTTCGTGGCTTGCAATAGCAATTTTGCCAGAAGTATTCAAACAGCAAATATAGCTATGTACGCCAAACCCTCATTGGTATTCTGATAAATTCCCACCGCATTAGCAATGCAAACAAAACCAACATCAAAAACGTCGCATACGATCAACTGATAAGATCGCCAACTGTAGACGTGGAGCCTCCAACATTGTCGGGGAACACGAACGAGACCTTCAGTATAGAGTCGGCCCCTCTCCCATTATTCACCCCTTTCAAGATAAAGTTCGTGGAGCTCACTTCCCAATGTCTTGGGCTTTGCCAGATGAAAACATTGCCTTTCACCACGCCATCAATTTGATGAAGTTCGGATCGTGCCGGCGTCTAATATTTTGCGCATGTCTACTGACTAGCAGTGGTAATGACTTTCCCAGCATGACTAGTGCTGGTAATGACTTTCCCAGTATGACTAGCAGTGATAAGGACTTTCCCAGTATGACTAGCAATGACAAGGAATTTCACAGTATGACTAGCAGTGGGAAGGACTTTCCCAGCATCATTAGCATTGGTGAGGATATTCCATTCCCAGCACAGAACTTCAGTACTGTTCCACAAAAGTCAACGGTTACCCAGACTGCCGACTCGGTGCTCGCGATTACCCAAATTATAGCGACCATCTATTGTATCCAGAAATCCGGCCCTGTCAGCTGGTCTAGTCAGCCACCTCATTTGAACGGATTTGATGTATTTGCACGCAGGCGTTTCGCAGCTTTGTTAGTTTTTCAACAGCAAGTTATCGCAGTAATATAGCAAGGCCTGACAGAAGTGAGTATCAAAGGCAAGCGTTTTACCGCACATTGGCGACGATCAGACCGAAAATCGGAAAGCAAACATTAAAATCGCGCACAGTTGTACGACATCTATTTCAAGAGAAAAAAAAACGCATTGCATTCAATGAATTGCAAGTTTTGCGCTTGAGCTAGGATGGTCTGGAAAAAATAATGAATAGCTAGTATTTCACTCACGAAGCTGTCTACAATTATTAAAACTGACAGATGTGTCTGATGTCCCCTGCATCATCGTACAACTAATGCCGTGCAACGTGCACAGCTGATATCACATCAATGAAACATAGGTAGCATCTATATTGACCGAACTAGGTATAACATTACTAAAACATGAACATAAATGACTTGAAAACTCACAAATCGTTGATGGTGGTATGTGCTAATTTTCAGCAAATGAAGTTCCAGAGAACCATTTGATTGGTTCGGGAAGGATTGTGAAAACTCATGGGAGGAGGAAACCAAAATGTTTCAACGTAAGAATGGTTAAAAATATACATGAATAACGCATTGCAACGTGGTCATGACCTGGCTTTGACTCTGCCTAGTTGCACTATTTTGGGAGCGTGTTACGCATATTTTGACATGCATATTTTGACATGCATGTTTTCACACGCATGTCTTGACGCACATGTTTTGACACACATGATTTGTGCGCAACACACGAGATGCAGGATTGGCCAAATTCAAAAATGACAGGCACGGCGGTTCAGATGTTACCTAAGGCACGCATCGTGCGCTCAAGCTGGTCGTCTGCACTGCGGGTGCCAAGGTTTCAGATCATTTGAATAGCTGAAGTAAGTTGAAAGGATTGGAAGTAGATGAAAAGAAGCACAACTAGACAATCGAGCCGTGCCATTTCTTCAAGCGAAACGGGCCAGACGACACGCGACGAGGCGATGGAGCAAGCGATGTGCTTCGTGCTCACTTTACCAATTTGGCGTCTTGGTCATCTCTCCATTCATTGCATCGATGGACACGGTCACTATTGTTTGCACAGTTTTACGTAACCTGTTATGTTATAAAGCCAAGTCATGAATAGGTGGTAATATTTAATAGATGTGCTGTACAATCTAAAATATTTGGCTGACTATTCATCGTCTTCAGCTTGTATAGCGTTTTGCTCGCAATATTTCATCCAACTTGAAGTCTAGAACTTCCTTTGTAAAATGGCAAAATCAGTAGCACATCCACGTAAGAGACAAAGACGAACATTTTCCGTCCTTGTTGAGGCTATTTTGTCAATGTTCTCATTAAGAGGTGGCCAGCTTCAAAAGTTCATCATTTATCGTTGGCTTGAAGGGTAAGCTTTATAAACTTTGGGGCAGAAAGAGGACTTTTCACGCGAATTCTTGCCGCAAACAATCACGGGCCAATTCATCCTTGGTTCCCAAATATTGAGAGTCAGAGCCCTATGCCATGTCGCTACGCATATGATACGTATGTCCCTTCATTCCCAAACTCTCGACTGCGTTGGTCCTCGCGAAGTCCTACTCTTGGTTGGACACAGGTAGGGTGAGATCCATAACTCCGATATAGGAACGGTGCCTAGGCCCAGGAAGGATCGCCTTGAGTCTTCCCAATGAGGAATTCAGAACTTCAATGTAAAACAAATTATCGCTGATAACGCAGGGCTGAGGATCCACGTCACACCACATTGCGTAAATAAACGCGACGCGGGTATAATGACATTAAAAAGGTCAATATTTACCAGGGATAGAATGACAGAATAGTGTAGTGGGTCGCATTGCATGTCCAATTGCAGATGGCTGGTTCATTTTCGCGCATTGTGCCAACTTTTCCTCTCGACAACTTTTCCATTTCCTGTCTTCGCTTTTCTCCACACTGCTCACGAAAACACCATTAGCCGTTATCACACGCCGCACCGGGTCCCAGGGAACTGTGCGCATCGAAAACTATTCAAAGCCTGATAAACTCCAGATTTATTCCCGCGAACTTTCCCCGTTAATATCCGCAGTCTCTCCATTTTTACTGCATCATCAGCGCGGCTAGCCATCATGGCGTCCGGCTAGCGGAGGCCGTCCATTGGCCTCCCGTCCGGTCGCCATGGCAACCGTATCGACGGCATCGACGTCTGCCCTGCGGGCGGTTCGCCCCCGGCGCTCTCCCGACAACAAAGGATATGACAAGATTGATCGCTGCAGAAATTGGGGGCCTGTTTTGACGAAGCCCGCTGCCGACTGACGGCGCCGCTGACGACGGAGAGACGGGAGGCGACGGCCGCGTGGGACATGACTGGCCGGTCAGACCGGACTGGCGGGTCAGACCGGACTGGCCGGTCAGACCGGACTGGCGGGTCAGACCGGACGTCTGGGTCACGCCGTGTCAGGTCGGGTGTCTCGGTCACTGTCAGACCACATTTGACTGCGCGCGTGCCGTTTGTCTCACCTGCCAAGCGCTGTTGAGAGCGCTGTGTACGGCGGCACTGTGCAGTGCTCCCTGTGGCGATGTTGAGCTGATGATGTCCGTCCAATACATCGGCAGCGCACCTCCACCAGACCACAGTGGTCACCTTCCTCACCCCGTAAGGCAGCGCACCGTCACCAGACCAGAGTGGTCGCTTTCCTCGCCCCGTAAGGCAGCGCACCGCCACCAAACTGTGCCCGGTGGCTAGCCCCGTAAGGCACCAGACTGTATCGCCGGCCTCGCCTCAAACTTCATCTGCATATATGCAAACGAGCCCGTTCTCATTATCAGCTGGACAGCGGCGAAATCGGGCCCTCTGGGGAGGGAGATGGCGGTGCCGGGCGACGGTCGTGGCACAAAAACCGGCCCACCCGTCCGCCCAGCCCCGCCGCCGGCCGGCCGCCGACCGAGGGGAGGCCAGACCAGGGGAGCGAACAGCAGGCCAGACCAGGGGAGCGAACAGCAGGCCAGACCAGGGGAGCGAACAGCAGGCCAGACCAGGGGAGCGAACGGCAGGCCAGACCAGGGGAGCGAACGGCAGGCCAGACCAGGGGAGCGAACGGCAGACGAGGCCAGGGGAAGGCAACGACAACCGCCGACCGAGGGAAGGTCAGACCAGGGGAGCGAACAGCAGGCCAGATCAGGGGAGCGAACGGCAGGCCAGACCAGGGGAGCGAACGGCAGACGAGGCCAGGGGAAGGCAACGGCAGCCGCCGACCGAGGGAAGGTCAGACCAGGGGAGCGAACGGCAGGCCAGACCAGGGGAGCGAACAGCAGGCCAGACCAGGGGAATGAACGGCAGACGAGGTCAGGGGAAGGCAACGACAACCGCCGACCGAGGGAAGGTCAGACCAGGGGAGCGAACAGCAGGCCAGATCAGGGGAGCGAACGGCAGGCCAGACCAGGGGAGCGAACGGCAGACGAGGCCAGGGGAAGGCAACGGCAGCCGCCGACCGAGGGAAGGTCAGACCAGGGGAGCGAACGGCAGGCCAGACCAGGGGAGCGAACAGCAGGCCAGACCAGGGGAACGAACGGCAGGCCAGACCAGGGGAGCGAACAGCAGGCCAGACCAGGGGAACGAACGGCAGGCCAGACCAGGGGAGCGAACGGCAGGCCAGACCAGGGGAGCGAACAGCAGGCCAGACCAGGGGAACGAACGGCAGGCCAGACCAGGGGAGCGAACGGCAGGCCAGACCAGGGGAGCGAACAGCAGGCCAGACCAGGGGAGCGAACAGCAGGCCAGACCAGGGGAGCGAACGGCAGACGAGGCCAGGGGAAGGCAACGGCAGCCGCCGACCGAGGGAAGGTCAGACCAGGGGAGCGAACGGCAGGCCAGACCAGGGGAGCGAACAGCAGGCCAGACCAGGGGAACGAACGGCAGGCCAGACCAGGGGAGCGAACAGCAGGCCAGACCAGGGGAACGAACGGCAGGCCAGACCAGGGGAGCGAACGGCAGGCCAGACCAGGGGAGCGAACAGCAGGCCAGACCAGGGGAACGAACGGCAGGCCAGACCAGGGGAGCGAACGGCAGGCCAGACCAGGGGAGCGAACAGCAGGTCAGACCAGGGGAGCGAACAGCAGGCCAGACCAGGGGAGCGAACAGCAGGCCAGACCAGGGGAACGAACGGCAGGCCAGACCAGGGGAGCGAACGGCAGGCCAGACCAAGGGAGCGAACAGCAGGCCAGACCAGGGGAGAGAATGGCAGGCCAGACCAGGGGAGCGAACGGCAGGCCAGACCAGGGGGAGCGAACGGCAGGCCAGACCAGGGGAAGGCAACGGCAGGCGAGGCCAGGGGGAGGAAGCGGGAGCCGAGACCAGGGGAAGGCAACGGCAACCGCCGATCGAGGGGAGGCCAGACAAGGGGAGCAAACGGCATGCCAGACCAGGGGAGCGAACAGCAGGCCAGACCAGGGGAGCGATCGGCAGACGAGGCCAGGGGAGGAATCGGGAGCCGAGACCAAGGAAAGGTACCAGTAGACCATGGGAAGGCAACAGCAGACGAGGCCAGGTAGGGAAGGATGCGTCGAGAGGCGAGGCCATTCGGGGTATCGGGAGGCGAAGCCATTGGGAAACATCGGGAGGAAAGGCCAAGGTGAATAATCGGATGGTAAAGCCGGAGGAAAGCATCTGGAGACGAGGCCAGGTGGAGAAGTGGCATCCAGAGACGAGGCCAGAGGAAGGTGTGCAACATTAGTCTCCACTGGCGTAGCTCTTGAAAGTCGATTGGTGGTGAACGCTACTCATCCGGAAGTTTGGGGTCGTTGTTGAGATGTGTCCCGTGAGGTTACGCTGGGGTCTTTGTTGAGATGTGTCCCGCGAGGTTACGCTGGGGTCGTTGTTGAGATGTGTCCCGCGAGGTTACGCTGGGGTCGTTGTTGAGATGTGTCCCGTGAGGTTACGCTGGGGTCTTTGTTGAGATGTGTCCCGCGAGGTTACGCTGGGGTCGTTGTTGAGATGTGTCCCGTGAGGTTACGCTGGGGTCTTTGTTGAGATGTGTCCCGCGAGGTTACGCAGGGGTCGTTGTTGAAATGTGTCCCGTGAGGTTACGCTGGGGTCTTTGTTGAGATGTGTCCCGCGAGGTTACGCTGGGGTCGTTGTTGAGATGTGTCCCGTGAGGTTACGCTGGGGTCGTTGTTGAGATGTGTCCCGCGAGGTTACGCTGGGGTCGTTGTTGAGATGTGTCCCGTGAGGTTACGCTGGGGTCGTTGCTGAACTTTGTCACTGTGAACAGTGAGGTCACTCTAAAATTTAGCTCAGCTCACACATAGAAATTCGGAATGCTGGTCTCCCAAGGTGAAATAAATCATATCTGGGTGATTCTTGGCCTCAATCCGAAAACGCACGGGAATTACAATGTATCCATCTGGCAGGGAAGGCGCTGAGCCCGCTGATCATCTGTCAATATATAATTTGCACAAGTTCACTAGGTGCAATACATAATTTGTATTGCACAAGTTCACTAGGTGCAATACACAATACAATACAGGCGGTCAGCAGTTGAGGTTAGACCAAATGGCACCCAAATGACACACACACACACAAGCACAAAATAACACACATATGACACACACATGCTGGGAACCGGCGAGAAACATAAGTTTCAGCAACTCATGGACATCATGGCGAAAAGGATTTGTGTCATACACAAATAGTTCCGTGCATATTGGTGCATCTATCACATTAGTTTTATACATGTTATGCATTATAAATCATATACCTCCATATATGTATATACATGTTGATTTGGTGTTCGCGTCGGGTAAATTAACGAGTCCAAAGCACAATGCATGCTATTTGGCACCACTGGCATGCTGCGCAATTTATAACTTCTCACTATGAAACTTGGAACCGCTGTTATCATAAACGTCCGACAGTTAGGAAGTTAGCAGTAGTAATTATCGGCGGGAGTGGAGCCGCGGCGAGTTTGCTAACATGTATAGGGTGCAACAGTTCACCTCAGCCGCCTCACCAAACCCGGCTAGACTATCACGGCGAGTTTATCAACATGTATAGGGTAAAACAGTTCACCTCAGCCGCCTCACCAGACCCGGCTAGACTATCACGGCGAGTTTACTAACATGTATAGGGTGCAACAGTTCACCTCAGCCGCCTCACCAGACCCGGCTAGACTATCACGGCGAGTGTGCTGACATGTATAGGGTGCAACAGTTCACCTCAGCCGCCTCACCAGACCCGGCTAGACTATCACGGCGAGTTTATCAACATGTATAGGATACAACAGTTCACCTCAGCCGCATTACCAGACCCGGCTAGACTATCACGGCGAGTTTACTGACATGTATAGGGTGCAACAGTTCACCTCAGCCGCCTCACCAGACCCGGCTAGACTATCACGGCGAGTTTACTGACATGTATAGGGTGCAACAGTTCACCTCAGCCGCCTCACCAGACCCGGCTAGACTATCACGGCGAGTTTACTAACATGTATAGGGTGCAACAGTTCACCTCAGCCGCCTCACCAGACCCGGCTAGACTATCACGGCGAGTTTACTAACATGTATAGGGTGCAACAGTTCACACCGGCCTCATTGCCAGACCCGGCTAGACTATCACGGCGAGTTTACTGACATGTATAGGGTACAACAGTTCGCACCGGCCTCATTACCAGACCCGGCTAGACTATCACGGCGAGTTTACTAACATGTATAGGGTGCAACAGTTCACCTCAGCCGCCTCACCAGACCCGGCTAGACTATCACGGCGAGTTTACTAACATGTATAGGGTGCAACAGTTCACCTCAGCCGCCTCACCAGACCCGGCTAACTATCACGGCGAGTTTACTGACATGTATAGGGTGCAACAGTTCACACCGGCCTCATTGCCAGACCCGGCTAGACTATCACGGCGAGTTTACTGACATGTATAGGGTGCAACAGTTCACACCGGCCTCATTACCAGACCCGGCTAGACTATCACGGCGAGTTTACTAACATGTATAGGGTGCAACAGTTCACCTCAGCCGCCTCACCAGACCCGGCTAGACTATCACGGCGAGTTTACTAACATGTATAGGGTGCAACAGTTCACCTCAGCCGCCTCACCAGACCCGGCTAGACTATCACGGCGAGTTTACTGACATGTATAGGGTGCAACAGTTCACCTCAGCCGCCTCACCAGACCCGGCTAGACTATCACGGCGAGTGTGCTGACATGTATAGGGTGCAACAGTTCACACCGGCCTCATTGCCAGACCCGGCTAGACTATCACGGCGAGTTTACTGACATGTATAGGGTGCAACAGTTCACCTCAGCCGCCTCACCAGACCCGGCTAGACTATCACGGCGAGTGTGCTGACATGTATAGGGTACAACAGTTCACACCGGCCTCATTGCTAGACCCGGCTAGACTATCACGGCGAGTTTACTAACATGTATAGGGTGCAACAGTTCACCTCAGCCGCCTCACCAGACCCGGCTAGACTATCACGGCGAGTTTACTAACATGTATAGGGTGCAACAGTTCACCTCAGCCGCCTCACCAGACCCGGCTAGACTATCACGGCGAGTTTACTGACATGTATAGGGTACAACAGTTCACCCCGGCCTCATTACCAGACCCGGCTAACTATCACGGCGAGTTTACTGACATGTATAGGGTACAACAGTTCACACCGGCCTCATTGCCAGACCCGGCTAGACTATCACGGCGAGTTTACTGACATGTATAGGGTGCAACAGTTCACCTCAGCCGCCTCACCAGACCCGGCTAGACTATCACGGCGAGTGTGCTGACATGTATAAGGTGCAACAGTTCACCTCAGCCGCCTCACCAGACCCGGCTAGACTATCACGGCGAGTTTATCAACATGTATAGGGTACAACAGTTCACCCAGACCGCCTCACCAGACCCGGCTAGACTATCACGGCGAGTTTATCAACATGTATAGGGTACAACAGTTCACCCCCGACCTCATTACCAGACCCGGCTAGACTATCACGGCGAGTTTACTGACATGTATAGGGTACAACAGTTCACCCCAGCCGCCTCACCAGACCCGGCTAGACTATCACGGCGAGTTTATCAACATGTATAAGATATAACAGTTCACCCCGGCCTCATTACCAGACCCGGCTAGACTATCACGGCGAGTTTACTGACATGTATAGGGTACAACAGTTCACCCCAGCCGCATTACCAGACCCGGCTAGACTATCACGGCGAGTTTACTGACATGTATAGGGTACAACAGTTCACCCCAGCCGCATTACCAGACCCGGCTAGACTATCACGGCGAGTTTATCAACATGTATAAGATATAACAGTTCACCCCGGCCTCATTACCAGACCCGGCTAGACTATCACGGCGAGTTTACTGACATGTATAGGGTACAACAGTTCACCCCGGCCTCATTACCAGACCCGGCTAGACTATCACGGCGAGTTTACTGACATGTATAGGGTACAACAGTTCACCCCGACCTCATTACCAGACCCGGCTAGACTATCACGGCGAGTTTACTGACATGTATAGGGTACAACAGTTCACCCCAGCCGCATTACCAGACCCGGCTAGACTATCACGGCGAGTTTATCAACATGTATAAGATATAACAGTTCACCCCGGCCTCATTGCCAGACCCGGCTAAACTATCACGATGTCGAAGCCCTAGTGTCGTTTTCGTCAGTGCATATCATGCTGTAGTTTCTCCATTCAGAGTCACATGACCTCCCTTAGTTTTGATGTATGCCGGTTTACATCCAAATGTTATTGATAGTGTGCTCTTAATCTTTGTCCATATAAAAAGGTTTGGCCGACGTCTCCACTCCCGGACAACTTTCAACAACATTTCAAGCTGTATATTTCTCACTGAGAACCCGATCTTCTCTTTTCAGTTTGAGATTTACCAAATTCAGTCACAATATCTCTTTTAACCTACTTTCAGTCCTGATTTAAAGGCCGGGTTTGCGGCGAAGTTCCGGCGGTGTGAGAGCAGTCCAGCATACAACTCGCACCTCAACTGATAATCGCCTTCCGTCCCGGGCAGCGAAGAGGTCGAATGGATAATTTGTGCTCCATGACTCTCGAATATAGTCCCAGAGGAAGAGAGAGGGAGAGAGAGAGGGAGAGAGAGAGGGAGAGAGTGCCTGTGTGAGAGAGAGAGAGAGAGAGAGAGAGAGAGAGAGAGAGAGAGAGAGAGAGAGAGAGAGAGAGGATGGAGAGAAGGGAGAGAGAGAGAGGAGTGTTTTTTTCGTTTCTTCCCTTAACAATGCAACTTGGTGAACGCATCACATGCAAATGAATTTCGGCTCTGTACATTGAGCCTGCAGGCGCGTGACAGCACAAACAGTTAAAGCATTGCGCCTATGACTGGCCTGCGTTAAAATACTGGTTTTTCGTCATCTGTCAGATGTCGAAAGGTGTACCGCAGGATGTCGAAAGGGGACAGTAAGGTTTCGAGATTTGCCATGAAGGCGTTCTGTTTGAAATATCGCTAAAGCCCTTCAAGACATTCCTGAGCCAATAGCATGCTCACGAGTATATGCTTTTCGTTTGTTTTGGAGACGCCTGGCGTGGGGATACCTATTTTAATGATAACAATAACAATACCGTGCTATCAATAAAGGCATTGCAAACAGACCGCATCATCCGTAATCCATTTACCAAGAAATATGTCTGAAGATGTTTGTAAATGACAACCCGTAATGGTAAGCATAGACATAATACTTATGCACAATATACTGTTACAAATTAGGCATGGAGACAAATTAGGCATCAGCACATCAAGAAACATGATGTCGATATTCTTTTGGAAGGATGTATATTCGGAGTTTAGGAAGTGACATCTTCCATCCTATTTCGCATACTTTGTAACCGTGACTGACATCCATGGAAATTATATTCCGGATCGTGCTAAATACGACTGCGAATTTAACATTTGCTTTGCTAGCCCAGCGCGTATATTATGTCATATGCCAATGGATAATCACTTGCCATATGAAATACATGTTAACCAACCTCGGAAAACTCTACAGCCATGCTAGATGCTTCTTCTCACGCCAGACATATTGTCCCTCTGACGCTCTCCTCACGATAGGCCACGCGCTTGTCATGCCAGACACCCGACGCTGTGTCCCAGCACACGGACCATGTGGAGTACGGCCATCGCCGTCGTGGGGTGGCCACGTAATGGGAATATTGTCCCTCTGACGCTCTCCTCACGATAGGCCACGCGCTTGTCATGCCAGACACCCGACGCTGTGTCCCAGCACACGGAACCCGCGGAGTACGGCCATCGCCGTCGTGGGGTGGCCACGTAATGGGAATATTGTCCCTCTGACGCTCTCCTCACGATAGGCCACGCGCTTGTCATGCCAGACACCCGACGCTGTGTCCCAGCACACGGACCATGTGGAGTACGGCCATCGCCGTCGTGGGGTGGCCACGTAATGGGAATATTGTCCCTCTGACGCTCTCCTCACGATAGGCCACGCGCTTGTCATGCCAGACACCCGACGCTGTGTCCCAGCACACGGACCATGTGGAGTACGGCCATCGCCGTCGTGGGGTGGCCACGTAATGGGAATATTGTCCCTCTGACGCTCTCCTCACGATAGGCCACGCGCTTGTCATGCCAGACACCCGACGCTGTGTCCCAGCACACGGAACCCGCGGAGTACGTCCATCGCCGTCGTGGGGTGGCCACGTAATGGGAATATTGTCCCTCTGACGCTCTCCTCACGATAGGCCACGCGCTTGTCATGCCAGACACCCGACGCTGTGTCCCAGCACACGGACCATGTGGAGTACGGCCATCGCCGTCGTGGGGTGGCCACGTAATGGGAATATTGTCCCTCTGACGCTCTCCTCACGATAGGCCACGCGCTTGTCATGCCAGACACCCGACGCTGTGTCCCAGCACACGGAACCCGCGGAGTACGTCCATCGCCGTCGTGGGGTGGCCACGTAATGGGAATATTGTCCCTCTGACGCTCTCCTCACGATAGGCCACGCGCTTGTCATGCCAGACACCCGACGCTGCGTCCCAGCACACGGACCATGTGGAGTACGGCCATCGCCGTCGTGGGGTGGCCACGTAATGGGAATATTGTCCCTCTGACGCTCTCCTCACGATAGGCCACGCGCTTGTCATGCCAGACACCCGACGCTGCGTCCCAGCACACGGACCATGTGGAGTACGGCCATCGCCGTCGTGGGGTGGCCACGTAATGGGAATATTGTCCCTCTGACGCTCTCCTCACGATAGGCCACGCGCTTGTCATGCCAGACACCCGACGCTGCGTCCCAGCACACGGAACCCGCGGAGTACGTCCATCGCCGTCGTGGGGTGGCCACGTAATGGGAATATTGTCCCTCTGACGCTCTCCTCACGATAGGCCACGCGCTTGTCATGCCAGACACCCGACGCTGTGTCCCAGCACACGGAACCCGCCGAGTACGTCCATCGCCGTCGTGGGGTGGCCACGTAATGGGAATATTGTCCATCTGACGCTCTCCTCACGATAGGCCACGCGCTTGTCATGCCAGACACCCGACGCTGTGTCCCAGCACACGGACCATGTGGAGTACGTCCTTCGCCGTCGTGGGGTGGCCACGTAATGGGAATATTGTCCCTCTGACGCTCTCCTCACGATAGGCCACGCGCTTGTCATGCCAGACACCCGACGCTGTGTCCCAGCACACGGACCATGTGGAGTACGTCCTCCGCCGTCGTGGGGTGGCCACGTAATGGGAATATTGTCCCTCTGACGCTCTCCTCACGATAGGCCACGCGCTTGTCATGCCAGACACCCGACGCTGTGTCCCAGCACACGGAACCCGCGGAGTACGGCCATCGCCGTCGTGGGGTGGCCACGTAATGGGAATATTGTCCCTCTGACGCTCTCCTCACGATAGGCCACGCGCTTGTCATGCCAGACACCCGACGCTGCGTCCCAGCACACGGACCATGTGGAGTACGGCCATCGCCGTCGTGGGGTGGCCACGTAATGGGCTGAGTGAATGCTTAGGCAGCTATGTCTGATTAATCGTTGGCGGCTATTTTTCTCATTATGAACGTTCAGCTGAGCTGTCCGTTTCCGTTGATGGTCGCCGTGGCAGGCTGTTCATGACATAGCTGGAGAGGAGGCACAGCTTTCCTTAGGTGCTAATATGCCCGTTTTTTTATCCGGTTTAGCTCCACTGTACCAGATCTTCTCCCTGCGCGGCTTGTAGTCACTTGTTTCGTTGAGTTCATTGAACATTGCGATTTCTATAGTATGCACATTGTTTTATCACTTGCCACAATAGTTTCGGCCTCCATGCTCCATTTCGGCACGAAGAGTTTTCGGGTAAAGGGCTCGTTGATTGATCGTGTCGGCAGTTTGTGTAAGATCTGGCTGTTGAGCAAAGCCGCATCGTATTTGTAAGGGGAAAGGCACTCGACCATTGACCATTGGTACGGAAGGTAGGGGTTTTGGTTAACTTTCTTCGTGGATGAGCTGTTTGAGTTGCTTATAAGGTTTTGAGAGGGTCTCGGTTTATACTCATGTTTTGTGCATTGTGAACCATGTCTAGGCCTCACTTATTTCTCTTGGTTCCTCTTGACTTTTTTACTTTTCTCTCTTAACCTCTTCTGATGTTTAATATTCTTTTTAGAATGAAGCGCGTCCACCTTAATTTATTTCCAAGTTGGAAATACATTTAATCAAAACTTGAGGCGAGCCATTCTAGGACAGCAAATTCTAGAACGTCTTTACAGATTTCAGTAAGTATAAGTAGAATAGAAACTAAACCAAAACAAAATACAAATTATAAAAACGAATTGAGTTAGATTCGAGCAGTATGAGTTTTGGGGATGTGCAGGGGAGCAACAAATGCTCAATGGGAAGATAAATGTAGCTTGAGGCTGCCCTTCTGTCTCCATGGTCAAGAAGTGAGGCAGTGTATGTCGTTTCTGGGAACCTTTTTATCCTGCCAAAAAGCCCGAATCCTAAGCAGGCACAGAATAATGTCAACTTAAAGTTGTTCACAGCCTGTGATGGAGAGAGGGATGATGACTGTTGTTCACAACCTGTGACCGGGGGTGGGGGTGGGGGTGATGGCTGTTGTTCACGACCTGTGCCAGGGCGGGGTGAAGGCTGTTGATCACAACCTGTGCCAGGGTGGGGTGATGGCTGTTGATCACAGCCTGTGACGGGGGGGGGCTGTTGTTCACAGTCTGTGACGGGGCGGGGTGATGGCTGGTGTTCACAGCCTGTGACGGGGCGGGGTGATGGCTGTTGTTCACAGCCTGTGACGGGGCGGGGTGATGGCTGTTGTTCAGCCTGTGAAGGGGTGGGGATGATGGCTGTTGTTCACAGCCTGTGACGAGGGGGGTGGCTGTTGTTCACAGCCTGTTACGGGGGGGCTATTGTTCACAGCCTGTGCCGGGGGGGCTGTTGTTCACAGCCTGTGACGGGGCGGGGTGGTGGCTGTTGTTTACAGCATGTGCCGGGGGGGCTGTTGCTTACAGCCTGTGACGGGGGCGAGGTGGTGGCTGTTGTTCAGCATGTGAAGGGGTGGGGATGATGGCTGTTGTCCACAGCCTGTGACGAGGGGGTAGCTGTTGTTCACAGCCTGTCACGGGGGGTGGCTATTGTTCACAGCCTGTGACGGGGCGGGGTGATGGCTGTTGTTCAGCCTGTGACGGGGTGGGGATGATGGCTGTTGTCTACAGCATGTGACGAGGGCGGGTGGTCGAAATGTCAGCTGAGGGAAATGTCGCCGTCTGACATTCAAATGTGGCGTCAGCGCGTTGATTGGCATCGAGGTCGAGTCGGTGTCACGCGTCAGGATGTTGGACGGCTCCCCGCTGCGTGGTCGTGCCTCGCTGGGCTGAGCACGGCTGAGTCCAGCTCGGCGCCTGGCCGCGGGCGGTGCAGCTCACCATCAGTACATCAGCTCCGTCCGACACAGTATCTCAGTACATCAGCTCCGTCCGACACAGGACACGACGACGCAGACTAGACACGATGGCGGCCGCCGCACTGCTGGCAGTACCGCTGCTGCTGCTGCTGTCCACGCAGACCCTCTGCTCCGCGCAGGACTACCTGGCCGGCGTGCGCGAGTGCCGCAGCAAGCGCGACTGCGAGCCGTTCGAGATGTGTCGCTTCTACCCGAAGGTGCGCTGCTGCTGGCCCAACTCCTGTCCCGGCGGCTGTGGCGACGGTCTGGTCTGCGTCAGGAAGTCGAGCAAGTGCACGGCCGGTGTGCTGTCGCGGCCGTGCGCCTGTCCGCCGCAGTACGTCTGCCTGCCGGCACCGCCGCCCCCACCGCCGCCACCTAGTCCATGCGTGCCGCCGTGTCGAAAGAACCAGCGCTGCGTGCCGGTCTTGTATGACCAGGCCAAGATCTTTATACCGCGCCTCCGCAAATACCACTGCGTGCCCTACCGGTGCTACAAGAAGGGCTGCCCGCCACCGCCGTCGCCACCGCCGCCGCCAGGTCTGTGCGTGCCGCCGTGTCGGAAGAACCAGCGCTGCGTCCCCGTCTTGTATGACCAGGTCCAAACCCCGGTATCGCGCTACCGCAAATACCACTGCGTGCCCTACCGATGCTACGGCAAGAAGGGCTGCCCGCCACCGCCGCCGCCACCGCCGCCACCGCCGCCGCCGCCAAGTCCGTGCTTGCCGCCATGTTCGAAGGGTCAGCGCTGCGTCCCAGTTTTGCAGGGTCTGATACTTGAACCGGACCACCCCAAGAAGCGCACACACCACTGTGTGCGCGACAAGTGCTACAGCAACATCGACTGCGCGCCCGGCTCCAAGTGCAGGCAAAACGCACAGGGAAACTGCTGCTTCCCGACGACCTGTTCCACACCGTGCCCACCCGACCAGCGGTGCTCGCCACTGTTCCCCTCTTGTCCGAACCCCGGACCGAACCCGCCGCCGTGCTATTGTCCGCCGGTGTACAGATGCCTGCCCAAGCACGTTAAATGCCGAGGGAAAATCTGCCCCATCGGATGAAGAGCTGAGGCGGCCAGGGCCCGAGTGTCGCCGGTGTGCTCGGTCGAAGATTTGGGCCACGTGTCATGAACGGGAACCGCACTTTAGTTGCCGCTTTGGTTGTCAAATTATTATACTATCGGCTATGCTGGCGACATTCCCAGTCGATTGACTGCTCATTTCTGTTTCCATGACGGAGCCTATTTTAAGGGGAAGCATACTTATAGGGTAAAGTGAAAAATGAGTATCAACGCCTCGAAAGGATGCAGCGCCAGCTGATGCCATCTAACTTGGGCAGCTTCGCTATGAGGACCAGACGGTGCATGTCGCGTTGTTTATGAAAACACGGTGGGAACACATAACACTGCGGCGGCAGCTGCCAGTCGCTTAACATGAAATATAACCTGCTTGGTGAACAGACAAGAACATTGAACTTGGTGTGTGTATCTGTGTTCAAAAGGAGTGTAACAAATACAAGCACAGCATGCAAATAAAAACGTAGGAGGGAAGAACTGGGGTCAATTTAGTATGTCTGCCTTGGGCGGACCAACAGCGCAGGACTTATCTTTCAGAGGCTGAGGAAGGCTGTTCCTGGGAGCATCGGCGCCAGGTCATGCTTGGGAGTTCGCGCAGGTGTCAGCTTGATTGTTCAGCTTATGCTTCTGAGTCATCAAGTAACCCAAGATGACGTCTTCTGGACTACTGAATTGCACCAGAGGGCGTCTTTTGAGTCACCAAATACCCACAGATGTGTCTGGCCGGATTTGGGCGATAATGGGAAGGTCGTACACAAAACTCGAGCCTGGTGCGGATTTGTCAAGCTTAATTGGATTAGGTAGCAATCAGAGCCGATGCATTTCAAGCTGACTAGGATGGGCGTGTGTTATCCGCGGGGCGTCGAGGTGGCGGGAGGACTGCTTACGATGAAAGCGCCTCGCATCTTGCAAGGTGCTGATGTGACTGGGAGGACTTCCTACGGTGGAAATGTATCGTGTCCTATAGGACGCTGGAGCAACCGCGAGGACGTATTACTGTGGAAGGGCTTCGTGTCCCATAGGACGCTGTCCTGTAGGACGCTAAGGTGACCTCGATGACCTTAGCATCCTGTCCTGCAGGACGTTGAGGTGGCCTGGATGACTTCTTAAAGTGGACGGGTCTTGTGTCCTGCAGAACGCTCGGACGGCCTGGAGTACGTCGAAGGCGACCATTGGTGCCAGTTGGATTCTGACTGAAGGAGTTGCGGATATCAGTACTCATGCTAGACCGTTTACGTTTTGGGGTGCTTTTTGTTCCGGGGCTAACATTTCGGGATACATTTCGGTTGAAGACTGACACTAGCGCTGCGTCTGTGGGGACATCGCTGTTGGAGAACATGGATGGTTTGTCTCGGAGATGAGTGTTTTCACTAGTGTTAGTGCGGTGCTGAGGAGACGTGCGAAAAGATATTCTGCGCGATGAGGGGCTTAGGGCTAGACTGTAGACGATCAGGAAGATTCTCTAGCAACAGACTGGAGGGTGATATCCGGTGGTGCCTTATCATAGGTTGCCGCAAAGCCTGCCACTGGTTATCACGATGGAGCGGCATGTGTCACGAAGGCGAGGTCGAAGCGCTCTCCAAAAGGAATCGGTTATGATACTGTAGGCATTTCATCTGCCAGGTCGCATGTCGAAAAGCTTATCAGGGAACAAGGCTTGGTGAGGGAAGCAGAAATCAGATAAAGGTCGAAATGCGGGCATGGTAGGACACAGCCACATGCTCCAGAAAGAAGCATGGTGCTGGAGATACACGCCGTGTCCCATTTACGCGAAAACATCCATCGAAAGGGACAAGTGATGAATGCTTTTCAATCGGGCGCTTGGGGATGTAACGTCCAAACGTTGATGTTCAACGGGCTCTGACAGAGGAAAGCGTATGGTAACACTTGAGATGGCATTTAGCTTGACATGACAGTCCCTTTTGGGTGTTGGTTGCAAGCCCACTAACCCGCAATTCTGCTTTAGTGACAGATCCCGGTCTTTCACAGGGTAAGAAGAGCAAATCTACCGTGTTGAGCAGCAAATTAAGCTTTCCGAACCTTGCCAAAATTGTGGCTCAAGAACATCAACTATTGATTTGATTTGCAAGGATTTGGTACACCGCAGCGAGGAGGTGGTACGTCATAGCCCAATTAAATTTATCGGAGCACAAGATGACTTTGCCATGGCTCTTACTCACTTCGATATGGCACATAAGAACCACGTCGCTGAGAGTCCACGGCCAGCTCGTGAGTATATTCGATCCACACCTCCACGGCCAGCTCGTGAGTATATTCGATCCACACCTCCACGGCCAGCTCGTGAGTATATTCGCTCCACACCTCCACGGCCAGCTCGTGAGTATATTCGCTCCACACCTCCACGGCCAGCTCGTGAGTATATTCGCTCCACACCTCCACGGCCAGCTCGTGAGTATATTCGCTCCACACCTCCACGGCCAGCTCGTGAGTATATTCGCTCCACACCTCCACGGCCAGCTCGTGAGTATATTCGCTCCACACCTCCACGGCCAGCTCGTGAGTATATTCGCTCCACACCTCCACGGCCAGCTCGTGAGTATATTCGCTCCACACCTCCACGGCCAGCTCGTCGGAGTATATTCGCTCCACACCTCCACGGCCAGCTCGTGAGTATATTCGCTCCACACCTCCACGGCCAGCTCGTGAGTATATTCGCTCCACACCTCCACGGCCAGCTCGTGAGTATATTCGCTCCACACCTCCACGGCCAGCTCGTGAGTATATTCGCTCCACACCTCCACGGCCAGCTCGTGAGTATATTCGCTCCACACCTCCACGGCCAGCTCGTGAGTATATTCGCTCCACACCTCCACGGCCAGCTCGTGAGTATATTCGCTCCACACCTCCACGGCCAGCTCGTGAGTATATTCGCTCCACACCTCCACGGCCAGCTCGTGAGTATATTCGCTCCACACCTCCACGGCCAGCTCGTGAGTATATTCGCTCCACACCTCCACGGACACGCCTAGAGGAAAACATACAATGAAGTCAGCCTGTGATATGGGTTTGGTGTGCACCTAGCATAAGTTATTCGGCCCAAGCAAACGTGAAACTTCCTGCCAACGTTTTCGGAGATGGGATGATAAGACATTTTGAAATGCTCGCACGTTTGCTTGTGTCAGTCTCACCCAGGTTTGTTTGATGATGACGAGACCCAAGCAGTCTAAACTGCCGATTAGGTACTTGCATTTGGTTGATTACCTCTCCATTCCAGCTACATCAGCTTTGTGAACACATCGCCAATGGTTTATGTGTGCTGCTATGTAGTACTGTTGTAGATCAAGATGCCATCAGAATAAGCAGGCAGGTCGGAATGCCACACAACACCTCAATCTCCCAGACAAAATGCCACACAACATCTTCTCAATCTAATTTGTATAATGTTTTTAAAAGGTTTTACGAAAACGCAAACTTGCTGCCTGGAATCGCAACAGATTTGCCCACAATCCACAGACTCACTATCCAGACCGGCTTAGAGGTAGGAACAGACATCAGTGAACGCTGCTCCGTTTTCTCCTGGCCACTAGATGGATGTCAAAGGGAGCCGCAAACAGCCTGCGCTAAATTTCGCCGAGCTGACGATAAGACATTTCGCTGTACAATTGCACGGATTTATATAAAATTCAAGCACTAGCTCATACTAGCTAACATTTGTATAGCATGATTGCAACAGCCACATCGTGCAGGAGCTTTCTCTTACCGCACTGGTGGAACTATGCTCATGCTGTGAGGGAGTTCCGTCCTACCACACTGGCGGCATCATACTCACATTGTGCAGGAGTTCCGTCCTACCACACTGGCGGCATCATACTCGCATTGTGCAGGAGTTCCATCCTACCACACTGGCGGCATCATACTCGCATTGTGCAGGAGTTCCGTCCTACCACACTGGCGACACCATAATCACATTGTGCAGGAGTTTCGTCCTACCACACTGGCGACACCATACTCACATTGTGCAGGAGTTTCGTCCTACCACACTGGCGGCATCATACTCACATTGTGTTTCGTCTAATCACACTGGCGGCACTGTGACCACAGTGTGCACGAGCTTCGTCTTACCACACCGGCGATACCATGACCACAGCGTGCACGTTTTTTGTCTTACCACACCGGCGGCACCATACTCAATAATTGTGCGCGAGTTCCGTCTTACCACAATGGCGGTGTTATGAGTACCGTCGAGTGCATGGCCGGCGGCGTGCAGGCGTTGTAGTCTGCTCGTGCAGAAGCGGTAGCCTCTGCCCCAGGATACCACGGCAATTGTTTGCTCTTTAAAACCATACCGCGCCAGTTTGCGGTCGCAGTTTTGTGGCGCAGTCATGTCGATGGGCGGGAATAGGCTCGTTAGCCGCCACAGACCCGCCAAGCGGCCCAGTTTTTGGCCGGCTCGCATGCGCCGACCTTCGAGCGGCATGCTGCGTTTTTGCCGTCGATATTATGTGGGTAACGGCACCCAATACGCCGCTGATAAAAACTCAGCCTGTCTGATCGAGCACGACAGCTGTCTGGGTCGCCCCGAGCATAGCAGATGTGTGGTTCGCCATGAGCACAGCAGATGTGTGGTTCGCCCAGAGCACAGCAGATGTGTGGTTCGCCACGAACACAGCAGATGTGTGGTTCGCCCTGAGCACAGCAGATGTGTGGTTCGCCCCGAGCACAGCAGATGTGTCGGTCGCCCCGAGCATAGCAGATGTGTGGTTCGCCCCGAGCATAGCAGATGTGTGGTTCGCCCCGAGCACAGCAGATGTGTCGGTCGTCCGAGGAGCACAGCAGATGTGTGGTTCGCCCAGAACACAGCAGATGTGTGGTTCGCCCCGAGCACAGCAGATGTGTGGTTCGCCCCGAGCACAGCAGATGTGTCGGTCGTCCGAGGAGCACAGCAGATGTGTCAGTCGCCGATACCCAGCTAGATGATGGGTATTCGGTGTCATATGCCCTACGCCCAATAATTAATCGACTACTTCAGAACAAGCCAGCCATAGCAGACCGAGAGTGGGGAGGGGAGACAGCGGCGGTCACGTGATCAGTGGCCGACCACGACAGGTGCCGGTCGGCCGGACACAGACGGGACCCTGAACGGCCCGTCGGCCATACCTCTGGAGGTGTGGCCGACATCGATGGGTCTACAGCGACCCATCGATGTAGACCAAGCCAAAGTACCGCAAATTGTTAGTGGTGTGCCCTTGTATGCCACTGGTTGGCATCTCGGCAAGTTGGGTGAGAATAGACTCAACCCATATTTATCACGAATTGCAACGAGAAACATAGTTGGAACTAGGCAGCGGCTTCGCTGCGGCTCCCCTCCCCTCCCCTCCCCTGTCATATGCAGCGGAGACCTGATATGCACTTCCTTGCCCATGGAAGCAAAGGCGGGAGGCTCTTTTCGCAATTAGATCTAACGTGAGAACACCTAGATCTGAAAACTAGTGTTGTCAATTTGTGTCGCATGATAGACTTGGTTGGTTTGAACCATGGCTTAAAGCGATTTATAAAACGGTGATCAAAACTGGTTTGGGCGTTTATTTAAGCTGACGAACCTTTTGTTAGTTTTAAAACCTTATTGTCATTGTCACGAAGCTTTTAAACTGAAATACATCGCTGGAAAAAGATTCCTCATGGATTAGTAGGATCCGTTTTCTACCATGCAAATTGAATTCGTCACGGATATTTGATATTTTTAATCATATTGAGATACACCTTGCGGTTTGGTGCTGGACAAAGGTTTTGCTTAAACATAATCTGTGACTTGTATATTCTACCATGCACTTCCCTTATCTGTAGTTCCTAATCAATGCAACAGATATGATCGGTGCCTACCAGTGTAGTGTTCCATATTTGTTTTTGTATGGCTTGGCTTGTAAAATCGTTATACGTTTGAGCCCAGTTTAAATTAACTTCAAACTCATGCGACCGATGGGTATAAGAGTGAGGTAACATAATTAAAAATACTAAAGATACGAATATGAGCGTCGGTTGACTGTCATCGAACTTCCACATGTGCGAGAACGTGTCGAGCTTCTCCGTCATCCCGGTACCGGTCCACCCAGCACTCAGCTTACGGAGGAGGCCGAGCCGGATGCAACACTTAGAAGTGTTGCACTTTCTCGGCTTAGAAGTGTCCTGATTCGGAGAAGCCCCGAAGACCTTCGTTTTCAGGAAACACACCTGCTCAAACGTGTACCTGAAGCAGGCCTCCCACCGCGCCGCCAGCATGGAGTCATCAGCTGTCCGGTGTCTGACTCACCCAGCCACCGCAATCTACAACATCAAGGAGACCGACATCTCGGAGAAGCGGCGCATCCGGCATGTGCTCCGGTATAACGGGTATCCGAACTCGTTCATCAGCCGGGCCTATCGAAAAAAATAGCTCCACCGCAACCCCCGGCTTCCTCGGCGGCCAATCAGTATATCGATGTCCAGCAGCAGTCTGTGGTCCAGCAGCAGCCTGTGGTCCAGCAGCAGCCTGTGGTCCGGCAGCAGCCTGTGGCTCAGCAGCAGCCTGTGGTCCAGCAGCAGCCTGTGGTTCAGCAGCAGCCTGTGGTCCAGCAGCAGCCTGTGGTCCGGCAGCAGCCTGCGGTCCGGCAGCAGCCTGTGGTCCAGCAGCAGCCTGTGGTCCAGCAGCAGCCTGTGGTCCAGCAGCAGCCTGTGGTCCAGCAGCAGCCTGTGGTCCAGCAGCAGCCTGTGGTCCGGTAGCAGCCTGCGGTCCAGCAGCAGCCTGTGGTCCAGCAGCAGCCTGTGGTCCAGCAGCAGCCTGTGGTCCGGCAGCAGCCTGCGGTCCAGCAGCAGCCTGTGGTCCAGCAGTAGCCTGTGGCCCAGCAGCAGCCTGTGGCCCAGCAGCAGCCTGTGGTCCAGCAGCAGCCTGTGGTTCAGCAGCAGCCTGTGATCCAGCAGCAGCCTGTGGTCCAGCAGCAGCCTGTGGTTCAGCAGCAGCCTGTGGTCCAGCAGCAGCCTGTGGTCCAGCAGCAGCCTGTGATTCAGCAGCAGCCTGTGGTCCAGCAGCAGCCCGTGGTCCAGCAGCAGCCTGTGGTCCAGCAGCAGGTTGTGGTCCAGCAGCAGCCTGTGGTTCAGCAGCAGCCTGTGGTCCGGTAGCAGCCTGCGGTCCAGCAGCAGCCTGTGGTCCAGCAGCAGCCTGTGGTCCAGCAGCAGCCTGTGGTCCGGCAGCAGCCTGCGGTCCAGCAGCAGCCTGTGGTCCAGCAGTAGCCTGTGGCCCAGCAGCAGCCTGTAGCCCAGCAGCAGCCTGTGGTCCAGCAGCAGCCTGTGGTTCAGCAGCAGCCTGTGATCCAGCAGCAGCCTGTGGTCCAGTAGCAGCCTGTGGTTCAGTAGCAGCCTGTGGTCCGGCAGCAGCCTATGGTCCGGCAGCAGCCTGTGGTTCAGCGGCAGCCTGTGGTCCAGCAACAGCCTGTGGTTCAGCAGCAGCCTGTGGTTCAGCAGCAGCCTGTGGTTCAGCAGCAGCCTGTGGTTCAGCAGCAGCCTGTGGTCCAGCAGCAGCCTGTGGTTCAGCAGCAGCCTGTGGTCCAGCAGCAGCCTGTGGTCCAGCAGCAGCCTGTGATTCAGCAGCAGCCTGTGGTCCAGCAGCAGCCCGTGGTCCAGCAGCAGCCTGTGGTCCAGCAGCAGGTTGTGGTCCAGCAGCAGCCTGTGGTCCAGCAGCAGCCTGTGGTCCAGCAGCAGCCTGTGGTCCAGCAGCAGCCTGTGGTCCAGCAGCAGCCTGTGGTCCAGCAGCAGCCTGTGGTCCGCCAGCAGCCTGCGGTCCAGCAGCAGCCTGTGGTCCAGCAGCAGCCTGTGGTCCAGCAGCAGCCTGTGGTCCGGCAGCAGCCTGCGGTCCAGCAGCAGTCTGTGGTCCAGCAGTAGCCTGTGGCCCAGCAGCAGCCTGTGGCCCAGCAGCAGCCTGTGGTCCAGCAGCAGCCTGTGGTTCAGCAGCAGCCTGTGATCCAGCAGCAGCCTGTGGTCCAGTAGCAGCCTGTGGTTCAGTAGCAGCCTGTGGTCCGGCAGCAGCCTATGGTCCAGCAGCAGCCTGTGGTTCAGCAGCAGCCTGTGGTCCAGCAGCAGCCTGTGGTTCAGCAGCAGCCTGTGGTTCAGCAGCAGCCTGTGGTTCAGCAGCAGCCTGTGGTTCAGCAGCAGCCTGTGGTCCAGCAGCAGCCTGTGGTTCAGCAGCAGCCTGTGGTCCAGCAGCAGCCTGTGGTCCAGCAGCAGCCTGTGGTCCAGCAGCAGCCTGTGATCCAGCAGCAGCCTGTGGTTCAGCAGCAGCCTGTGGTCCAGCAGCAGCCCGTGGTCCAGCAGCAGCCTGTGGTCCAGCAGCAGGTTGTGGTCCAGCAGCAGCCTGTGGTTCAGCAGTGGCCTGTGGTCCAGCAGTAACCAACGCCTCTGCAGCAATATGTGTTCCAAGCGCAGCCATTGATTCAGCCTGTAATTCAGCACCAGTAGCAGCTTGTTCGTCAGCAGCATGCAGCCCAGCAGCAGACTGTGATCCAGCAGCCACCCATGGTACAGTGACGGTCGCTGCATTTGATCCAGCATCCTGCCGCCACGTTCCAGCAACATGGCCCTACAGCCCAGTAGACCGACCCTGCACCCCAACAACCTGCTTCCAAAAACTATAAAATAAAAATGTGCACCAGTGTTCCCTGCACAAAAGGAGTTCGCGAGAGTCTGAGCCGCACGCTGGCTTACCAACGTGGCTCCAAGCACATCCTGAGGAACAAGCTCTCGCGGCCCCCGTAGCCACTTCCCAAACAATGTTGCAGGGGAGTTAGTATAATGTCTGTTAGTTGCAGTGTGGTACCTTGTATTGGAGAAATCGGCTGACCAAGCGTTTCCATCCGGTGAAGGTACGCGACGGCAGTGTTCCGCTGGCCGAGCCGAGGTTCAGGTGCCGACAACACTGTGATCCCTCCCAGGTGACCACACTAGCTGTAGACCAACAGTGTACTGGTTCAGCTGCCGACAACACTGTGATCCCTCCCAGGTGACCACACTAGCTGTAGACCAACAGTGTACTGGTTCAGCTGCCGACAACACTGTAATCCCTCCCAGGTGACCACACTAGCTGTAGACCAACAGTGTACTGGTTCAGCTGCCGACAACACTGTAATCCCTCCCAGGTGACCACACTAGCTGTAGACCAACAGTGCACTGGTTCAGCTGCCGACAACACTGTGATCCCTCCCAGGTGACCACACTAGCTGTAGACCAACAGTGTACTGGTCCAGCTGCCAACAACACTGTGATCCCTCCCAGGTGACCACACTAGCTGTAGACCAACAGTGTACTGGTTCAGCTGCCGATAACACTGTGATCCCTCCCAGGTGACCACACTAGCTGTAGACCAACAGTGTACTGGTTCAGCTGCCGACAACACTGTGATCCCTCCCAGGTGACCACACTAGCTGTAGACCAACAGTGTACTGGTTCAGCTGCCGATAACACTGTGATCCCTCCCAGGTGACCACACTAGCTGTAGACCAACAGTGTACTGGTTCAGCTGCCGACAACACTGTAATCCCTCCCAGGTGACCACGCTAGCTGTAGACCAACAGTGTACTGGTTCAGCTGCCGATAACACTGTGATCCCTCCCAGGTGACCACACTAGCTGTAGACCAACAGTGCACTGGTTCAGCTGCCGACAACACTGTGATCCCTCCCAGGTGACCACGCTAGCTGTAGACCAACAGTGTACTGGTTCAGCTGCCGACAACACTGTGATCCCTCCCAGGTGACCACACTAGCTGTAGACCAACAGTGTACTGGTTCAGCTGCCGACAACACTGTGATCCCTCCCAGGTGACCACACTAGCTGTAGACCAACAGTGTACTGGTTCAGCTGCCGACAACACTGTGATCCCTCCCAGGTGACTACACTAGCTGTAGACCAACAGTGCACTGGTCCAGCTGCCAACAACACTGTGATCCCTCCCAGGTGACCACGCTAGCTGTAGACCAACAGTGTACTGGTTCAGCTGCCAACAACACTGTGATCCCTCCCAGGTGACCACGCTAGCTGTAGACCAACAGTGTACTGGTTCAGCTGCCAACAACACTGTGATCCCTCCCAGGTGACCACGCTAGCTGTAGACCAACAGTGCACCGCCGCGCGATGCGGGAGGTCCTCATATCCTCAAACAGGACAATCAACCCTTTGCTCAGACAGGATGTCGGAAAACTCACACTGAGCCCAACGTAGGAGGGTTTTTAAAAAAATACTTTCACCGACATCCAGTTCTACTGGGTTAGGTATTTAGTAGCGCGTGTTTAGTGTTGTGTGGTTAGGGAGTCATGACGCCTTTGTGTGTGGAGCGTGCAATACTTTCACTCTTCCTTCATCCTGTCTGCATCGTTTTCTTTCAGTCACTGTCAGCGGACCACCTTCAAGTTGCTCACGTGTTTCGAGAATTGCTAGCTGGATTTGTTTTTGTTGTTCTTTCGTTTCATATAGTTTGTTGCACCTAGACGACCTGGTTAATAAAGGTCAAAGTAAAAAGCATCTGCATTGTATTTTTGCTCCACCCAGGGTGAGTCCGATTAGCTAAATTGTGACTATTCGTTATTTACCTGAGTAGAAATGTGCTTACGGAACTGCATAAAAGCAGGATTGGCAAGAACCAGCTGGAACTAGTTTTACTGACACATGAACCGGTCAAATAACGGCTAAAGTTGGCTCACACTGGTAATGTTGTCTGCCAAGTAAAATATATTCCACAACATCCCTTAGATATCGTATACGTTTCACGCTGCCTGCAGATGTCTCAAAATACTTAGTGCCGGATCCTGCAAAAAGCTCAACTTAACTTTATTTCTGTCTCTACCCAACGCAGTAGAGAAATAACATCACAACCCATCGATTATTTCTGACTGAAACGAACACACAAGACACTGCGCCGATCTGCAGCCTAACAATCACACAGTAAGGACGAACAGCAGAGCAGCAAGTTCGAGACGTTATGCGGTTGCAAGAATACATTTTTAGATGCAGCTATATCCAACTGCGGCGCACTTGCGTCAATGGGGTAGCAGAGCACAACAACCGTCCCTCTCGGGAAAAAATCGATTTCTCGTAGTTTCGATTTCTCGGGGTGCTCACAAGGCTGCTCCAGCACTTCGAAAAATACCAAGCAGTTCAAGGTACTGTCGCAGAAAGCCTTGTCATGGCAGGCCATTGCGATTGAAGCACCTCCCTGCTGAGGTAAATGCCCTTTGTACTATCTTGACACCTTTAGTTTGAAATGGTCGAGCAACTTAAAATTGGTGGAAAATTGCCGACGAGCAATTTATCGGTTAGTTGACTAATTGTGGATACCGCCAGCTTCACCAGCCGTATGTGAACAGAGTGAACAGAGTAGTGAGCCATTGGAGCCGGAGGGAACTAGTGCATAAAAATAGTGTTAATTAACCTCGAAATGTATCATTCTTCGGTCCCTGTGGCCGGTCCAATGTACTGACGGCTGGAAGATCTCTGGCAGAAGCCGAAGCCTCGGACTTGTGATTCGATATGAATTGAACAGCAAGAATAGGCTCGACGCGAAGTCTACACTACATTTTATGTACATTTGATGTGAAATACAGGTGTGAGTTTTGACCTCATCACAAAAATAATGCTGCCATGTATACCATCATGTTGTGCCAAAAACTGCATCACAGGCAGATCAACCTTACTGTTTTTTTGTTTGTTTTTTTTGTTTGTTTTGTCTTTGTTTGGACACCAAACTTCTTTTTGGCCTAATGATTGTAACCATCACCACTTTCCTAGTTTGTAGCATCACTTCTATGCACTAATTATCTCAACGTTTTTCAAAATGTCGGACATTCATTCATTTTAAATGCGCGAGCACGTGTCGGATTTTATTGACGCTAGATTGTAGGCTGGATGTCATGCTCCTTGAATTTGCTAAGTAAATCGTAATGTTAACATCATGGCGAACTTGTCCTCACCTTCCCGATAATTGCGAATCGACCTAAGGTGGCTAAGGTAGCTAAGCTAAATTTATGCAGCCTGATTATGCATCTTTTTATTGTGTTTTTTTCGGACGAACATAAACCAGATAAAATAACCTCTCTCATGATCGACCGGGTTCTCACCCGGAGACCAAGGAAACTTCTCTCATGACAAAGGGCCCTCAACTGGAGACCAAAAACGCTTCTCTTATGACCGGCCAACCCCCTACCCCTCGGAAACCAAGACAGCTTTTCTCGTATCCGGCCGAGCCCTCACCCGGAGACCAAGAAGACTAGTAGTCAGAACGTGGTTGACGACGTGAAAGAATGGCACAAATATCCCAAGGGTCTATTTACACCGGTAAGTTGTTAACGTTTTTGGAACCGAACGGAAGTGAAACATGACTTAATATGCGTTCTGAAAGGATGAAGGGAATGGAATTGTTCGTTTTAATTACTGTTGCTTGACGGCTGCTTTGCACATGCCCAACGAAGCGTTTTACGCCGAATGCGTGCTGTTATTTGCAAGCCATGACAGATCTAAATTTTGATTGTTCCTGGCCATTTAATATATTCCAGAACCGCATATTCGTCGGCCTTTGGTAGGAGAGTTGCTTAGAGATAGGAATGTGCGTACTGGAGGTGCCTGGCGCCTCATTGAGGAGTTCCAGTCGTAACTGAAGGGGCCACTGTCATTAGGAAAGAGGCCGCTCGTAAAACATGCATAAAATGTCTCGTCGGTGTGACGAATTCATCTTACTAACCTTCCACTATTGAGGATCACCAGCATCACTCTTCCTCTCACCATATTATAAATCCTTTTCGAACTCCAGCCGGCTACGCTAAGGTCGATATCGCTCTTTGGTTGGCCGATTGGACCGCCATAGAGCCAAAGGGTAGCATATCTACCGCCAGATGTACAACTTGGAGTAGCGTGTGGATCGAGACAGACAGCATCGTTGAACGACTTCCAAACTAAGTCAATCAAGAGCAGAAAAAACACCGACGTTTAGTTTTATGCGCTCAGTGGCGCGCCAGGGCGATTAATGATTCTGTGTCTAGTCCAAGTGATTGGTTGGAAATGTTTATGCACGCTATGCTATTGACCACACTTTTTACGAGAATGTGCATTTCGGAAACAGCCGTGCAAATATTGCACTGGATTAGCCAGGCGTTCGCAATGTACTTGTAAACAAACATGACCACTAGACACAGCACGCACCACTCCACGAAACTACTTTCCTAGAATTGGTGAGGTCTTACATGTCTTTGAGAGATTCAGGCTCCTTCAATTCGAGGTTCGGCCGGTCTCGTCTATAACCGCACAAATCACACATCTTGACGTGGGATCTTATCTTATCCAACTCCTCTCATACGCATTCCCTCCGACAACTTTGACGGCACAGCACAGCATCGTCCATGGCCCCGCCCACAGTCGTTGCTAGGAAACCGCTGTCCGGAGCCTAGTGCATGGACTTGGACAGGGCTATCGAGACGAAGCTATTGTGGAGCTGACCATCCTTCGGACGTCCCACATGTCCTTGAAGGTGCTACTTGCACATGCTTCAATACACTGCCGGGGTCAGGGTACAGTGGCCCAATAACTACATTGACCGAATTAATATGACCGGTGGTACATGGTGTTGTCCCTCTGGTACGTGTCGTTCAGCGGAAGTAGGTGTGGTCTGTGGTACGTGTTGTTCAAAGAATGTAGTAGGCATGGCCGATGCAGGAACTTTGATGATGCTTCTAAGGAAACGCTTCGCGTTGGTCTTTCCTCTTGTCCCTGGGATTTCTCAGTTGCGTGCGCAGAACAAAGGTTAATAAATGAAACTTCCTATCATGCTTGCGCTCAGTCAGACATTTTCCGGGGGAAGAGCAATACAAAGATGAAGAAAAGAACAAGCTAACCAATGCATTACTTTTCTCAGTGACAACATTCTGGAAATAGGTTCAATGGATGAGCAATTTCCACTTTTCTCCTCCCCTGGTTGAGCACGTACCTCATCGCACCCTATAATATTCCATGATTGCATATCTAAGAACAATGGAGAGATTTGGAGATTTGGATCCCTGCTCGAAGCAAATTTAACAAAGGTATATGACGTACATTTGTTATTTTAGACCAAAAATGCATAGTGAACCCCACCTCTTCCCATCTACCGAAGTCTAAGGACGTATTCCTTCACCACCCACGTTTGCTCACGAACATACTGAACCAAGATCATGCAATGAGGTGATCTGAATGGACTGAATTTAATGAATACCTATGCTATTCCGCAACTTTCAGTCCATCTGAACTCATTTATTGAAATAACATTAGTTTCAGCAGATCTTCTAAGCGCACCATCAGCATATTGTTGTATTATCGCGAACACGACGACATTTCGGAACTTGGTTACATGTTTGGATCGATCCAAGTTATTCCTTGCACATAGGAACGTTCCCTCACCCAGGTGGTTTGTTGAATCCTTATTTGTGTCCCGCCGTTCGTTGGACCCACCCTTGTATCCTGGCGTTTGTTGGAATCTCACTTGTATCATGGCGTTAGTTTAATTCTTCTTTGTGTCCCGGCGTTTGCCACACAGCGAAGGAGCTTCAGAACCGACCCGGCCCGTCACAGGTGCTGGATAAAATACTGAACCATGTCGATACTCCACCGAATTAAATTTGTTTGTTTTATTAACATAGGCACTTCGGCCTACTCAGGCCATTTCGTGCCGTGAAATGAAAATATTATGCTGTAAAAGTTATATTATAATTCCTGTAGCAGGTTTGTTTGTCGGAGAAAGATGAAAAGTAACTTGATTAGAAAAGGGCGTTGGTCTCCTAGTAGTATGGGTAAAGAAAAGGCAATGTTGTATGCTCGGCAGTAGTTTGTAAGTGTTCTTCGAGGGTCCTGGTACTTTTGGCAATGTAGGAGTATATGTGTGACTGTAAGATGGGTGTCGGATGATGGGCATGAAGGTCGAAGTGAAGCTGTGTAAATATATCTATGAGTGAGAAAAGTATGACCGATGCGTAAACGTGATAGAACGTATTCCTCATGTCGGTTTTTTTTAAGATGATGGTCACGGTTCGACAGTAGGTTTGACCATTCGTAATTGTGTGTGGTTTGTGTTTTGTGTCCAGTTTTGGGTCCATAAATGTCTGATTTTATCTTGTGTTGATGATTTAATGGCGTCAAAATGCGGTGGAATTTCTGTAATGTTCGAGAGTTGTAATGATTCTTTTGCTAGTTTTTAGGGTTTTTTTTCATTTCCTGGGAGGCCGCAGTGGCTGGGCACCCACAGGAAACTGACCTTCACGCCCATCAGATAGTGTTTGAAGGTTATCGTAGATGGAAATATGGCAATGGTGTGAAAACGAAAGTGAAGAAAGTGATTGAAGAACATATTTGGAATCGGAACAGTTGACGACGCTGCGTATGGGACGACTAATTGAACAGTTGTAGACATAACGAAGGGTAACGGGAATGGAGTGCAATTCTGCGATGATAATGGAGGTTCCGTTTGGTAGGCGATGCTGTTTTGTGTGTGTGTTTGAAACTATGGCAATCCCAGTGAGGTTGGCGTCTTTTGATCCGTCGGTAAAAATAAAAGGTATATGGCGATAACGAGAGCGGAACTGGTGAAATTTTTGTTTGACGTATTCAGGACAAAGTTGTGATTTTGGAGTGGTGGTGAGATAAAAAATATGTCGATCTGTCATCTGCCATGGTGGTGTAGTTGGTAGAGGAAGAGGAGCAATATGTGGAATATTGTATTGGAGTTATATAGAATATGTTTTGATACGTGAAGCTATGGTAAGGCCGGTTCGCTTTTCGGCGGGACCTAAATAGTTGTGGTGTAAATTTGGGAGAACTTGTAATGATGCATGTGTGGGGTGATATTCTATCAATTGAATTTTTGCGGCATACCTAAGTGTTTGTTCCATTCTTCGGATGTTTAATGGTGGAATTCCTGCTTCTATGTGAAGAGAATTGATTGGAGAAGTTGTCATTGCGCCAAGTGCGATACGGATAAATTTGTATTGAATGGTGTCTATAATTTTTAAAGATGATGCGCTGGCACCGGTATATACTACGGATCCATATTCTGTTATGGGTGGAACTAAAGATTTGTAGAGAAGTAGAAGTGTATGGCGATCGGTTCCAAGTAATGAAGAAGTGACACATCGGAATAAATTGAGTCGGTGAAAACACTTGTTCCGGATGTGTTCGACGTGTTTATGCATTGAAAGTCTGTGGTCTAAAATGATGCCTAGAAATTTAAATGAAGTTACAAAAGGTATGTGGTAGTCCCCGAGGTTAAGCGGTGTGTCTGGGTTTGGGCAGGGAGTCGAGTTACTAAATATCAGTGTTGCTGATTTTGTGGCCGAAAAAAATGAAACCGTGCTTCAATGACCATTCGTGTATTATGTTCAGTGCGTTTTGTAAGCGAAATAAACAATGGTCATAATTTTTTTCAGGAGCACCAAAGTGCACTATCATCTGCAAAAAGTGAATATGATATATTTGGAGGCATGTCATCGAAAAGATCATTGATGGTAATGTTAAATAGTACTGGTGAAAGACAGCTTCCCTGTGGTAGGCCGTTCTGGAGAAAATGTAGATAGAAAATGGCTGACCGGAATCTGATGCTGAGTTGTCGAAAACCAGATAAAAGTATACTATATAATGTTCTAAATGTCCTTTTATACGAAGTTGTTGAATTTTGAACAGTAATGCGGGTTTAAAAACCATATCGTATGCCTTGCATATGTCTAAAAATACTGCAACTGTGTGTTCATGTTTTTTGCAACCTAGGTGAATGTAAGTTTCTCATCGAATTAGATGATCTATTGTGCTGCGTCCTCGTCGAAAACCACATTGAAATGAAGATAGTAGAGAATTTGTTTCCAGGTGCCAAGTCAGCCTTTTAGTAACCATTCGTTCAAAAAAATTTCCTAAACAACTAGTGAGTACAATTAATCTAAAATTATTTGGGTTTCTATGGTCTGTACCGGGTTTTGGAATGGGGATGGTGATAGTTTTTTTTCCATGTTTCAGGAAATATGTGATTTGACCATAATGAGTTAAATGTGTCTAAGATGCATTGTTTGGTGTGGTCAGATAAATGTCGAAAGAAATAATAATGTAATTTGTCAGGCCCTACTGAAGTGCTCCCGGTGGAAGAAATGGCATTCTCCAGTTCAGAAAGATGAAAATAAGCATTGTAGTGCTCAGTATTGTCGGAATTTAAGAGGTCGAGGTTGATGTGAAAAGTATGTTGTGCATTTTCTAAGAAATGTAGACGGTGGTTCTCATTGGAGCTGTTGTGGGTTATTGTATCAGCTGTGGTATTTACTATGGTTTGTGGGTCTGGAATGGTGAGATTGTGTATTTTGAGGGGCGGTGGAGATTTAAAAGGGGAGCGTCCGGACAAACGCCGGGCTAGTTGCCATATTTTACTTAAAGGTGTTTGAAAAGTAAGCTGCTGTAAATATGAGGACCATGAACGGCGCTTCGCATTGCGGATGATGCGGCGGGTTCTCGCACGTTCACGGTTACGGGTGATTAAATTTTCTTCACCGGGATGTCGTAAATACTTCCGAAATGCTCTTTTTCTCACTGTAATGGCTTTGGGAATTTCCTCACACCACCATGGTACTGGTTTCCTTTTTGTGAATGGTTTTGTAAGTGGAATAGTTGTGGAGGCTGCTTCGAAAAGTGTATTTGTAAGCAAGTTGATGTTCTCGACGGGATAAATATTCGGGTTGTATTGAGTATATGAAAGTTCCTGAAGTTTTGTTCAATCTGCTTTCGAAATTCTCCAGCGTGGGATAAAACTGGGTGTGGTATCAGCCGTAATCGAAAATGTTGGTGTTAACTTGATTGGATAATGATCATTATCGTGAATATCGGTGTCCACCGTCCAATCAAAATCGTTTGCTAGAACCGGAGAACAAATCGTTAAATCAGTTTCTGTGTTGCGTCCGAGATGAAAAAAAAGTTGGCTCTCCAGTGTTCAGCAATACCAAATTGTGTATGTCTAAAAAAATGTTGAACAATGCTTCCACGAGTATCTGGCTGTGTACGTTTTTTGTCCCACGCTAGACTATGGGCGTTGAAATGGCCAATTAAAATGAAGGGGTGTTTGAAATGTGCTACGAGGTTGTCTAATTGTGTCAATATGTTTGTGTTGTCTGTAGAAGGTGGAATATATAACGAACATACATCTATGTTTTTATCATGAATACGCAAGATACACGCTACGGCTTGTAATGGAGAATTAAGTGGAAGTTGTGTATGTGTGTAATCGTTGTTGATGTAAAGGGCTGTATCTCCATTCCGGTGTAGTCCAAGGACGTTATCGTGGCGGTACAGTGAATAATTGCACATGTTGAAATTATACGGATCGGTGGGCAAAAACCATGTTTCTTGAAGCGCGACGAGAATTGGAGTTAAGATGTTAAAAAAAGCTTTCATTTCAGCCCATTTAGAGATTAAGCTACGACAATTCCATTGCAGAAGTGTGGACATTGTAAATGAAAGTTGTAATGTTTGTCTGCACCTTTCGGTGCTTGTCGGAGCCAGGAGTGCGGCTCCGGTTGGTAGGTGGGTTGGGTGCGATCCGCGCCAGCGGACCCACCCTAGTCATCCGGCCGACCGGTGACCTTGGCAAGGTCACGGCGGCCGGTCACTGCCGCGGGAGATGTACGCCTGCTTGGTTGAGTCGGTCGGGTCACGTGGCCGCCGGCCGGCGCTGGACGCGTCGGGCTCGGTCGGCGGCCCACCGAAGTGGAACGCATTTCCCCTGTAGCCGAATGGCTGCGGTTTCTGGGATTTCTTGATGAAGTTGTTTGGGACTGCGGAGCTGGAGTGGTCTTTGTGTTGGGAGCGCTGCTTTTTTGTGTCTGTGTGGTCAGCGGTGTCAGTTTCTTGAGTGGAGCTAAGCCGGGGATCATGTCAGTTTGGATAAAAGTAGAACTAGTGATCACGTGACGTGTGGGTGGAGTAACAGTGGCAGTCTGGGCATAAGTTTTGCTCGACGGGGTGGTGGCCTCGACTGACCCGTGGGCCTGCGGGTACGACACACCAGTCGTGGCCTTGATAGCGCAGACCTCCTTCTCCTTGCGCCAAACTGGACAGAGGGGTGATGTGGTTAGGTGGTCGGATGTGTGACAGTTGAGGCATTGGGCAGGCTTGGAGCAGGTGGAGTCAGGATGAGGTGGTTCACCACACTTGGGCAGGCTGTTTGGCGACAATTCTTACTGCAATGCCCAAAGCGCTGGCAATTGAAGCAGCGGAGAGGATTTGGGATAAAGACATGGATTTGGTAGCGAAGGTATCCGGCGATGAGGGTTTTGGGAAGAGTGGTATAATTAAATGTAAGGACAAGTAGGCTCTTGTCTTGTTTCTGGCCGTCTTTAAAGGAAGTGTTGCGGCGGACGTGGGTCACCCCCTCCGGCCTGAGCTCCGCCTGAATGTCTTCCTCGGACATAAAGCGGAGTTCCGGCGCGAAGACGGTGCCCTTGGAGGTGTTGCGGTTTGAATGGAGAGTGACAGTGACGGATTTCCCTCAAAATGTGGTGGTACGGAGGAGGGCTTTGGTCTGGGCTCGGGTTTGGGTCTTGATAACGAGGGTTCCGTTGGCTGGGGCTGCAATCTCGGGATTGGCTTAGGAGCAGATGGCAAGGAGTCGTTTAGTCGGCCAGAAAACATTGACACGACGAAAGGAGACGGATTCCTCGACAGGGTTGACTACTATGTACGAGCCAGCGCTGTCGAGGTAGGTTTATGTGGGTTGGATGGGTTCATGTGGAGAGGGTGTGGTCTGGTTCGAGCAAGGGTCAGCGGCGTGAAGAGTGATGGTCTGGTCTGGATTGCGAGGCGAATTCCTGGTCTTGGGACGGGCGGGGCTCGGCGAGGAGCAGAGGGCCTCCATGGCGTCGTCCAAAGCGATATTTCGGCGCGGGTCATCGACGGGTTGGCTAAGGGAGCATTAGGGGCCAAGTCCGGGGTCGAGCGATGGTCAGCAGGTGTGGTCAGTGGAGGGGGTTCTGAATCGGAGTCCGGTGGCGAGCTGGGGTCAGTGTCCTTTTTGCGTTTCTTCCCCATCGCGGGGAAAGAAACCCTACTTAATGTAATCTAAACAAATAAGAACACAGAAACACAGGCGAAGGAAGTACGACGGGGGAAAAATCGCGCGGGGTGACGGGTGTCACCCCCAGAAACGAAAGAAAGGAGTGACGGGAATCACCCCAGAAATGAAATAAAAGAGTGACGGATGTCACCCACGAAAAATAAAAACTGACTGACTCCGGGTACTCACAAGCGGAAGCGAGCTGCGGGAGCGAGGCACGCACGGCAACTGCAGGTCGATACTACACCGAATGAAACGAGTGTTTTGGATCATTATATGCTTTAAGCTAAGCATCGGTCCTGAATAGCTGGTTAAAAAATGTCTACCTTACCCGCCTTTATCCAATATATTTTTATCGGTATCAGCTCCAAGGTTGAAGCTGTGGCCATAACACTGGCATTATGCGGCGACCACTTTTTACCTCTGAATACAAACAGGATGACAATTACTTGCGCTTTAATCATATAGCTATATTTAGTTTAGGTTCCCACGAGATGTAAGAACTGCTTAATCGCTTTGGGCGGGCAATGAATTACCCACGCGATGCGCAAATAGTTCAGCCATCCGATAACAGATGGCAGTGTAGTGTACTTCAGCGGAGTTGATTGCAGCCGGCGCGATTCGGTCGATCTTCAGCGGGTAGATGCGACTCGGCCAGAACAACAGCCAACACAGCCCTGTGCTGGAAGCAGGACACAGCACTGTCCAGCGCCTAGTGCTGTGTCGATGTCGACCAACATGCTGCACAGCCTCGCACGGACCATTCGTGGACGCTGCTATCTGAGCCCTCAATCATAGGAACTGTCTGAAGCCGGCTCATACCCGGCCAGCCGCAGGTCACTTTACCCTGCACATATCACTGCTCCAGCCGCAGGCCACTTTACCCTGCATATATCACTGTCCCAGCCGCAGGCCACTTTACCCTGCACATATCACTGTTCCAGCTGCAGGCCACTTTACCCTGCATATATCACTGTCCCAGCCGCAGGCCACTTTACCCTGCATATATAACTGTTCCAGCCGCAGGCCACTTTACCCTGCATATATAACTGCTTCAGCCGCAGGCCACTTTACCCCGCACATATAACTGTTCCAGCCGCAGGTCACCTTACCCCGCACATATAACTGCTTCATCCGCAGGCCCTTTACCCTGCACATATAACTGCTCCAGCCGCAGGTCACTTTACCCTGCATATATCACTGTTTCAGCCGCAGGTCACCTTACCCTCCACAGCTTGCTACGTATGTGTGTGTGTGTGTGTGTGTGTGTGTGTGTGTGTGTGTGTGTGTGTGTGTGTGTGTGTGTGTACGTGAATTTGGCCAGCCTGCCACCGTGAGGTGATGTCGGCTAGTGGACCAGCCGACCAGTCGGCTGGTCGGTGAATTTGGCCAGCTTGCTGCTTCAACTACCACAACTAGTCAAATTGCATGAAGCTCAAATATTCATCCCATGAGCAGGGGCACACATGATGCTACAAATCCGAGTAGGATGACTCAAAAGGTCTGAGTCTGTCTACATCCAGTGACAGTGTGAGCCCGCCTACATCCAGTGGCAGTGTGAGTCCGCCTACATCCAGAGGCACAGTGAGTCCGCCTACATCCAGTGGCACAGTGAGTCCGCCTACATCCAGAGGAACAATGAGTCCGCCTACATACAGTGGCAGTGTGAGTCCGCCTACATCCAGTAGCAGTGTGAGTCCGCCTACATCCAGAGGAACAGTGAGTCCGCCTACATCCAGAGGAACAGTGAGTCCGCCTACATACAGTGGCAGTGTGAGCCCGCCTACATCCAGTGGCAGTGTGAGTCCGCCTACATCCAGTGGCACAGTGAGTCCGCCTACATCCAGAGGAACAGTGAGTCCGCCTACATCCAGAGGAACAGTGAGTCCGCCTACATACAGTGGCAGTGTGAGCCCGCCTACATCCAGTGGCAGTGTGAGTCCGCCTACATCCAGTGGCACAGTGAGTCCGCCTACATCCAGAGGAACAGTGAGCCCGCCTACATCCAGAGGCACAGTGAGTCCGCCTACATCCATAGGAACAGTGAGTCCGCCTACATCCAGAGGCACAGTGAGTCCGCCTACATCCAGAGGCACAGTGAGTCAGCTTACATCCAGAGGCACAGTGAGTCCGCCTACATCCAGAGGAACAGTGAGTCCGCCTACATACAGTGGCAGTGTGAGTCCGCCTACATCCAGAGGCACAGTGAGTCCGCCTACATCCAGAGGCACAGTGAGTCAGCTTACATCCAGAGGCACAGTGAGTCCGCCTACATCCAGAGGAACAGTGAGTCCGCCTACATACAGTGGCAGTGTGAGTCCGCCTACATCCAGTGGCACAGTGAGTCCGCCTACATCCAGTGGCACAGTGAGTCCGCCTACATCCAGAGGCACAGTGAGCCCGCCTACATCCAGAGGCACAGGTCGGAGCGGTGGCACAGTGAATGTGAGTCGGTTTGATTACCATTTGTTTCCGTCAGACTATTATAATCTGCACTGCTTGGTGGTTCCAGCCCACTAATTCACTGCCACCAAAAATGGTGACGGCCAGCCTGGTATAATTTCTTCAGAATGTGTTTGTTTACACCTGATTCCTTACCCTTGGTGGCCTTCAAGGTGGGAGAAAAGGCGCAGTGCCACCGAGCCTAACGGCAGCTGTGTCTCCATCCGATTGTGTGTAGTCATGAACAGAGGTCGTATAGTGTTAAGAGCGAGACGTTGTACGGTATAATGAAGCCAGAGTCGATCTAATCCGGACGTCATTACGGTTACATCAAAGTGCCTCTCACGTTACAATCATCACCACGAGCTCGAAGCCTGGTGACGATGGTTTCTTTCTGACGGCGTGATTTATTGTGTTTCATCAGGACAAAAGAAAACCTCTTATTTGACAAAAACTTGGACAACTGGTCCACCATGCACAAATGCACCAATATAATACACATAATGAGTCGCAATATTCCATGATGCGTTATAATTTATTGGATAACAATAAATGATCAAACAATCCTATTCTTAGCACTTGCACACCCATGGGTGTTGTTCTATATACTTCTGAGGGTCAAGCCCTAATAGCCACTGCACGTGGAGGGCATGTATCGTGAAATAAAAGTAATAATAATAGAATAAGCGCTCCCTTAGTACCGGGTTTCTCCCCCACTCCAAATTTTAACACGGGGTCCTATAGAGTGTGCCCCCATCGTCCTCCCAAACAGAGATGGACCTGCCCATTGGCTCTATGCTACGCAGACTGGCCGTACAACTGGCACTCCTGCACGAACATAGATTCCTCTGCACTTATACCAGCGCCCCGGCACATGCACAGACAGAAGCCCTTGTACACACACACACACACAGATATATATATATATATATATGGAGAGAGAGATGGATAGAGAACGAGTGAGAGAGAGACCTCTGCATGTGCCTGGACGTTTCTGTACGTACACCTCTTCACGTATGCAGGAATCACTCATTCACTGAACGTATTATATTCACAGTGTACATGCACATTCATTAACTGTACGTATTACATACAGCCATACGTATTACAATACTGCATGTCTGCATAGGGGCGCCGCCTGCATGTGCGCATGGGTGTTGGTCATATGCGTGCACGTACGTGCAGGGGCGTCTATGTATGTGCAGAGACACGTGCATAGACGTCCCTGTGCGTATACAGGCACACCCTACACGTATTAAGACACCCACGCACGTATGAAGGAGCCCCCACACACGTATGCAGGCGCCCCACACACGTATGCAGGCGCCCCCACACATCCACTGGCGCAGCCCGCAGCTGCCGTCACCGACGATGTCTCATTAGGCCCTCCGGCCGACCACCGCTCCACGTCTCCTAATTAAGTCTCCAGTAGCCAACCATAACCGGCGGCGGCGGCGGCGTGACGTCATTTTCATTTGGCGTGACGTCACCGCGGGCCCTTGTTGCACGCAGGCGACGCTTCTCGACGATAACTGAGCGCTAATGAGCGACGGCGTAATTGCGAGCCGGGGTTGGACGACGGCGGCGGTCTGCGGACCTGGTGGCGTTCTGCGCCATAGTGTGTGGCCGGCGGCTCGCGAGACGAGGCGTCGGCAGGCGACGCTCGCCCCGACCCAGCTGACCTGTGTGGTGGTGTGCACGTGGTGTGGAGCGTGACCCGGGTCCCGGCGTGACCTTCTCACGGCGCGTGACACGTGACACGCGAGATAGGCGGCGGCCGGCCGCTCTCAGATAGCTATCTGCTAACGGTTGGCGGCGGCGGTGGTGGTGGGCGGTGGCGGCCGCAGCGACCGCAGCGGCGGCGGTGGCGGCGGTAGCGGTGGCAGCGGCGGCGATGGCGGCGATGACGGCGGCGGCGGGCGGCGGGGAGAGCCCCACCGACGCTGATGACGGTGTCCTCAGGCCGATGCGACTGACAACCGCCAGCACCAGCGTGGGCAGGAGACTGCTGACCGGCCAGTGTTGGTCCAGTGTTAGTCCAGTGTTGGTTCAGTGTCGCTCAGCACGGGCCTTTCGGCAGGAGACTGCTGATCGTCCAGTGTTGGTCCAGTGTTGGTCCAGTGTTGGTCAGCACGGGAGGCGTCGACAGGAGACTGTTGACCGTCCAGTGTTGGTCCAGTGTTGGTCCAGTGTTGGTCCAGTGTTGGTCCAGTGTTGGTCCAGTGTTGGTCGCACGGGAGCGTCGACAGGAGACTGTTGACCGTCCAGTGTTGGTCCAGTGTTGGTCCAGTGTTGGTCCAGCGTTGGTCCAGTGTTGGTCCAGTGTTGGTCCAGTGTTGGTCCAGTGTTGGTCCAGTGTTGGTCCAGTGTTGGTCCAGTGTTGGTCCAGTGTTGGTCCAGTGTTGGTCCAGTGTTGGTCCAGTGTTGGTCCAGTGTTGGTCCAGTGTTGGTCCAGTGTTGGTCCAGTGTTGGTCCAGTGTTGGTCCAGTGTTGGTCCAGTGTTGGTCCAGTGTTGGTCCAGTGTTGGTCCAGTGTTGGTCAGCTCGGCTAGGAGCGGCTATATGGCCGCCGGCTGTGGTGGCGGCGATATCGCTCCGGCCGGCCGCGCCGGGCCCGACCGGCAGTCCCGCCCTTCAGCCGACCCGGACATCCCGGCCCCGGCCGCCGCCGCCCCGAGGGCCTCCCTCACGGACCGGTCTCCCGCCCGGAGGACCTCCCTTACGGACCGGTCTCCCGCCCAGAGGGCCTCCCTTACGGACCGGTCTCCCGTCCAGAGGGTCACCCTTACGGACCGGTCTCCCGCCCGGAGGGTCACCCTTACGGCCAGTCTCACGCCCAGAGGGTCTCCCTTACGGACCGGTCTCCCGCCCGGAGGGTCACCCTTACGGACCGGTCTCCCGCCCGGAGGGTCACCCTTACGGACCGGTCTCCCGCCCGGAGGGTCACCCTTACGGACCGGTCTCCCGCCCAGAGGGCCATACTTACGGACCGGTCTCTCGCCCAGAGGGTCATACCGGTCAGGTTAGAGCTATACCGGTCAGGTCAAGGCCATACGGAGACCCAGAGGGCCAGAGGACCGGTCACTGGCCACCTCAGCTCTGCTAGCCCTCCGATCACCGCGCCTCCGTGCATTTATACTAACTCGACTAGAATTAACCTTACGAAAACTACTACCAGTCATGCCATAAGTCAGTCACGTACTAATGTATACATGCGGCTAAAAGGATACATCAGCTATGAAAAAGCTGAAATTTTGTTCATTATCTTTGTGTATTTTATAGCAAACTGTTTTTATCCACTAGCTAGCATGGCCATTGTGTAGAATTTCAATACTTTCGTTTTCCGCAATATGAATGACTATTACCTTTTCAATTTTGGTTCCCTGGCATGTATAATTATCAGAATATACCATCTTCAGGGAAACAGGAGCGACGTGAAATATTAACGTATTCCATGAACAATAACGGACTCGAATGGTTTAAGGCACCTTCCTATCGGGACCTGATATATGACTAAATTTGTTGCAATCACGCCTAAAACAAACGTCTTACATATTTGTAACGGAACTTTACCAGTTGGCAGACACAGCTCGATGTTTTGCTCTCTGATTACTGTTGCCTTTTAAATTAATTTCATTTGCATTTGTATTGTCGGGAAGTAAAAATAGATTTTACAAACGTATGCAACATTGTCTTAGAGGCATTACATGCACATTCACGCATAGTCCTGTAGCTTCGAAATTTGCGACCAAATTCCTTCTCTGCCCGTTTAGTTATGCTGCAGATCACTAATAACTGAAGGCGGGAGTTCGATATTGAGACACTGGCCAGTGTTGCCGATGAAGCTGGATACTTCACTATCAACGGCTATGAGACACTCCTCAATGTGAATTAGCTAGTCTTCCTGGAACATGAAGCACCCATGCAGTGCATTTCAAGGCGTCACGCCATCAGCCAGAGCCAAATCCAACAGTCTAATCATGCACATGCATACTCCAACAACACGGCATATAGTGCACTTGCGGTTCACCACAACCCGAATTGGCCTCCAGACAGCAGAAAAATTGGCACACTGTTGTTGCGCATGGGTCTTGAATAAGGAACAAACACTGCTTTGTTTCTCCATTTTCTTGTGCATGCGGTGCAGCTCACTGCAGCGCCACTTCGGACATCATTACCACAGCACACCTACCGGCACGTGCGGTGCAGCTCACTACAGCACCACTTCGGACATCATTACCACAGCACACCTACTGGCACGTGCGGTGCAGCTCACTGCAGCACCACTTCGGACATCATTACCACAGCACACCTACCGGCACGTGCGGTGCAGCTCACTGCAGCACCACTTCGGACATCATTACCACAGCACACCTACCGGCACGTGCGGTGCAGCTCACTGCAGCGCCACTTCGGACATCATTACCACAGCACACCTACCGGCACGTGCGGTGCAGCTCACTGCAGCGCCACTTCGGACATCATTACCACAGCACACCTACCGGCACGTGCGGTGCAGCTCACTGCAGCACCACTTCGGACATCATTACCACAGCACACCTACTGGCACGTGCGGTGCAGCTCACTGCAGCACCACTTCGGACATCATTACCACAGCACACCTACTGGCACGTGCGGTGCAGCTCACTGCAGCGCCACTTCGGACATCATTACCACAGCACACCTACTGGCACGTGCGGGCAGCTCACTGCAGCACCACTTCGGACATCATTACCACAGCACACCTACTGGCACGTGCGGTGCAGCTCACTGCAGCACCACTTCGGACATCATTACCACAGCACACCTACCGGCACGTGCGGTGCAGCTCACTGCAGCGCCACTTCGGACATCATTACCACAGCACACCTACTGGCACGTGCGGTGCAGCTCACTGCAGCACCACTTCGGACATCATTACCACAGCACACCTACTGGCACGTGCCACACCCGTACGAACCATAGCACACCTACTGGCACGTGCCACACCCGTATGAACCATAGCACACCTACTGGCACGTGCCGCACCCGTACGAACCATAGCACACCTACTGGCACGTGCCGCACCTGTACGAACCATAGCACACCTACTGGCAGGTGCCGCACCCGTGCGAACCATAGCACACCTACTGGCACGTGCCACACCCGTACGAACCATAGCACACATACTGACACGTGCCACACCCGTACAATAGTCACTGGAACCTGCATGCAGATACATTCGCTAGGGTCCCATCTATTTAATATGAACGTGAATATACTCGCATGTCAAATAACACACAGTCCAGAAACAGGCAGCATAAGTATTGATGATCAGGAACGCCAGATATCAATGTATGCTGCCAGGAGTGGATTCAAAAAGTAAGGTAGGGAAGAGCAAACTTGTTTCGCATGGACATATTTTCATAAGTAGCTTGCACTTCCAAGCGTTGCCCTGATATGTCAGATCAAGCTAGTACGATGGCTTCAAGCCAGCGGTTTCCACACAAAAGTACTTCTGTTTCGAGGAAAAAAAGCTATTTCGTGCGAATTTTCTAAGGTATCGGCAACTGGAACAGGCCAAATGCCTTTTTCACCGGTGTGTAGATACGCTGGTGTACACCAATGATACAATATGCTGTATTTAGCCGATGTGCAACAGCACAAGGACTTATTTGATCATCTGGGATGGTCGCGCTATGTTTTCATGAAGTAAATCGACTTAAGATCAACCCAGTTAGAGCGTATCTACAATGGAGCACATCAATGTGAGAGGAGACCTTGAATGTCAACTCGGAATTGAACCGATACAGTAAACTTAAGATGCTAGAATTTGACTTCGAAAACATTTTGCATAGTACCAAAGATGCACAGCCGAAAACAATAGAGTGCATCAAATGTGAAGTACATAAGTGGGATTAAAATTTAACCCTGGAGGGTAGGGTAACAGTAATTAGGGAATTGTTTTATCAAAGTTCAACAATTCGATTCTACCAATTCCCAAATTAATTTAAACGATGCGTACTTTGCAAGACTTGTTTTATTTGCCATTAAATACAAAAATGACACATATTCTTCTTATAAAATGGGACATTGAAGGTGGCATTAACATGATTTACTCATATTCCTTCACGGTAGCACTACGTCTGGCCCAAGATAGCTTGACCAGCAAATGCGTGGGAAAGTCAAAGTTGTAAAACGGTGTAATTTACCAACACGTAAATAGATACACTTATTTATCAGAACTTGGTCAACGTACTCTGACAAACAGAGCCAATTGCAAAACCATCCGATTTTGGGAAGATGCTTTCGGAGATCTCGCCTCACTGAGGAAAATTTTCGCCATCGGACTTGCATTATTCGAAGTCCGATGTTTTGAACTTATTTGTTTTGTCTATTTGAAGTCTATTTGTTTTGAACTTATCAAATTATGCAAATAAATGAACTAAAGAATTGTGTTCCAAAGCCAATCGGCCTTGTTCTTGGCTCGGAGCTAGAATACCTTTTTAAGACATCAAGATTATCATAGTATCAGTGGATCACTGAATCCATTTCTAAACTATGCTGGCTTACCGTACCTTGAAAACGAACTATAAGTTAAAAATCAACTCAAGCAATTACGCACACAAAAATAAGTTGCATTCGTGAATGAAGGATTGAAGCATGCCGTTTTGGTTACACATCTAGTTGTGTCCCTCAATCCCGTTAGGCTAGCGAGCGTCCCACCATAAACTAAGCGACTGATCTCTTCCTACGTTCACGGGTCAGTTTTCTCATCCTGATCTGGTAGCCTAGAGAATGCCCCTATTCTTAATTGTATTCCATTTCTCAGGATAAGATATAACCATACAGGTTCCACTTACTGAATACAAACACTGTCTTCTACAGCACGACACTTAAAGCCTCCCTTACATGCAATAGTATTCCGCCTCCTATTTTTAATTTTTAAAATGATTGTGCATGTTGTAGCCAGTTAATTCATATTCATACAAGTTGTCTGTAATAATGCATCTCTATGCCATGCCTCTGGTAAACATGCGACACGTAGAGTTTTCAGACGGCACATAGGCTGTCCGATTGTAATTGAAGCATTACTGATAATTCCATCAAAACGATAAACTATACTCTTCCTTCCCAGGAATACGCTCGGCTTTACAGCCCGCCTCCGCCCATGACCTACCTACCTTCCCTGACCCGACAGCTGTACAGGAGCTGCTTCACTCCCGCTGTGTAGGAGCTGCTTCACTCCCGCTGTGCAGGAGCTGCTTCACTCCCGCTGTGTAGGAGCTGCTTCACTCCCGCTGTGCAGGAGCTGCTTCACTCCTGCTGTGCAGGAGCTGCTTCACTCCCGCTGTGTAGGAACTGCTTCACTCCTGCTGTGCAGGAGCTGCTTCACTCCTGCTGTGTATGAGCTGCTTCACTCCCGCTGTGTATGAGCTGCTTCACTCCTGCTGTGCAGGAGCTGCTTCACTCCCGCTATGCAGGAGCTGCTTCACTCCCGCTGTGCAGGAGCTGCTTCACTCCTGCTGTGTAGGAGCTGCTTCACTCCCGCTGTGTAGGAGTTGCTTCAAGTCCTGCTGTGTAGCGGGTGCTTTACTCCCGCGTCCACCTGTTACGACAATTTGCGGACCTAACTACTTGGTATGTACAAGTGCAAGTACTGTACCTGATATAAAACTAACACGCGACCCTCTATCATGACTGGAATAACGACCGACTGTAGCGCTGTACTCGGCACTTGTTGACCTGCAGTACCCAGCACTTTGTTTGGTGCAACTGTGCTTTGACGCGCCGATCGCCAGCTCCAATGTCACTTAATGGCGTTGCACCGCATAAGTGGGGTAGTTTCATTTGCAGTTAGCTACAACTAAGCTGGTGAACGCAAAGGGTTGATTTAAAACGTCTCGCCACGGCCTGTTTCTCGACAGGACATGGTGCGAGGAAAAACTCATGCTATGCTACAGATATTTTATCGCGGCTTGTGAAGATCTCATGAACTGAGATTGCAAAAAAGGTTTTTAGATGCTTTCATCTTGATTTAATGCGCAAAGCCACAGTCAAAAAATGGGCTAGGGAGTTTGAAGTTCTGCAGGTAAGTATTGAGCAAGTGTGCAATTCCCATATGTATCGCCCTAGTACAGATCAATAAATATTCAACAATGTAGTCATACGCTGCCTTCCTACCATATTGTTCTGTTTGTTCCGTAATTTTATTGCACATACTTCGTATACCTCAGTTTCGGTTTGCAATGTACCTTGAGGTTTGCAAAAATATTGTAAAATATAACCAGTGCCTCAAAAGTGCGCATTGAAGCTACTAGTGATTTCGCCTGCATTTAGCTTCCATCACTGAAGCGGCAAGGTGTGGCGCATGTCTGGAAGCTTCCATCACTGAAGCGGCAAGGTGTGCCGCATGTCTGGAAGCTCCCATCACTGAAGCGACAAGGTGTGCCGCATGTCTGGAAGCTTCCATCACTGAAGCGGCAAGGTGTGCCGCATGTCTGGAAGCTTCCATCACTGAAGCGACAAGGTGTGCCGCATGTCTGGAAGCTCCCATCACTGAAGCGGCAAGGTGTGCCGCATGTCTGGAAGCTCCCATCACTGAAGCGACAAGGTGTGCCGCATGTCTGGAAGCTCCCATCACTGAAGCGACAAGGTGTGCCGCATGTCTGGAAGCTCCCATCACTGAAGCGGCAAGGTGTGCCGCATGTCTGGAAGCTCCCATCACTGAAGCGACAAGGTGTGCCGCATGTCTGAAGCTCCATCACTGAAGCGACAAGGTGTGCCGCATGTCTGGAAGCTCCCATCACTGAAGCGGCAAGGTGTGCCGCATGTCTGGAAGCTCCCATCACTGAAGCGGCAAGGTGTGGCGCATGTCTGGAAGCTCCCATCACTGAAGCGCAAGGTGTGGCGCATGTCTGGAAGCTCCATCACTGAAGCGGCAAGGTGTGCCGCATGTCTGGAAGCTTCCATCCTGAAGCGACAAGGTGTGCCGCATGTCTGGAAGCTCCCATCACTGAAGCGGCAAGGTGTGGCGCATGTCTGGAAGCTCCATCACTGAAGCGACAAGGTGTGCCGCATGTCTGGAAGCTTCCATCACTGAAGCGACAAGGTGTGGCGCATGTCTGGAAGCTTCCATCACTGAAGCGACAAGGTGTGCCGCATGTCTGGAAGCTCCCATCACTGAAGCGACAAGGTGTGCCGCATGTCTGGAAGCTCCCATCACTGAAGCGGCAAGGTGTGCCGCATGTCTGGAAGCTCCCATCACTGAAGCGACAAGGTGTGCCGCATGTCTGGAAGCTTCCATCACTGAAGCGACAAGGTGTGCCGCATGTCTGGAAGCTCCCATCACTGAAGCGGCAAGGTGTGCCGCATGTCTGGAAGCTTCCATCACTGAAGCGGCAAGGTGTGCCGCATGTCTGGAAGCTCCCATCACTGAAGCGACAAGGTGTGCCGCATGTCTGGAAGCTCCCATCACTGAAGCGACAAGGTGTGCCGCATGTCTGGAAGTGGAGCGGTTTTGTCACGGCCAGCGGGGGGGGGGGGGTATACCTACGCAGCGGCGCGCCATCTGCCGCCGGCCGGCCTGCTGATAATAAATTATTGCCAGGTTTCAGGGCTCATAAATGGTGAAGTCGTGTCAGGTTGGTCAGCTATGACGTCGTTACCCAGCTATGACATCGTTTCTGGTGGCAATTTTTTGTCTCCGCTAAATGAGCTACGATTCTGGAAGCATGTTCCTTGATCCACGTCGCCGTTATTTACTGGAGCTGCTGAGGATGACTTGTTCCGATGGGTGACGTCACGCCTTGGTCATGTTCAGACCGTAGCATCTCACCCGCGACACCCCAGAGGTCAGATGACGTGAATGGCCTAGATTGGCTTTGGATCACTTCACAAAACCCAAATACATTGCAGCGTAATTTGTCGTGAGGGAGATTCGAGTTTACTGAACATCTTCGTCACCGTGCGATTAAAAAATATGTTCCAGGCCCTTAGTAGCAATTTTACATCAGGTCTGGCGCAAACTGCGAGTGCTTGCCCTCGCATTGACCATGAATGCTGCATAACCTCACATTGACCATGTATGCTGCATAACCTCACATTGACCATGCTTGCTGTATGACCTCACATTAACTATGAATGCTGCATAACCTCACATTGACCATGCATGATGTATGACCACACATTAACTATGAATGCTGCATGACCTCGCATTGGCCATGCATGCTGCATAACCTCACATTGACCATGTATGCTGCATAACCTCACATTGACCATGCTTGCCGCATAACCTCACATTGACCATGTATGCTGCATAACCTCACATTGACCATGCATGATGTATGACCTCACATTAACTATGAATGCCGCATAACCTCACATTGACCATGCATGCTGTATGACCTCACATTAACTATGAATGCTGCATAACCTCACATTGACCATGCATGATGTATGACCACACATTAACTATGAATGCTGCATGACCTGGCATTGGCCATGCATGCTGCATGACCTCACATTGACCATGAATGCTGTATGATCTCGCATTGACCATTAATGCTCCATAGCATTGCATTGACCATGGATGCTGTTTGCGAGACCGTGACATATACTATTGCTGCATGGCACTATCTTGAGCTAATTTTCAAGATGCAATCTTTGGGAACTCAGGACGAACGGGTGGTGGCGACCCCACTCCGTCGGACCCCACTCCATAGGGCCCCACTCCGCAGGCCACACTTCATCGGACCCCACTCCATAGGACCCCACTCCGTCGGCCCCACTCCGTCGGACCCCACTCCATAGGGCCCCGCTCCGTCAGACCCCACTCCATAGGACCCCACTCCGGGGAAGTTGACAAAACGATCTCGGCGCTGAGGTGTACCTCAATTTCATTGTGGTATATGCAAAAGCTGGTGTCGGCAATTCCAATTCCCAGCGTCTGCATGTCCAAAGACTGGCTCTGTGGAATGTGAAGGGCAGCTGCATGCTAGCTTAACTTGTCGAGGCGCACCTAAAAATAGCACAGATGCCTTGTTGCGCTAAGACTACAAGGGATATTTCGTGGATTAAAAGAATCCGACTAGTCTAGCGGAGACCATATAGCTCCGATCATCGCTTTGATTACATAGTTTCTGAAAAAGACGCCGACATCAAAATGAGCCGAGCCGGACTCGTCTGACAATTAACCTCGTCTGACAATTAACCAGTTGTAGCAAACGGGAGCGACTGGAGGCTGTGGCATGCACCCGTAGTGTCACCTTGTGGAGGGGAGATCTGAGCAGAGGTACTGGTCACGTCTGAGCAGAGGTACTGGTCACGTCAACTGACACTCCACCCCCAGCTATAGTCGCCGACCGACCCCCACCTCCAGCCATAGTCGCCGACCGACCCCCGCCTCAGGCCGTAGTCGCCGACCGACCTCCACCTCCAGCCATAGTCGCCGACCGACACCCCACCTCCAGCCATAGTCGCCAAGTGACCCCCACCTCCAGCCATAGTCGCCGACCGACACCCCGCCTCCAGCTGTAGTCGTCGACCGACACCCCGCCTCCAGCCGTAGTCGCCAAGTGACCCCCACCTCCAGCCATAGTCGCCACCGCCGCCGACGCCCCAGAACGGGTTTGTATTCAAATCTCGGCCGGCCGGTCCGGGGGGGGGGGGGCAACCCTTTGGCGGCGGCAGTGAATAGACGCGCCTGATTATGCATTCACATGGCAGCGCTCCATGACCGGTGGCGGCGGCACAGCCGGCACAGCCGGCACAGGCGGCCACGAGCAGGCCGACCGCGCCGCCTCAGTCGTTCGCACGCGCACCGCCCGCTCAGATGATGGCTCAGATATTGTGCATACGCAGATAATGCCCGGTGAGAAATATGCAAATGCTCGGAATGTGAAGAAATTGGCCGCCTTTGTGAGTCGAAGTGTTGTGATTGTGGCGGCGTTTAGTGCGTGACTCGCGGCCAGCGGCGAGGCGAGGCGAGGCGCGGCGAGGCGAGGCGAGGCAAGGCGAGGCGAGGCGAGGCGAGGCGAGGCGATGCGAGGCTCTCAGGCGCAGGAGTTCAGGTCAGCAGCGAGCAGCACACCGGTAATGTCGACCGTGTCAGGCTGCATCGGGTGACGTCACGCGCGTCAGCCCGCTCCAGCCGAGCCGTCAGCTGGGTCGGGTAACGTCACGAGCGTCAGCCCGCCCCAGCCGAGCTGTCAGCTGGGTCGGGTAACGTCACGGGCGTCAGCCCGGTCCAGCCGAGCCGTCAGCTGAGTCGGGTAACGTCACGAGCGTCAGCCCGCCCCAGCCGAGCCGTCAGGCTGGGTCGGGTAACATCACGAGCGTCAGCCCGCCCCAGCCGAGCTGTCAGGCTGGGTCGGGTAACATCACGAGCGTCAGCCCGCCCCAGCCGAGCTGTCAGGCAGGGTCGGGTAACATCACGAGCGTCAGCCCGCCCCAGCCGAGCTGTCAGGCTGGGTCGGGTAACGTCACGAGCGTCAGCCCGCCCCAGCCGAGCTGTCAGGCAGGGTCGGGTAACGTCACGAGCGTCAGCCCGCCCCAGCCGAGCCGTCAGCTGGGTCGGGTAACGTCACGAGCGTCAGCCCGCCCCAGCCGAGCCGTCAGGCTGGGTCGGGTAACGTCACGAGCGTCAGCCCGCCCCAGCCGAGCCGTCAGGCTGGGTCGGGTAACGTCACGAGCGTCAGCCCGCCCCAGCCGAGCCGTCAGCTGAGTCGGGTAACGTCACGAGCGTCAGCCCGCACCAGCCGTGTCCGTATAGATTACACACCGTTGGACGCCGCCGGCTCCACTTGTAATAATGTGACGTTTACTGTCGAGTCGGTTGTGCGACGCTTTTATGGTTATGATAAATTACTGTTGAATGTGCCGGCGCACCCTTTCGCTCGGTGCGAATACAAGACGACGCGACCGCTGCGAGTTGTTTCAACTGATAAATGGTGAAAACAGACCGTCTGTTTAAGTTAGCTGACTGCTCGTACCTGAATCGACTCGCACACACGCAATTTATCGGTTTGATTTATCTCTACTCTGAGCCAGGCCTGTGCTATTCATTTCGCTCTTGGTTATGCCGTCTCCCGAGGAAAGAAACGACAAAATCAGCGGCATTCATTAGTCAGAAGCGGCCTGTTCAGCTGCTCTTGGTCGGGCTTCCAACCTTTCGGTGGGGCAAAGTCAGGCTGTCGATAGTGGCCCGCTCGCATGGGGTGGGGCAAAGTCAGGCTGTCGATAGTGGCCCGCTGGCAGGGGGTAGGGCAAAGTCAGGCTGTCGATAGTGGCCCGCTCGCAGGGGGTAGGGCAAAGTCAGGCTGTCGATAGTGGCCCGCTCGCATGGGGTGGGGCAGCTGGACTTCGTATTCCCTTCAGCTGGTTAGCCAACGCTGAGTTGAGTAACATGAGTAACAGCGGTTGACGTGACCGCGCCTGTGCTACATGCTGAAGGAGTCGCTTGCCACGCATCAACGCAAACAACAGAACCGACGTGAAAAGGTCAGCTTGGAGCGAAAATCGACAGAATATACATGCAGATAGTCACTTAAGCTAATATTCTTCTTGACTTATGTCCCTTCCAAAATGGTGCATGGCAATATTTCTATATCGTGCACTAATGTAAGGACACTATCGATGCCGTACCGACGGCTTTTCGTTATGTCGAACGATTTGTTCCGGTGTACAACACATACAAGAAGCTTACCCTTCGGTCGCCAAAGTTGGAGAAAGTGGTTCAGCTATCTCCATTGATAGCAGGGCCCCCAGGGGCATTCCCACTGCCACTCATCACACGAGTACGAAATGTACATTAATCAATAATTAGCATATGCAACCAATACGAATTGTGTCGATTACGCTAGCACTAGTAGATAACGTTCTCCAGTGGGATTCAATAAATTGCCGCAGCGTTTATAGAGCAGCATCAAATACCTCAGCCATCAGATTGCTATTTTAATATTTTCAAGCGCTAGACATCCTAACGAGCCGATTATAGATAGTAGCCGGTACAAAATTATCTTGTGGTAGTTAGTGCTGGTTTGTGTATAGGACGGACAGTGTGGATTAGCTGGTAGGCAGGATTATGTGATATAGCTCTCTCTTATCTCACATATATCTTACACGCCCTGAAATTGAACTCCGAATACATCAGGAAATTCTGGGAAGTGGTTGCTGTCTGTGCTATAGGATATGCACATGAGTGTAGAAAATGTTTATTTGCGCATACATAGCAAACGCGATTTACCAGATCTTCGTGACAAATGTTTTTCGTCCAGCATGCAGATGTTACATTCAGGGAAGCACAGCCGTGCTATTTCAGAAATTGTTCATGATAGCCGTTTTCAATATGTCATTGATCTCGAAAACCCGGCGGTAGATTTTCAGGGTGATCATTCAGATGTTTACATACATGAAACATGGTATTTTCCAATTGATGTATCACTACATACAGGATGCATTTGGTGTCGTATGATCCGAAGTTTAGCGCAGCCTTATCGCTTTAGTTTCATTTATCCTGTGCACACACTGGTAATTTTCAGCACGCGTATGAAGACTGTGCATGTTTATGGTTTAGGTGAAGGACCCGGGCGCTACATGACCAAAGTAGTCGACGCGCCCTAAAGCCCCAATATCCAACTAAGGACCCGCTGAAGGACCCGGTGAAGGACCCGGTATTTCTTAGACCTGATGTTTCTTAGCAGGGTCAAACGCTTCAGCAAATAAAAACAGACCAATACTTATATATAGAAAGTCGCTAGTGTGCCGGCGTCGGCGCGAGCAGAGCGTCATTTGGTCCCAGCCGGGAGAGTCGAGATCGCGCCCGGTGCGCACCAACAGCCCGCCTCCCATCAAATCAGCATAATGAACAGCCCATTGGTGTGTGGCCTCCAGCCGCAACGATTATCGCCCGCGGCAGCGACCGAGAGAGCGCAAACTTTGTAACAAGGTCATTGTTGCTGGCGTGGTGGTGGGGGAGGGGGGGGGAGGTGGCACGTGATCAGAACCATTGACCTCGGCGACGACGCGACACACCAAGTTATCGCAGCGCCGCGAGGCGCGAGTTGGCCGCCCGACTCGCCCTTGAACACGGGCGTCGCAGCAGCCGGCGATCGGGAGTTGCCGGCACAAAGAACCGCATCCGAGACCAGCTGGTTTGTCATTACGGCTCATTGATTTAGCTCCACTTTGGCGTTGATTGTTGTTATGCGCCCTTCGATGAAATGCTACCTGGCGGTGCGGCGGTGCTGACGGCGTGTGCGGTGCGGGCGTGTTATCCGGTCTCAGAGGACAGCCGCCGCCGGCCGCACCTGCACATATCGACCCCGCCGCGCCGCCGCCGGCCGCTATCGTCGACATCGTTAAACATGGCGGACGGGGCGCGCCGGGGTACGGCGGGGAAAATGGCGATCGGCCAGGATCGGCGAAACCTTGGTGTCGCGCGACCGACACCAGACCGTCGGCGAGCCGGCACCAGCGGCACCCGGCAGCCGGCACCAGCGACACCAGCGGCACCAGCGGCATCACCAGCGGCACAGCGGCACCAGCGGCACCAGCGGCACCAACGGCACCAGCGACACCAGCGGCATCACCAGCGGCACCAGCGGCACCAGCGGCATCACCAGCGGCACAGCGGCACCAGACCGTCGGCGAGCCGGCACCAACGGCACCAGCGGCACCAGCGACACCAGCGGCATCACCAGCGGCACAGCGGCACCAGCGGCATCACCAGCGGCACCAGCGGCACCAGCGGCACCAGCGACACCAGCCGCACCAGCGGCATCACCAGCGGCACAGCGGCACCAGCGGCATCACCAGCGGCACCAGCGGCACCAGCGGCACCAGCGGCACCAGGCACCAGCGGCACCAGCGACACCAGCCGCACCAGCGGCAACCAGCGGCACCAGCGGCACCAGCGGCACGGCACCAGCCGCACCAGCGGCATCACCAGCGGCACCAGCGGCACCAGCGGCACCAGCGGCATCACCAGCGGCACAGCGGCACCAGCGGCACCAGCGGCATCACCAGCGGCACCAGCGGCACCAGCGGCACCAGCGGCACCAGACACCACGCTGCGTCACTCGGAGGCCGGCCATCATGACCACGTGGGAACGGTGACGTCTGGTCAGGACGCCACAGTATGATAACGCCACGTCACGACCACGTGGGAACGCTGACGTATGACTATGGCACTACCACGTGATGACGTCACGTCACGACTACCTGGGGACGGTGACGTGTGATCAGGACGTCATAGCGTGATGACGTAACGTCACGACCACTTGAGAACGGTTGACGTATGACTATGGCGCCACAATGTGATGACGTCACGTCACGACCACGCGGGAACGGTGACGTTTGATCAGGACGTCACAACGTGATGACGTCACATCACGACTGCTACAAATATACCAGTTGGCGGGCCGTCACATCGCTATATGTAATACCTGGATGTCAGCTTTGGCAGCAGCGTGCATCTTGACACAGTTCCGAGCTTATACTCGTATAGCAAACGGTACCGACAATACCACGTGTATTTGGATATTCACACCAATGTATTGCCTTGCCCGCCAGTATTCTAAGCCTACAGCGAGCGTACGGAGCAATAATGGTAATCGATTGGTCATCACGATATGCTGGCACTGAAACACTATCCAACCGGGTTGTAAAGCTGTCCAACCTGATCGTGCGGCTGTCCATCCTCATTGTACGACTGTCCAGCTTGATTGTAAGACTATCCAGCCGGGTTGTAAGACTGTCCACCCGGGTTTTAAGACTGTCCAGCCGGGTTTTAAGACTGTTCAGCCAGGTTTTAAGACTGTTCAGCCGGGTTGTAAGACTGTCCAGCCGGGTTGTAAGACTATCCAACCGGGTTGTAAGACTGTCCAGCCGGGTTTTAAGACTGTTCAGCCAGGTTTTAAGACTGTTCAGCCGGGTTGTAAGACTGTCCAGTCGGGTTGTAAGACTATCCAGCCTCATTGTACGACTGTCCAGCCGGGTTGTAAGACTGTCCAGCCGGGCTGTAAGACTGTCCAGCCGGGTTTTAAGACTGTCCAGCCGGGTTGTAAGACTTTCCAGCCGGGTTTTAAGACTGTCCAGCCGGGTTGTAAGACTGTCCAGCCGGGTTGCAAGACTGTCTAGCCGAGTTGTAAGACTGTCCAGCCTGGTTGTAAGACTGTCCAGCCGGGTTGTACGACTGTCAAGCCGGGTTGCAAGACTGTCCAGCCGGGTTGTAAGATGTCCAGCCGGGTTGTAAGACTGTCCAGCCAGGTTTTAAGACTGTCCAGCCGGGTTTTAAGACTGTCCAGCCGGGTTACAAGACTGTCCAGCCGGGTTGCAAGACTGTCCAGCCGGGTTGCAAGACTGTCCAGCCGGGTTACAAGACTGTCCAGCCGGGTTGCAAGACTGTCCAGCCGGGTTGCAAGACTGTCCAGCCTGATTTGTGACCGTGATATGCTCTCACTGTAACACTGCCCCGTCCACACATCCACATCCACATCCACAGCCCATGTGGGTTCGTATTGCCAAGTCCGCACCATGCATTATATGCAAGTGTGGATGTGGATGTGTGGGTTTAAATCTGTGCCGACGTCCAATGGAAGGGCGCGTGAACATGATGTTGGCACAGCCAGAGGGCAAATCATATGATGGCATGCGCATATGATGTTGGCACAGCTAACGAGCACGTCATATGATGGCATGCACACATGATGTTGGCACAGCTAACGAGCACATCATATGATGGCATGCGCACATGATGTTGGCACAGCCAACGAGCACATCATATGATGTCATGCGCACATGATGTTGGCACAGCCAACGAGCACATCATATGATGGCATGCGCATATAATGTTGGCACAGCTAACGAGCACGTCATATGATGGCATGCACACATGATGTTGGCACAGCTAACGAGCACATCATATGATGGCATGCACACATGATGTTGGCACAGCTAACGAGCACATCATATGATGGCATGCACACATGATGTTGGCACAGCTAACGAGCACATCATGTGATGTCATGCGCACATGATGTTGGCACAGCTAACGAGCACATCATGTGATGGCATGCGCATATGATGTTGGCACAGCCAGCAAATACGTCACATGATTGTATCGTGCCATAAGCTTTGGAACAAGCAAAACATGCAACAAATACAACAAATTTCTCTCCATATGTCGTCCCACTGCTCGGTAGATGAGCGTACCGAGCACCATCTTGTGCTGAGCAGGGTTTGCTGCATGGACTGGGTATTCCTGTTCCCCAGTGGAACTTAGATCCAGTTTAGTGTATCGCCAATGCACTAAAACGCGAATATTGCCCAAAGGTAAGTTTAATGAAACTCCGATGCAAAAAAAGTAACAAATGGCACTCAGGATTTTATCCTTCTTCGAGTCATGCCCTTCGTAGACAGCGTCCAAATGTCCTACACCACCCAACATACCATCAAACACACCACCAAACACACCACCAAACACCACCCAACACACCACCCAACACACCATCAAACACACCACCAAACACAGTACCAAGCACCACCCAACACACCACCGAACACAGCACCCGACACAACACTAAACACCACCCGATACAGCACCAAACACCACCAAACACCACCCGACACAGCACCCGACACAGCACCAAACACCACCCGACTCACCACCCGACACAGCACCAAACACCACCCGACACACTACCCGACACAACACCAAATACCACCATCACAGCACCCGACACATCACCAAACACCACCAAACACAGCACCAAGCACCACCAAACACAGCACCAAACACAGCACTCGACACAACACCAAACACCACCCGACACAGCACCAAACACCACCCGACACACTACCCGACACAACACCAAATACCACCAAACACAGCACCCGACACAGCACCAAACACCATCCGACACAGCATTAAAAACACAGCACCCGACACACATCGAGCCTCGCTGTGCGCTCATGTTGCGCTCATGTTGCGATGTGTGCACGCCCTTGGCCACAACAAAACTGCCCGGTAAAGTCACTGCAGTTTACACTGCCCACAGTGGAGCAGAGCTATGGAGGCGAGGTTGGCGTGCGACCACTTCTCATGGCATACCCCGCTACAGTGTGGCCGAGTATCACTGCGGCCAGTCGTCTGGTCATACCGGCCGCACATCTGGTGTCGACAAGACCTTCTGCTTTTCATGACGAACGACGCAACAGCGCTCTTCTACTTATCTGCTCATATACTTTGACTTTCATATCCGTCAGTAACCGTAAGAGAAGTCATTTCGCACGACATTACTTCCCTGCACTGCTGGTATGTATGTACTAGGCACGAGCTCAAGGAGATGTGAGCTCAGGGAACTGGTGGCCGGTGGTAGGTCATCACTTCCGACACTGCCACTTCTGAGAAGAAGCACAACACCCAACACGCAACGTGTGACAATCGTCCACTCAAAACTTAATCTGCCTTCGGGTCCATTGTCTTAATTTCAATACCGAAAACAAGAATCTGGTCAGCCTATTTTAAAACACTGGATATCAGAGCACCAAGTAATACAAATATCACGTACCAGTGGATTATTACGTGAATTGAGTTGTGTTTTGGGAAGCAATCTCGTGGATACGAAAAATCTAACCGGACACGCTTGCTGTTTCTGTGGAAGTGCGTAAGCAAACACTATTGCACTCAAGTACCGAAACTCCGACGTTGTGGTGGCAGTGTTGGGACATATTTCTGAATAACTGACTTACTTACTTGTACTTGTACTTAGCATAACCTACCCGTAGCATTTATGAATAACTGGTAAACCTAGCCTGCCAGTAGCATTTCTGAATAACGAATGTACCTTGCTTACCTATGGCATGTCAAATATATTTGTCCTGACATTATCTGTGACTTTATGATCTGCACGACTTGCAACATTGGACTGATCAGCCTGGCCGTTAAGGTAGGTAGGGATGATATCGGCCTTTTTATTGATATTTGGCCGTTTGCTTAATTGCTGTTATTGCAAAGCTCCATATGAAATGAAGTATGTGAATTGTTTTGACGAAAACAAGCACCGCGAAATTGAGCATCCAGTTTTTTTCGTAGGATGACAATAACCAGACTATCTACTGTAGAGTCACAATCATACGGTCACTGGCCGGCTAATCTGTGACTGGGGCTGATCTACCTATTGCTGAGGCCGACCTGCCTGTGGTTGAGGCAGGTCTGCCTTGGGCTGGGGCTGGAAGACCACTGGCTGGGGCGGGGAGACCTACCTTGGCTAGGCTGACAACCGCCTTCTGGGTTGGGACTGGTAGACCACCTCGGGCGGCAACCACCTGGCTGGGTGACGAACACCTGCGGGCGGGCAGACCACTCGGCGACAGACACCGCGGCGGGGACCACCTTCGGCGGCAGACCACCTTCGGCGACAACACCTTGGCGGGCGGGAACTGCGGGGCGGGAGAGAACACCTTGGCTGGGCTGGGGGGACACCTTGGCTGGGGCTGGGAAGACCACCTTGGCGGGACAAACACCGGCGGCGGGGACCTACCTTGGCTGGGGCTGGGGCAGACCTACCTTGGCTAGGGCTGGGCAGACCACCTTGGCTAGGCTGGACAGACCTACCTTGGCTGGGACAAACACCTGCGGCGGGCCACCTTCGGCGAAACCACCTTGCGGGGCTACAAACACCTTGGCTGGGCGGGGGGACCACCTTGGCGGCGGACAGAACACCTTGGCGGGGCGGGGACTACCTTGCGGGGCGGGAGAGCACCTTGGCGGGGCTGGACAACACCCGGGGCGGGGGACCACCTTGGCGGCGGGACAGAACACCTTGGCGGCGGACCACCTTGCGCGACAAACACCTTGCGGGCGGACCTACCTTGGCTGGGGCTGGGACAGACCTACCTTTGGCTGGGGCTGGGGTAGACCTACCTTTGGCTGGGGCTGGGACAGACCCACCTTTGGCTAGGGCTAGGACAGACCTACCTTTGGTTGGGGCTGGGACAGACCTACCTTTGGCTGGGGCTGGGACAGACCTACCTTTAGCTGGGGCTGGGACAGAACTACCTTTAGCTGGGGCTGGGACAGACCTACCTTTGACTGGTGTTGGGACAGACCTGCATGGGGCTGGAACATACTTTGAGATGATGGTAGAAGTTAAATAATTGAGCTAGTTGATAGTCCTTGTGCCGGTGTAACGCCTATCGGGATAATTAATGGAGCCCGTGTTCCATGAACTCTATTGTATGCGACTCGGTTCGCCACGCTTTTCCTCGTAACACTCTTACTTTGAATGCTTTCGATGGGCTGAATGTGCCTGAGGGCAATATGTCATTGGAAATGTCTGCTGCTGGCTGACTAGATGCTGCGCTTTTCGATGTTCAGCGCAGGAGCGACCCAACTAAGACCCCATCATCAGATACCAAGGTCTTGGGTTCAACACTCGCTCCACTCGGAACATTTCCTAATCCCCACCGGCGAAGCAGTGTGGGCGGCGCCATTAGCCGTGATCGCGCTGAAATTGCATCGTAAGACACCCAATAAACAATAACAAGACCACGTCATTACTCAGTCATACGCTGAACGGAACGGGTGAATTGGAAAGCTCACCTGTCACAACAGTAAATGTGTACCTTGTGTGGGCGACAAGCGGCACCTGTGTGCACCTTGTGTCGGCAACAGGCGGCACCTGTGTACTCTTTGTGTCGCCGACAGGCGGTACCTGTGTACATCTTGTGTCGGCGACAGGCGGTACCCGTGTACTATTTGTGTCGGCGACAGGCGGTACCTGTGTACACCTTGTGTCGGCGACAGGCGGTACCTGTGCACACCTTGTGTCGGCGACGGGCGGTACCTGTGTACACCTTGTGTCGGCGACAGGCGGTACCTGTGTACACCTTGTGTCGGCGATAGCCAGGCAGACGTCGGCCAGTGGATATGGCCAAGCGATATTTGAGGTAATTAGATAATAATTGGACAATAATGGGTATAATGTAGGACAATGTAGACTCTCGTTAACGTGTCAGTTGTAGCGCAGCCCTCCCTCCTGATCCGTCGCACTGAAATTGGCACACGTGGCATACATATTTATTTTAAAGTTCACCAAATTGAAGGAAAATGTACATCTACGGCTAGCTCATTCACGACTACAACAGGTATATTCCCTAGGAATACTGCAGGGGACCGGTCGCAGCAATATTTTCAGACCAGACAACTTTCTTCTCGCTTATCAATATTCAGAGACAAGAGTACATACTTTTTAATGTCGATTGCATTATATTTCGGTAATAAGGAATGTGTCCCCACGCAGATGTAATGCATGTCACTGCAATTATTCAGTCATTCAGGCTGCAGGGCACATCGGCTTCCATAGCTATGTAGCGTGCATTCCCACAGCATTTCGAGAGAAAAAAAATCGCTCATGACCTAATGGCCATGGTAAAGGAGCCTGATGGCGGGGCTACAACATATTACCGCACCTGTCCATCTCTGGAGATGAGGGTAGCCCGGCCGACAGAACCGGCCGAGGTCTGCAGAACATCCACATCTGAGGAGAACCACGTCTGAGGAGAACCACGTCTGCAGAACATCCACATCTGAGAAGAACCACGTCTGAGGAGAACCACGTCTGAGGAGAACCACGTCTGAGGAGAACCACGTCTGAGGAGAACCACGTCTGCAGAACATCCACATCTGAGGAGAACCACGTCTGCAGAACATCCACATCTGAGGAGAACCACGTCTGCAGAACATCCACATCTGAGGAGAACCACGTCTGCAGAACATCCACATCTGAGGAGAACCACGTCTGAGGAGAACCACGTCTGCAGAACATCCACATCTGAGGAGAACCACGTCTGCAGAACATCCACATCTGAGGAGAACCACGTCTGAGGAGAACCACGTCTGCAGAACATCCACATCTGAGAAGAACCACGTCTGCAGAACATCCACATCTGAGGAGAACCACGTCTGCAGAACATCCACATCTGAGGAGAACCACGTCTGCAGAACATCTACATCTGAAGAGGACCACGTCTGAGGAGAACCACGTCTGAGGAGAACCACGTCTGAGGAGAACCACGTCTGAGGAGAACCACGTCTGAGGAGAACCACGTCTGAGGAGAACCACGTCTGAGGAGAACCACGTCTGCAGAACATCCACATCTGAGGAGAACCACGTCCGAGGAGGACCACGTCTGAGGAGAACCACGTCTGAGGAGAACCACGTCTGAGGAGAACTACGTCTGCAGAACATCCACATCTGAGAAGAACCACGTCTGCAGAACATCCACGTCTGAGGAGAACCACGTCTGCAGAACATCCACGTCTGAGGAGAACCACGTCTGAGGAGAACCACGTCTGCAGAACATCCACATCTGAGGAGAACCACATCTGAGGAGAACCACGTCTGAGGAGAACCACGTCTGAGGAGAACCGCGTCTGAGGAGAACCACGTCTGAGGAGAACCACGTCTGAGGAGAGCCACGTCTGCAGAACATCCACATCTGAGGAGAACCATTAAAAAAAAAAAATTATGGGGGAAAAAAAAAAAGAGGAAAAAAAAATTTTATAAAAAAAACAAAAAAAAAAAAAAAAACCCCCAAAAAAAAAAAAAAAAAGAAGAAAAACAAGGTGGAGGAGAACCACGTCTGAGGAGAACCACGTCTGAGGAGAACCACGTCTGAGGAGAGCCACGTCTGCAGAACATCCACATATGAGGAGAACCACGTCTGAGGAGAACCACGTCTGAGGAGAGCCACGTCTGCAGAACATCCACGTCTGAGGAGAACCACGTCTGAGGAGAACCACGTCTGATGAGAACCACGTCTGATGAGAACCACGTCTGAGGAGAACCACGTCTGAGGAGAACCACGTCTAAGGAGAGCCACGTCTGCAGAAGACATAAAGACATAAAGACATAAAAGATTAGTGCAACTATGAGCCCCAAGGGCCCTTCTTGGTTGCACTCTGTACACTGAACCAGTTGCACACCAAAACTGTTAATCATCCCTCCCTGTAATACTGAAAAGCAAGCCCTATATTCTTATAATGATTGTCTATGCTGTTTTTAAAGATGTTCAATGTGCTGCTACTGACGATGTTTTCTGGCAGCTGGTTCCAGTGTTCCACTACCCTGTTGGTGAAGAAAGTTTGCCTTAACCTTTTTCTGCTGTGGTTAACTTTAATTTTGAATTTATGACCTCTAATTGCATCATTTCTGTTAAATTCAAACATTTCCCCAAGGTTTTTCAAACATTTTCAAACTCTTCAGACCATTGGCAAATTTAAAGACCTCGATGAGATCTCCTCTCAGCCTTCTATATCTAAGTGAAAATATATTCAATTTCTTCAATCTTTCCTCATATGCCAGGTTGCTTATGCCATTAACCATTTTTGTAGCCCTCTTTTGTACTCTCTCCAAAAGCCAACAATCTTTTTCATAGCTGGGAGACCAAGCTTGGATGCAGTATTCCAAATGTGGCCTGACGTATGCACAGTAAAGCTTCCTGATCACTTCCTAACTTCTGTATGATACATTCCTATTTATTGCCCCGAGCATTCTCAGTGCCTTCTTCCTGGCTTCCTTGGTCTGTTCTGATGCTCCAAGTTTTGTGTTTAGAATAACACCTAAATCCTTCTCCTGTTGAGTCACTGATAGCACTTGGCCACCCATCAAGTATGGAGCCTTCATATGCTGCTTACCTACATGCATGATTTTGCACTTATCAAAGTTAAATTTCATTTGCCATTCTTCGGACCACTTCACAAGTTCGTCTAAGTCTTTTTGCAGCGAGATATGCTCATCCTGACCTGTTATTGCTCTAAAGACCTTCAAATCATCCGCAAATTTCAAAACTTTACTGCTTAGGCCACTTTCAATGTTATTTACAAATATAATGAACAGTAATGGCCCTAGTACTGACCCCTGGGGAACTCCACTAAGAACATTTTGCCATGATGACTTTGTACCATTTAGCATCACTCTTTGCTGTCTATCTGAAAGCCACAACTCTATCCATTTTAAGATGCTACCTGCAATACCATGGGACTGAAGCTGTATCATTAGCCGTTTATGGGGTACCTTGTCAAAGGCCTTACTAAAGTCAAGATATGCTACATCAACCTGATTTCCCTGATCAAATTGTTCTGTGGCGAAGTTCAAAAAGTCCAAGAGGTTTGTGAGACACGATCGTCCTTTTCTAAACCCATGTTGAGTATTTTGAATCAATCTGCTACCTTCCAGATAACTAACTATTCTATCCTTGATAATTGATTCGAGTACCTTGCATACTAGGGATGTGAGACTCATTGGCCTATGGTTTTCAACTTTCCCTCTTTCTCCTTTCTTGAAAATAGGAACTACATTTGCCCTTTTCCAATCGGTTGGAATTTCATTATGTGAAACTGATCTACAAAATATTATGCTAAGTGGAAATGCCAGTTCCTTTTCAGTTTCCCGCAACACCCTAACATAAATTTCATCAGGTCCTGCTGCCTTATTTTGCTTTATTTTCCTGATATGATTGTAAACAACATCACTATCAATGAAATCAACATCATTTGTCAGATCCCATGTCACTGAACTATGGTGTATGGTCGGCAGATTGGTCATATCTTCCAATGTAAACACTGATTTGAACTGCTTGCTCAGCTCCTCAACCATCTCACTATCCTCACCCAATGTAGTCCCGTTTACTTCCAGTGGACCAATTGTGCTAGAAACTTTACTCAGCTTGTAGAAACTAAAGAACTTTTTACTGTCCCCATTACAGTTTCTAGCTAAATCCAGTTCTTTTGCTCGCTTTGCTGCTCTGGTTTTTTGCTTCACAGTGTCTCTAGCTTTTCGATACGCCTTTAGATTAACGACATTTGAGGCTTCTTTAAAAACTCTAAATGCAGTTTTCTTAGCCTTAAGAAAACTGCATTTTTGCTTGCTTTTATCAGGTCTGGTGTAAGCCATGCTGGCTTTCCTACCCTTCCTTTGCGTCTTTGCTTTTGGGGGACATGTCTAATCTGAGTTTCCTTCAAGTAAGATTTGAACTTTTCTCACATTTCACAGGCATTTAAATTGGAGAATTCTTCTTCCCATCTGATGGCACTTAAAGCCTCTCTCATGCCGTTAAAGTCTGCTCTGTTGAAATTTGGAACCTTTACCAAATTATCCTTGATAATTTCCCCTACATGTGCCTTGAATTTATCTATGTTATGGTCACTTTTTCCCAGAGTTTCGCCTACAGTCAAGTCTTGAACCAAGTCACTTAAATCCGAGAATACAAGGTCCAAGAATGAACCATGCCTGGTAGGTTCCGATACAAACTGGTGTAAGAACAGGTCCTCTTCAAGGCATTTCCTAAACATTTTGCATGATGGGGTGCCAACACCAGCATATTCATAACCTTTTAGATTAAAGTCACCGAGAATAAGGCACTTCCTCTTAAAGTTTCTACTGATTCCCTCACAAATCACCTTGTCAAGCTCCAGTTGCTGAAAATGTGGCAGGGTTCCTGATCGGTAGAAAGCTCCTATCCTAAGAGTATTGCTGTTGCCTTTTCCCACAGTGACATCAAGCCAAATGGACTCCACAGACACATTTTTATCCCCACCTGCTACTTTTTGAGAACTGAATAAGCTATTCATATAGAGCATTACACCACCCCCTTTCATTGCTGGACCCCTATTGCACGAAAACATATTGTATCCCTGGATCTCATAGTCCTGTAAGTTATCTCCAAAATACCCTTCACTGACCCATGCCTCCGCAATGCAAACAAAATCCGGTTCCTCCTCAGCAACATAACACTTGAACTCATCAAATTTGGAACGGATACTCTGAGCATTAAACATCATACACTTAACGAATGCTCCATAACCACCTTTGGCTTTTTCATATTGAGGAGTTCTTTTATCACTAGATGAACTATAACTCTGTCCCCTTAAGTTGCTGCTGTCCCTATTTGCAGACTTTGAGGTTCTATTGCCTTGTCTGACACTATTGGAATATTCCTAAGTTGGCAATGCAATTTCATCCCTCCCCACCCCAGAACATCCACATCTGAGGAGAACCACATCTGAGGAGAACCACGTCTGCAGAACATCCACGTCTGAGGAGAACCACATCTGAGGAGAACCACGTCTGCAGAACATCCACATCTGAGAAGAACCACGTCTGCAGAACATCCACATCTGAGGAGAACCACGTCTGAGGAGAACCACGTCTGAGGAGAACCACATCTGAGGAGAACCACGTCTGCAGAACATCCACATCTGAGAAGAACCACGTCTGCAGAACATCCACGTCTGAGGAGAACCACGTCTGAGGAGAACCACGTCTGAGGAGAACCACGTCTGAGGAGAACCACGTCTGAGGAGAACCACGTCTGAGGAGAACCACGTCTGAGGAGAACCACCGCATTGTCAGCGGAATTCAGTCGGGTTTGTCGCCATCCAACTATGTGATCAATGATATAGCCTATTCTGTGGTCAGTGATATTTTCATACCCCGTGATCATTGCTATCGCTACAACACACATCATGTGGTGTGATCCTAACATAGCTCATTAATATATCCCTTCATAACACTGACCATGGTTGTGGGAACATAACACCGACCACAGTTGTAGGGCATGTCACTGACCACGGTTGTGGGACCATAACACTGACCACTAGGTAAAGTAACAACACTGACCACGGTTATCAGACCATCACGCTAACCATGGGGTAGGTCTATTGGACGTACATATAAATATGCCATCAACCATAGAGGTCCTGAAGGAAGCAATGACCATTGCAGCTATAGGCGCCTGGGCTACAAAAGAAAACCACCAGCACATTGTAAAATTATCTGGTGCAGGTGAGGGATTAGGATATATCCATCTCAGCGTACGGTTCAAATCTTAGCCATGCTACATTATCTGGAAAGCACTGAGGAAGTGACCAAAGCGTATTTAGAGATAAATGACAGCGAATGCAAATATCCTCATCTACGATATAAGCTGAGCCACAGCTAGCCCCTCCGAACCCGTCCCTCTTCTCCTATCCTCCATCCCCCGCTGTCTGCCGTCCCGCGGGGCAGATAAGCGGGGCCCGTCGTCCCAGCTCCACACGGACGGCAGTATGCAGATGGCTCCGAGCTGTGGTCGCGTTTTTTTGCATAGTTGGTGCCCGACGACGGGATACCCGGGGGCGGAGCCTCAGGTGTGACGTCACAGCGGCGTGCCGTCGGCGCCGACGAGCGCGATCGTCGACTTTTTGAGAAAGCGCGCTGCGACGACGGCTCTCAGCCGAGCGGCGTCGGGTCACGGCCCCGGGTCGGTCAGTCGGTCCTCAGCCGAGCGGGGCTTCACACGTCAGCAACGGCTCCAGCAGCGGCTCCAGCAGCGGCTCCAGCAGCGGCTCCAGCAGCGGCTCTAGCAGCGGCACCAGCAGCGGCTCCAGCTGCGGCTCCAGCTGCGGCACCAGCAGCGGCTCCAGCAGCGGCTCCAGCTGCGGCTCCAGCTGCGGCTCCAACAGCGGCTCCAGTTGCGGCTTCAGGACCAGCTCCAGCTGCGGGCCCAGCAGCACTAGCCGTCCAAGGATCGGAGGGCGGCGGCGGCGGCGGCGCAGTGTTGGTCAGGTAAGTTCCCACATCTACACTGTGTCTATTGTTGTCACCAGAGACTGGCAGGTGGCGGCGGCCCTCCGTCACTCTCCGCTCCAGCACCGAGGGTGGCCGACCACCAGCAGGTGTCCGGGGGTCTGATGCTCGGTTTGGAACATATCTTCGGGTTATGGTCGTGTGATCGCTACGCGCCAAGCGTGGATAATTGACTACTAGCGCCACGGTGCGGCCGGAGTAAATACCTCGGAAAAGCATAACATTTAAAGCTTATTTAGAAGAAAAACACACATCCAGCAATGGAACAGTAGATAGCGCTGCCTCTTATGTCGCTACATGAGATTACATCCATAGCGATATCCGAATGTTTGTCACGGCAATTAATCGCGTAAGTTGAAAACCGTTACTATTTCAAACTAACATGAAATGCATCCAACTAGTATACTCCCTACGCATGTCTGTTTTTGAAACCCATGTTGTGGTGGATTGGGACGTTCGATGCCTTTCTGCTGACCTGCATTTTACAATCCTTTTCCGATATTTGGGCGCGGCACTTTTGATTTTTTTTTGTAAAGTCCAGCGTTAGTTTGGACTACAACTGGCGAACTTTTGTTACAGTAACCACAATAAACATGCATGTCCAGAAAAATATATGATGCAGGAAGGTGAGGTAGTACATGTTTGCTTATATACATTTTACTACCCTTTTGGAATCTTTCGGCAAGGTATTTTGCGATTATTTTCTATGTCCTCATTAGGATTGCGTCTGTCTCGTACGGCATGTGGTCACAGGTCATATAGGCACACGCCACAATTATCCCATCACGTTACATTTGCGCTAAATGGATAAGTCAGACTAAGCTGATAGCCGTGCCCCTCTGTACCCACCCATCTGCCCGCCGGTTTTGTGGCCCAGCTGAAGCCCATGCTGCTCCTGTCTCTTTGTTCTATTCAGCACGGCGCCGCACATTGACAGACTCTTAGCTGGGGTCATCATAGGCTCCGATCATCCTCCCCAAACCAACAAAGTGCAATGAAAACAAAATTATCAGAGCTGAACACCTTTACGATCGTATTTATACCGTTAATCTTGCACTAAGAGTACGATATAGAAAAGCCAGACAAATCGTTTTCAATATAAAACGCGAGGCCGGTTCAGTGCATGTTAACGGTGGTAATTTGATCCCTCCATCGGGTTTATCCCTGGTGCGTGCTAGGAGGCTGGATCTTTCGGTGGTCCACCAGTGGTCCGTCAATGGTCCAACAGTGGTTCACCGGTGGTCCCCCGGTGGTCCGGCAGTGGTCCGTCAGTGGTCCACCGGTGGTCCCCCGGTGGTCCGGCCGTGGTCCGTCAGCCGTTTACCGACTCCCGAGGGGCTGCTACTGGTGCCGTGGCGCCCCCAGCTCTCTCCCGGCGGCGGCGAGTCTCGGCCGCGCCACCTGCCACCGAGCACCGGTAGCGCGCCGTTTTTGTCTGGCCGGCTCCGGTGAATAACGACCGCCTGTGGCCCGCTCGTCCTCCGTTAACAAGCCGTTTAGCGGTGGTCGACGCCCCCTCTCCCCTCTCCCCACTGGTCGGTGGCGCGCGGTCCGGCCAGCCGTCCGATGGCGCGCCACCCAGCCGACGCCCGACGCGCCACTTTTTGCCGCCGTTTTTGCCGCACTTGATCCGGCTGCGTACTGGCGCCGTCCGACACCCAGTGGGTCACGAGCGTCGCCAGCGCGCCGCCAGTAGATCATGGGGCCCGGCCGACTGCCCCGGCGGTGGCCCACAGCAGCTGCGGCTGTGGCCCGCAGCAGCTGCGGCTGTGGCCCACAGCAGCTGCGGCTGTAGCCCGCAGCAGCTGCGGCGGTGGCCCACAGCAGCTGCGGCTGTAGCCCACGGCAGCTGCGACTGTGGCCCACAGCAGCTGCGGCTATAGCCCACAGCAGCTGCGGCTGTAGCCCACGGCAGCTCCGGCTATAGTCCACAGCAGCTGCGGCTGTAGCCCACAGCAGCTGCGACTGTGGCCCACAGCAGCTGCGACTGTGGCCCACAGCAGCTGCGGCTGTGGCCCACAGCAGCTGCGACTGTGGCCCACAGCAGCTGCGGCTGTGGCCCACAGCAGCTCCGGCTGTGGCCCACAGCAGCTCCGGCGGTGGCCCACAGCAGCTGCGGCTGTGGCCCACAGCAGCTCCGGCGGTGGCCCACAGGAGCTCCGGCGGTGGCCCACAGCAGCTGCGGCTGTGGCCCACAGCAGCTCCGGCGGTGGCCCACAGCAGCTGCGGCTGTGGCCCACAGCAGCTCCGGCGGCCCTGGCCCACAGAGCTGGCGGCCCAAGCTCCGGCGGTGGCCCACAGGAGCTCCGGCGGTGGCCCACAGCAGCTGCGGCTGTGGCCCACAGCAGCTCCGGCGGTGGCCCACAGGAGCTCCGGCGGTGGCCCACAGCAGCTCCGGCGGTGGCCCACAGCAGCTCCGGCGGTGGCCCACAGCAGCTCCGGCTGCGGTCCATAGCAGCTCTGGATGGTCGCATTGCGGATGCTGAGTAGGCGGGCTTTGGACGTGATCCACAGGCAGACGCGGTCAGACGTGGATCACACACACTAGTAGGACCGCCCTGGGTCACGCACACCCCTGCCAGTCACTGAAGGACACACGTGTGCTAATTAGGTCAGGGCTGCTTCTAGTCTTGCCGAGTATTTTGTTGGGGAATGGGGAAGCGGACTGCCCCACCCTCCGCCCCCACACACAGCTGTTCGAGAAAACTCACCATTCACTTCAACCACAGGTCGTTTGGATCTGTCCGGGTATCTGCTCCTGTCTCTACCCAATTGCGGCTCGTCAGGGGTGGAACCGCAGCCACTGTGGCTGGTCAGGAGTTGTACCATAGCCACTGTGGCTGGTCAGGAGTTGTGCCACCTCCTCTACAGCTGGTCAGGAGTTGTACCACCGCCTCTGCTGCTGGTCAGGAGTTGTACCACCGCCATTGTGGCTGGTCAGCGATGGTATGTACCACCATCACTACGGCTGGTCAGTTGTACCACCGCCACTACAGCTAGTCAGAGATGGTACCACCTCCTCTGCGGCTGGTCAGGTACGTAACGTTGACCAGTTGACCACGACGTGACCACCACCCAGGACCAGCGCAGCTGACTCGGGCAGCTGGTCGTCCACCGCTACCATTGCCCAGGCTCGAGATCACCTGTTGCGGGACGACTCCAGGAGCAGCGCAGCTGACTCTGGCAGCTGGTCGTCCACCGCTACCATTGCCCAGGCTCGAGATCACCTGTTGCGGGACGACTGTGGCGTCCGAACGGCAATTGTTAGCGCGAGGAAAACGTCATCCGCGAGCTGGTGTTCCCCGGCGGGACACACTGTGTGGATGTTGTGAAATGTGCAGGGACCGCCGTGGCTATTCCAATGTCAACGTCAAGTAGCTGAAGTAGCTGGAATAGCTACTGTCAAGTAGCTGAAGCTCAAGTAGCTGAAGCACATCGAAGCGAACACCGAACAGTACAATAGTTGGGAGGAAGAGGACAAAGGGTGAGATGACCCATGTGAGGTCATGACGGCTAATTTAGCAGCATACTCTCCAACGATGGTGGAAGTGAGGTATCAGGCTTGAGTAATTGGGTTAGATACGTTAGGACCACAATGCAAAACAGCGCATAACGATTGATCATGGCATGATTATTGACAATACAGTGTTATTTTTTGGGCTGTACCACTATTCGTGTCGAGCCGGATTTCTAAATGCTCATTGAATCTTATCGCAATGTTGGCGAGTATTATAGATGGTTACGGCTTAAGTTCATCATTCCTTCGAAACAAAATTGAATGTAAAATGGCCTATTCGAAGATGCAGAATGGGTGTGTGGAAAAGGTGATATGCAGTCTCGCTCGGGATCTTGCAGTCAGGGGTTATAATTTCATCATGCCTTTGAAGGTATATTGCACGATATGGTCTCCATTCATGCATCCCATTTGCATATTTTAAGATCATTTAAAACCAACAGCCCAAGCAGTGCACTGATGATAAGTCGGCAATGTGTTCCATCCATTGACCTTAAGTAAACAACGGTATGGGGAATAGCCTACTGAGTTTGTGCTGAATAAAACCTCTGCAGTCTCGTTAAAAATTACTTTGCATACTACCTTCGGTCTCATGTAGTGTCTTGCAATTTATGACTGGACAGTGCAATCTCCTCGCAATCACCGGCCAGTAATGTACATTCGTGAACTTGCTGTGCCGTTGCCTGAGGTCCAGCCTGGTGTGGCGAGTCAACATGATGATATCCTAGTCTGGAAGAAATATGAATCAATGTTTGCTCTAATTGCTCCTAATTGGTGGCATGACATTGTCCCAGTCATTGCTGCAGAAACCAGTCTAAAGCTGGGGCAAACGCATTGTCGCATTGATGCTGGCTATGTAAGGTAGTCGGGCTATTTCTCAAGCTTACGGAGTTCGTAGCTGGATTACCTTCGCGGCATTATCGAGCTACTTCGTCACATAATTTTCGACAGCTTGTTGGTGTCATTAGTTCTGTTGCACATGTGCGCATAATATAGCAAATCGTACATGACAGTGCTGGTGATGACTGGTATCTCTCCTGCCTATTTTCTTCATGGGCATCCCCTTGTGTAGAAAGGGCTCCGTGGTATGAAATGTGTTGATATATGCACTGCTATGCCTTCTCCCTCTTCTTCAGTAATTGTGCAGTGGTCTGGAAGAACCACCTAGCTATATTATTTTCCCGATTGATTGGTTGACGAATTCACTGTTGAAGTTTAAGAGCGTTGGAAATAATGACTGATAGCCTGGTGTATGACATAGTAATTTTTGTGAGGGGGTGGGTGAAGTTTGTATGTGGGCTAGCGGTAAATCATACTTATATACAACAATGTCATGAAGTGATTCCTAGATGGAACGCCGGGCAGTAAAAGGTGTGCCAAGACGATGTTTTGTGCGTGCGTGCGGACAAGTGTCCATCGTGCAAGCCGTGAACCAACGGCTGTGAGATGGAGGGTGGCTTTTGAACCCGGTATGGACATCACACGCCTGGCTGGGCGGGCGTTTTGCAGTATCATCGTTGCGTTGGTCCTTTGTTTATCACCATTATTAGATTTAAGTGTGTGCCAGTAAATCTTCTCACGCCAGCATGTTTTCAGAGGCTGACAGCTTTGCGGCCTGGTTAATAGCGTCGAATGCACGCAGCACTGACCGTTGGCCGTTTAGCTGGCCGCAGATATTTACTGATGCCAAGCTGATAAACCGCCGAATAATTCACGGTAGTGGCACCACTGCACTATAGATGTGCACCACTGCATTACAGTCGTGCACCACTGTAGTGGAGACGTGCACCACTATAGTGGAGACGTGCACCACTGTAGTGGAGACGTGCGCCACTGTAGTGGAGACGCGCACCACTGTAGTGGAGACGTGCACCACTGTAGTGGAGAAGTACACCACTGTAGTGGAGATGTGCGCCACTGTAGTGGAGACGTGCACCACTGTAGTGGAGAAGTGCACCACTGTAATGGAGACGTGCACCACTGTAGTGGAGATGTGCGCCACTGTAGTGGAGACGCGCACCACTGTAGTGGAGACGTGCACCACTGTAGTGGAGACGTGCACCACTGTAGTGGAGACGTGCACCACTGTAGTGGAGCAGTGCACCACTGTAGTGGAGACGTGCACCACTGTAGTGGAGAAGTGCACCACTGTAGTGGAGACGCGCACCACTGTAGTGGAGACATGCACCACTGTAGTGGAGACGCGCACCACTGTAGTGGAGACGTGCACCACTGTAGTGGAGCAGTGCACCACTGTAGTGGAGACGTGCACCACTGTAGTGGAGAAGTGCACCACTGTAGTGGAGACGCGCACCACTGTAGTGGAGACATGCACCACTGTAGTGGAGACGCGCACCACTGTAGTGGAGACATGCACCACTGTAGTGGAGACGTGCACCACTATAGTGGAGACATGCACCACTGTAGTGGAGACGTGCACCACTGTAGTGGAGACGTGCACCACTGTAGTGGAGCAGTGCACCACTGTAGTGGAGACGTGCACCACTGTAGTGGAGAAGTGCACCACTGTAGTGGAGACGTGCACCACTGTAGTGGAGCAGTGCACCACTGTAGTGGAGACGTGCACCACTGTAGTGGAGAAGTGCACCACTGTAGTGGAGACGCGCACCACTGTAGTGGAGACATGCACCACTGTAGTGGAGACGCGCACCACTGTAGTGGAGACGTGCACCACTGTAGTGGAGCAGTGCACCAATGTAGTGGAGACGTGCACCACTGTAGTGGAGAAGTGCACCACTGTAGTGGAGACGCGCACCACTGTAGTGGAGACATGCACCACTGTAGTGGAGACGCGCACCACTGTAGTGGAGACATGCACCACTGTAGTGGAGACGTGCACCACTATAGTGGAGACATGCACCACTGTAGTGGAGACGTGCACCACTGTAGTGGAGACGTGCACCACTGTAGTGGAGCAGTGCACCACTGTAGTGGAGACGTGCACCACTGTAGTGGAGAAGTGCACCACTGTAGTGGAGACGCGCACCACTGTAGTGGAGACATGCACCACTGTAGTGGAGACGCGCACCACTGTAGTGGAGACATGCACCACTGTAGTGGAGACGTGCACCACTATAGTGGAGACATGCACCACTGTAGTGGAGACGCGCACCACTGTAGTGGAGATGTGCACCACTATAGTGGAGACGTGCACCACTATAGTGGAGACGTGCACCACTGTAGTGGAGAAGTGATGCAAAAGAGACCTGATGGCGCTAATGTGGTCACTTCGTCTGAGTTCGGCATGAGCTCATGCTTAGTATGGTGACTAGAACCGCACCAGGAAACACATCGCGCGGAAACGAATATGATACATACTACAACTAGGAAAGAATAGTCGATGAAATCATCTCATTAGAGGCAATATAGCCCTGTATCAGTCGGTGGGAGAAGCACGTCTCTCCCCCCCCCTCCGCCCTATGTTTTCCCGAGATGGCCGTCGAATGTGTAGACCGATCGCACTCACATGTAGCACATCTGATAACAATAGAAGAGTGCATCCTTTGGTGTTCGAATGTTTGCATGTGGGTCCAGGGTCACCGAGTTAGGCGAGTTTATGGTAAGGTGGCCGTCTTCGAAATGTGCCACTTTAAGATTTTAAGGATCCTTTACGAAGAGTTTTTAAAAATATGGTTTCAACAAAAAATAGCTCAAGTGATATCACGTCAGGCTATGAGGTCACATCAAGGCCAACGGTAAGTTTTAATCCAACCTTAGAATGTCCAGCCTAACAATCATAGCCGAAACAATAAACTATTTCTGATAGCTTGCATTTGTGCCAGGATTTGTCCGTAAACATCATTGGCTAGTCCGCGACACCGCGGCTTTGACCTCTGTACCCGACCTGGAGGGTCAGCGGCAAAAGGTAGATGACATTACGCCACACTACTGAACAGATGAAAGACTACGCGTCGTTGAAGACCACGCTTGTATTCGAAGACCTGATCTAGCTCAAAAGGTGGAACTCCCGCCAATAGTTGTGTCCCAGTCTGAAGCTTTGGCTGTGGGATGGGACAAGTTGCTTCACTGGGGTGACTGCGTTGCATTTTGAGGTCGAGCGGCGAGGTCGCCAGAAGCATGCGCAGTTGGCGCTTATCTGGCATTCAGTCTGAAGCCCAGGATTCTTGTGAGATTACCTTCGGGGCCTGGGCTGTACGTGAAATGTGAGGGAGTTTGTAGGACGCGGCTGGGATGGGAGATTGTTGAAGAACGAGTGTAGTTTGGTGCGAAATAGTTTGTAGGAAGCGGCTGGGATGGGGTACTGGTGTGGGATGAGAGAAACTCGGTGTGAAAGAGTTTGTATAACGCTGTTGGGACGGCATATTTGTGTGGAAATGGAGCGAAAACTGAAGTGGAAATACTGAGTAGAGAGCGTAGAAGGATGGAAACCGTATGGATATAGGATCAGGACTGGCGGTTCAGGATGTGGCAGGATGGAAAGCCTATGGCCATACGGTCGGGACTGGAGGTTCAGTGTGTGGAGGTGAGGCTGGTCAGCCGATAGCTGCTACGCCCGTTACAATTCGCTTATGGCAGGTAGCTAGAATGCATAACATACATCGAACGCATTGTTAATAGCGATTGTTTTCTTTTCATTCTTCGAGTGCTATCTTTTTTCGGATTTGACTTCTCGATTTTGAAGCATAATGATTCATGAATAGCAGTGACGGATCCAGGGGGCAAAGGGAGATGCCCATCCTAAGAGGCCGATTTTTATGGACTCTTTGGACTAAACTATCTCGATTATGTCGAAGTCTACGAAAATTTTATTATATACATATTGTCGTAAGCGGACCAGTCGCATCTTAGCAGTTCAAATCTGATTTATTTGTCGAAATCTGAGAACATCTGCTTAATACGCTCGCCTCATCCAAGCCATAATTCTGGATCCGCCCCGTGCTATGACTGAATACTTCGCTTCACTCGGTAATTGGGCTTTGAATTTGTCGTTGTCATGATCGTTCTCTTCATATTTGGCTTACAATTTACCCATACTTTTGTCCACATTATATGTTTCGCATTAAAACGTTTTTAAGATGGCATACATTTTTAATTTGATATTCGATAGGTGGGCATGTAATTGAAGGCTCATCCTTAGATGCATCACGATCTTGAGTTAAACATTCCATAGTATTTTCATCTTTTAGCATAGTCAAGCAGAAAGATTATCAATTTCCTAAAGCTGGCGATTAATTATGGCAGTCGAAGAACCCCTTTTCAATACTAACAACTAGCAATTCGTCAACACAGGGAGACAATATGCAGCTTTAAATTAGAGCACAGGTTAAAAAAACCGACGGCATGATCAAACAAAACCGTATTAAACCAGAATGCAGAGATGCTGAATGCTGACCTCAGGTCCCAGCTTAAGTCAGCTGACCTCAGGCCCCAGCTGCAGTCAGCTGACCTCAGGTCCCAGCTGCAGTCAGCTGACCTCAGGTCCCAGCTGCAGTCAGCTGACCTCAGGTCTCAGCTGCAGTCAGCTGACCTCAGGTCACAGCTGTAGTCAGCTGACCGCAGATCTCAGCTACAGTCAGCTGAACGGCGCGTGATTATCGCATGATCTCAGATGAGCTAAAATGATTCAGAAGTTGATTAGCTCATGCTATACACTCTATATTTATTTGCTGGTAGTAGGCATTTCTGATATGCGGCTGCAGTAGATTCGCCCATTTAAACTAAATTTTCAATGAAAATAACCCTTAATTTTCCCGCCAGTCCATTGCATTTGATGCTTCTATATTATGGTGGAATTTGTTCCAGACGGGCATGCAGGGGAATTTCGAGGCTTAGGGACCAAAGGTGTTAATTTTTTAATGATACAGTTGCAGACTAAATTACTCCACTAATGTCTTGGATGGTTCGTCGGCATCACCACAATGCAAAACAACGCCGTGAATGTCAAAAAGTCAAGAGTCTTAAATGCAATTAAAACAAAGTCGTGATTCCTAATCACCGTGCTATGTATTTAAAACTGTTGGGAACATGGTCTTGTCAAACAACTCACACTGAGTCCATATTATCATTGAAAGTTAACCTGTCAAGAAATCAACGTTCAATAATAGTCACAAGTGTTACCAGATTGTGGATTGCAACGAAAACAAAGTTCCGAGTCGAGCGTCTGCTGCAGTTACCCGACTACTGAACAGTGAACAGTGACTACTGAACAGTGAACAGTGACTACTGAACAGTGAACAGTTACTACTGAACAGTGAACAGTGACTACTGCACAGTGGTCGGTAGGCGCATCATTGCACATGCATCATGCAAAGGTTTACACCTTGGTCGGGAGCACTCAGTCTGTCAGTCAGACCCAGACGTGGCTCAGCTCCTCAGGCTCGGACCCATACGTGGTTCAGCTTTCCCAGACTGGGACCGATACGCAGCTCAGCTTCCTTAGACGGGGACCCAGATGTGGTTCAGCTTTCTCAGACGGAGACCCAGATGTGGCTCAGCTTCCTCAGACGGAGACCCAGATGTGGATCAGCTTCCTCAGACGGAGACTCGGATGTGGCTCAGCTTCCTCAGATGGAGACCCAGATGTGGTTCAGCTTCCTCAGATGGAGACCCAGATGTGGTTCAGCTTCCGAAACTCAGCTCCAGGCGTGACTCAGCTTCTTCGGACTCATGCGTGACCCAGTTTCCTCAGACTCGGACTCAGACGTGACCCAGCTTCCCATACTCAGATCCAGACGTGGCTCAACGTCTTCAGGGTCAGACCAGACGCGGTCCAGCTTCCTCTTATGGACGGACGATGTGGACGAACAGTGACAACGAAACTAAAATTGTCGTGTCTATAGTCGAGCTGCTACGAGTTTGCATGAGCACCAGAAAACTTCGCCAGCAAAGCGACTTTGGCTCCTCATCGACATCATTAGTATGCGTTGTAGTTTCCGTTTCCCCAGATTAGACACACGAAGCGCCATCACTGCTTCGTCCAATTTGCGTGAACTGCTCTTAAGTGCTTTGCTTGTGATTTATGGTTTGGCTGAAACAGACCTAAAACGTCTGCAGCTGCTAAAATGATCGTAATCGCTGATTTATGTGATAGCATCCGGCCATTGTAGTGACCTGTTATTGAACCAGTGGATCCAGCAGTACTCCTTGGCTGTCCACCGGTCACATGGAGCTTATGTTCCCACACCAGGTGCCTTCTTTGATTCCGTTTCCCAGACATACATGCAAAGTGTAATGTATTGAGACCCACCCGGACGTGGTTCTCAACACACGTGCCGCAGACTCACCCGGCAGTGGTTCTCAACACACATGCCGTAGACTCACCCGGCAGTGGTTCTCAACACATGTGACGCAGACTTCTACGCTCCTTTCGCATCATCACTTTCATTGGATGCTCGCTGTGTTGGGTATGTTTGTTGGCAACCTCAATTGAGAAGTATTTTAGTGCTGAAGACAAACCATCCTCACCAGAGCACTGCCAGAACACTACCAGAGCACTACCACAGCACTACCAGAGCACTACCAGAGCACTACCAGAGCACTACCAGAGCACTACCACGGCACTACCAGAGCACTACCACAGCACTGCCAGAGCACTACCAGAGCACTACCAGAGCACTACCAGAGCACTACCACAACATTACTAGAACACTGCCAGAGCACTAACAGAACACTATCATAGTACTACTAGAACACTACCAGAGCACTACCAGACGAGTTCCGGACTCAGCTGGCCACCATCGGAGACTGATCTCAGTGACCCGGCCGCTCACGCCTGTGACCTTGCCCTCCTCTGTGGTGCCGTGAAAAGGCTGTTGGCGCTGACAACTATTTGGAAGTCTGCCACATCTCCAGCACGTTAAGGTGCCCTGGCCACTGGCCAAGATACTTCTGACAAATTCCTGCTGTATTGCCGGCGCAAGGCTCATTCTGTTCCGATGTCGTGTCACTTGGAGAGAAAGAGAGAGAGATTTGATTTGATTATTTGGGCTTAAGGGCGCATAGACTACTAAGGTCATTTTGCGCACATAAAGAGAGAGAGAGAGAGAGAGAGAGAGAGAGAGAGAGAGAGAGAGAGAGAGAGAGAGAGAGAGAGAGAGAGAGAGAGAGAGAGAGACAGATAGACAGAGAGGTGGGAGAGAGGGAGAGAGAATGGGGATGCTCATCCTTGCATCCCGGCATAACACTTAACCTCTTGGCATTATTCGAATATTGGACTCTAAATATTTTCGGCGACGACCATGGATAATGACTACGCCACATGTTGATATTCAATTTCTCCCTTATCGATGTTCTCTCGGTTATTCACCCACATTTCATAATTTTATCTCACATACCATGGGTGGTAGCCAGATGTGGAACAATCGGCACCACACTGGAGCACTTGGCGTAACACTGCACTGGGGCCTCCAGCACTGTATTGGGTACCAGCAAAACTGCACTAGAATCACCAACACTGCACTGGGACCACCAACACTGCACTGGGGCCACTAACACTGCACTGGGACCACCAGCACTGCACTGGGACCACCAACACTGCACTGGGACCACTAACACTGCACTGGGACCACCAACACTGCACTAGGACCACCAACACTGCACTGGGACCACCAACACTGCACTGGGACCACCAGCACGGTACTGAGGCCACCACCACTGCACTGGGACCACCAACACTGCACAGGGACCACCAGCACTGCACAGGGACCACTAACACTGCACTGGGACCACCAACACTGCACTGGGACCACCAACACTGCACTGGGACTACCAACACTGCACAGGGACCACCAACACTGCATTGGGGCCACCAACACTGCACTAGGACCACCAACACTGCACTGGGACCACCAACACTGCACAGGGACCACTAACACTGCACAGGGACCACTAACACTGCACAGGGACCACCAGCACTGTACTGGGCCGCTAGCACTGTACTGGGACCACCGACACTGCACTGGGACCACCAACACTGCACTGGGACCACCAGCACGGTACTGAGGCCACCACCACTGCACTGGGACCACCACCACTGCACTGGGACCACCAACACTGCACTGGGACCACCAGCACTGTACTGGGGCCACCAGCACTGTACTGGGACCACCAGCACTGCACTGGGACCACCAGCACGGTACTGGGACCACCAGCACTGCACTGGGACCACCAGCACTGTACTGGGACCACCAGCACTGTACTGGGACCACCAGCACTGCACTGGGACCACCAGCACGGTACTGGGACCACCAGCACTGCACTGGGACCACCAGCACTGTACTGGGCCGCTAGCACTGCACTGGGCCTCCGGCAATGTACTGTGGCCTCCAGCACTGTGCTGGGGCCTCCATCATTGTACTGTGGCCTCCAGCACTGTGCTGGGGCTTCCATCATTGTACTGTGGCCTCCAGCACTGTGCTGGGGCCTCCATCATTGTACTGTGGCCTCCAGCACTGTGCTGGGGCTTCCATCATTGTACTGTGGCCTCCAGCACTGTGTTGGCGGCTCCATTTCACCCCGATTCATCTTCATCTCCGCTGTTTTATCGTGGCAGATATTATCACCACGATTCCCATGAAATTGCGGTATTTACGGTCCATTCAAATAACTGTTGGATGTGCGAATCATCAGCACACCCACTTAAGTGGCATGACATTCCATTATAAAATGTTAATATCTCCCATCAAACTTCATGACGCCCATTAAGGATGCAATAAATCATGATTGACCGTTCGGGACGGAACTAGACTGCCGTTAATTTGCATAAGCGCACTCCAATCAGCAGCTAGGAAGGAAAACCAAGCCCTTGGGTAGCCTTCCTGTTCATTAACTCTACGCCGCTCGTCCTATCAGCTCGTTCACCTCAAGCCCAACTAGCGCCATCTATGTCTCAGCCAGCTCGGCCGTCGCCTGGGGCTTATCGGACTATCGCATTCGTCACATCTGTCCGCCCGTCACATCCATCACATCTGCCCGCCTGTCACATCCGTCACAGCCGACCACCCGTCACATAAGTCGCATCTACCCGCCTGTCACATCCGTTGCACATGTCTCTCCGTAGCATCCGTCACAGCCGTAACAGCCGACTGCCCGTCACATCCGTCACATCTGCCTGTCTGTCACATCCGTCACACATGCCCGTCCACAACACCCGTCACACCTGCCTGTCCGGAACATCCGTCACATCTACTTATCTACTTGGCTGTCACATCCCACTACTTGTTCATACCTCCAATAACGGGGACAATAACTCTCGCAAGCTGACCACCATTTTCGTCTTCCACCGCTCGGTCTTCCAAAGCTCTGAGCAGTTTCCGCTACATGCTGCGGCTGCTGGGCGCCCGGGCCGCAGGAATGGTGGGAATCGCAAGAGAGTGCTCCTATCTCCCACCAGGTCCCGGTTCCAGGTTTATGGTGTACGCATGTGTTGCCAGGTGCACTCGACATCCAGAGCAATGCCACTGCTGTCTTCGTCGGGCACGCCGTCACAGCTCGTGTGGACGTGTGGCCAGCCCTCTACTTCAGATAGCTGAGCATGGCTTCTCATTGTCGTGGACTGCCCTTACTCTCAGGTCTCCCACATGATGGGAGTTCCGTCATCCACAAATCGCCCGAAGGCCATTTCATGTGATGACCACCCGCAGGCCAGTCAGCACACCGAAGGCCATTTCATGTGATGACCACCCGCAGGCCAGTCAGCGCACCGAAGGCCATTTCATGTGATGACCACCCGCAGGCCAGTCAGCACACCGAAGGCCATTTCATGTGATGACCACCCGCAGGCCAGTCAGCGCACCGAAGGCCATTTCATGTGATGACCACCCGCAGGCCAGTCAGCGCACCGAAGGAAATTTCATGTGATGACCACCCGCAGGCCAATCAGCGCACCGAAGGCCATTTCATATGGCAGCCAGGTGTGTAAAGCCGGTCGATATTTTCCGGATGCAACATGAGCACAGCATTAAAAGGCACGTCGCATAGCCATCCTGCCTATCATAGTCCAAATTTGTTCGTTTCACCGACGCCTCAGGTAGCCCTCCGCTGCGTAGGGTTACTCTGGTGAATCAAATAACTCGTACGGATTATCGTTTCAAAGGCGCCTGGAGCTCGCCCATATATATATATATATATATATATATATATATATATATATATATATATATATATATATATATATATATATATATATATATATATATATATATATATATATATATATATATATATATATATATATATATATATACATACAATAGTAATAATAATAATAATAATAATAATAATAATAATAATAGTTATAATAAAAATAACAAAAGGTATGTGTGTGTGTGTGTGTGTGGTGTATGTTTGCGACAGGTTATCTCGTTCAGCGTATGCAACGACGTCCCGAATATCCAAACTCCAGCAGCACTCAATCACACGTTTGGGAACCGGCACCCAATTACACCTTTTAGAACTAGCATAAAATAACGCCATAGTTAGACCTGGAGATAAAGATGTTTTTACTTTCTGAATGGACTCCGTGGATGGCGGTGCCACTCAAGTACTTTGGCACGACACACACACACACACACACACACACACACACACACACACACACACACACACACACACACACACACACACACACACACACACACACACACACACACACACACACACACACACACACACACACACACACACACACACTCACACACACTCACACACAATAAGAATGTCACCTTCACAGTGTGAATGACTCGCCACATGGTTCACTAGTGAGCGGCACGTAACCTGTCTGTCTCAGCGGCGACCGTCTCCTGAATCCCTCATTCCCCAAGTTACTTTTGTTCCCGTCTGAGCGACGTCTGCCCTCATAAGAGTTATGTTTTCCCAATGAGACGACGTCTTGCTCCGTCTGGCCGACGTCTGCCCCCATCAGGGCTATGCCGGCGCCGACCGCAGTCGGCAGCACTAATTGTCTCGTGTGCGCCTCAATAAACCCGCCGAATTGTGCGCTCGCCAGCCGAGGAATAGATGAGCCCGCGACCATCGCGACACCGTTGTGTCGCGGCTGCGGCGACACCGTTGGCAACTTGTGTCGCCGCAGCCGGGGGTGGCTCTCAAATTAGGCAGGTATGTTACACTGGAAAACTGAGGAAAGAAATCGAGTATGTCGACAGGCAAAGATCTGGAAACGTGATGTCGCAAGACTCTACGTGTGGCACACGGTGCTTCAAATACTTCAGAGCAAGGCTTTTGTCGCTTGTACCTGCCTGTATCCGTCTTAATTACTGAACACAGGTTTATGTGTGCCAAGCCAGCACCGGGGGATATTCTATGATGCTGCAATGATTATATTTCGAAGACGAGCGATCCAGTGCACAACACAACTGTCTGTAGACGACCAAAAAAGACGAAAAAAGACCAAAACGATCAGTAGCTTAAGCATGGCAATGACTGAGGGTCCCGTGGGACCAGATCAGCAGTGCTAGCCGATGACTACATTTCTCCTTCCCCGCCTCCCCCCCCCCATTCTACAGCGGAATGTCTCATGCAACTACAGACTTGAGGGACTTGAGGGACTTCTGGGACGTACGCACCACACATTGTCTCAGAGGACAAGAGGGACGTACACACTACACACTGACCTGAATGACTAGAGGGAAGTACATACTACATACTGACCTGAAGGACTAGAGGGACGTACATACTACATTATGACCTGAAGGACTAGAGGGACGAACACACTACACATTGGGTTGGAGGACTAGAGGGACGTACACACTACACACTGGACCCGGAGTACTGGAGGGACGTACACACTACCTATCGGGATGCCCTGGCCGGAGAGGTCCCGTCGACGGTCGGCCGATCGGCCGGTCGACGCCGCTGTCGGTGCCGACGGACGTCGACGTCGACGGGGCGTGGAGGCTGGCCGGGAATGGCTGTCGCGTCCTGCAGGCGTACCTAATCCCCGGCTAATGCACCGGGCGGCGGCGCCGCTCCAGCCGGCTTCAAAGCGTGCCGGCGGCGGCGGCGGCCCGCACCGCCCGGACACCGCCCGGACACCGCTCTGACACCGCCCGGACACCGCCCGGACACCGCCCGGACACCGCCCGGACACCGCCCGGACACCGCCCGGACACCGCCCGGACACCGCCCGGACACCGCCCGGACACCGCCCGGACACCGCCCGGACACCGCCCGGACACCGCCCGGACACCGCCCGGACACCGCCCGGACACCGCCCGGACACCGCCCGGACACCGCCCGGACACCGCCCGGACACCGCCCGGACACCGCCCGGACACCGCTCGGACACCGCCCGGACACCGCTCGGACACCGCCCGGACACCGCTCGGACACCGCTCTGACACCGCCCGGACACCGCCCGGACACCGCTCGGACATCTGGATCAATATGTAAACCGGCGGATCAAGGAGTATGCTGATGGATCAAAGCAGAATTGCTCATAGGGGTGTTGAATTTGAAGACCAGGCTCCAATTTTATGATCTCCTCGGATTTGAATGCCACAGATCTTAATACGGGTACGTATGATACCTATTGAGAAAATGGTTCGTTGAAAAATAAGGTTTCTTGGCGAAATGTGACTAGAAGGCCTATGCCATTTTTCTCTTTTCTATCGACAACTGTGAGTGACACAGCCAGAATACACCTCGTTCTCTTCCCCTCGTCCCTCGTCCCGCAATTCGTGAGTGATTTAGAAGAATGTCTAGGGCCTATGATACACGCCGGTACTGAAATGTGACATGTTTTATAAGCATACTTGGCGAATGATTTCGTCCGGCAAAAGTTTGGTTCGCAAACACTTACACATGTCTAATATTTGGTCATGAGCATGTCATGCGCATAGGATACATGACCATGACTGGAGGGACACAGCCCACATTTGACATGTCAGGGCAGACCATGCCATTCGTCCCTATCGGTGGAAGCTGTCCCAGGCTGTCCGGTCATCGGACTGTCAATAGACCACCATGGTCAAACACCGTGGTGACGTCTGGCATGAAGTTGATAGTGTTCTGCCACTGCATGTGTTGGATTACTATGGAGCGGCAGCTGCTGTAGCTATATCGTGCCCGTTATCCACCCAGGCATTTCCTATCTCCTTAATATTTGATAAGAAAACCCAGCCGCCCCCACTTGTTATCTCGTCGAGATGGAAAATGCCAGTTCCACCACCACCCGCTTTCGTTTCGTCCCGTGGGACCAAATCATAGCCCGGAAATACCAATACGTGATCTGTCCAATACATGATCATTGAACTAAGTCTCCGGTATGCTTAGTTAGTTAGTTATTGGGACTTAAGGGCGCATCGACTACATTGGTCATGTAGCGCCCACTCTCCGGTATGCTGACTACGTCTATGGTTGAGAAGTCTGGCGATTTCTTTCTGCTTTGGAATCGATGAGCATATGTTGACATGTGCGAATCCTAGATGTACCCTAGTGATGTTTTATTTTATTTTGCCGAGTAGTCGATATTTTACCGCAGTCAAATGTCTCAAATGTCCGCTCAAGTGCAGCTTGAGAATCGCTCTGATGAGCTATACACTGCAGTGTTGATGGAGCATTGCATGCTGGTCCAATAGTACAGATCGATAGCAAGCGCTACTTTTCCAAACAAGGTTGGAGCCTTCGCGATAAGCTTCCACTGCTCTGATGCACGCCGGGCGCTGGCCGGCCGTGTCAGTACACTTTCGGCGGGGTAAATGCTGATTACGGCTTTTCTGTTGAGGTGAAACATATTTGGTGACCTGATGAGCCAATTCTAACTCACCCGTGGATGCTGCGAGGCCATGCCGGTACGAATTAAGTTAAATTGATGCAAAACGACGGACTGTGTAGATAAATAAAACGACACAAAATGTAGGGGTTAAGTATTGCAATGGGTAGCTGGGTAGGGATTAAACATTACAAGGGGCAGCATGGTAGGGATTAAGTATTACAAGGCTTAGCGGTTTAGGGATTGAGCATTACAAGAGGTAGGTGGAGAGGGATTAAGCATTACAAGGGGTAGCAAGGTAGGGATTAAGCAGCGTCATAGAACTAGGAACACAGATCATGTACCACCTATGTACTGGTAAAACACGTACGTCTTTTCATTATCTAGATTTCCACCAGACGCTGAATCTGGATGCAATAGCCCCCTCGGAGACCGTCCGGTGTGCCCATGCTCCGGCTCTTGGCTGGTGTTTCGCTTCAGTGCACCACCGACAGTATTGGCCGGCTACAAAACGCTTCACGCCCCGTCAGTCCAACCACCGCGAGCAATGCAGAAATCAATACCGAAATCGATTATGCAAATCGTCTGCTGTATGGGCGCCCTGCGAAGGCCCCCCGGTGCCGCGTTCCTGTCGCTGTCAGCACGCTGGCTGGGTGACGCGGTGACCAGGCGACCGGGAGACCAGGGGACCCGGTGACCAGATCAGTAAGCTACGAGACCAGAGTCAGGTTCCCAAAGATGACGGCGAGAGAACCACGTCTGGCACACCGACGGTACCGCCGGCAGGGTCCCTAGCAGGCAGTATCTTCAGCAGTAGTATCAGCAGCACCAGCACCAGCATCCCCAGCAGTGTCCCGAACACTGCCGCCGGCAATGGATCCAGCAGTATCTCCATCAGTATCTCCAGCAGAATCTCCAGCAATCCCGACGGCAGCACCTCCAGTAGTATCGCCGACAGTCGGCACGGCAGAGCTGTCGGTCGCCCGTGATAGCTGGGCACAATCCCGGCGCTCCGTTCACCTCGGCTCCTCATTTGCATAGGCCAGCACGCGGCCTGCTGAGGAAGGGTGCGATGCCGCTGGAGCGCGGCTCCCACCGGCATACAACCCCTGCGGGGGAGCGGCGCAACCGGCCAGAACCAGATCCGCCAGGTCAAGGAACCAAGCGAGCAGCTACGCTACTGGTGACGTCACACACAGAGGCTCCACCAAGGCGGGATGGTCCTGGTATGTTGCCATCGCCAGGTCGATTCATGCGCCAGAGGCGCAATGAACAGTTTCAGAGATGTTAAGCGTTCTGTTTCAACGGTTGTGTTCCCATCTGCCCGAATCATTGTGGAGTCCAAGCATGCGCCCCTTACTGTTGTGTTAATCCCAGGTAACACGCAGTAAGGAGAAGAATGAATAGCATTCAGAAACGTCATGGTGTCCCAGAACATTAAAATTGAGCTATCCCAAGGACAATTACATATGGCTGGGTTGACCCACCATAATACGCTCCCTATTGGTGGCCCTGGCTGACCGTCCCTGTGGTCGGCCATTTTGTCACCAGCGCACCCCTCCACAGCCACTGACCGCTGCGGCGTCCTGGCACGAAGCGTCCCCTCCCCTCCCTCCCCCCTCCCCTCCCCCGGCAGCCGACTCGTGCGGCCGGCGGCAGCGGAACAGGAAGAGCCAACAGCTGAGGAAGAGCCAGATCGTCAGGGTGGGCAACAGCAGCGGCGGGGATAGCTACCAGAACATTCAGGTGACATGAAGAAGGCACTACCGGACCCACCGCACAGCTTGGTCAGGCCTTCAAATGCGTAATGAGCAATAACCCCTCCATCCATACCATTCCTCTTTGCTACCCTGCCAACAAACCTAGAGAAGGAGGAAAGATTATTTTTATCGGCAACTCTGTTGATAACATGGCTATATCGTTGGTGATAAGCATGGCTAAGGGGACGGAAGCAAATGATAGTGTTAACTGGATGCAAATAAATGGAAGGATGTTCTGAGTTGAGTGTTACATGTCTCTGCTCTAGTTCCACTTTCCCTTTATCATCCTTGTGAATTATATTGAGGTAGGTCTGAGGAATAGGGTGTTCGAATTTGCTGATGACATCAAGCTGGTAGGAGTGGCTAACAGCAGCGATCAATCTAGCAATATTCAACTAAGCTTGGAGGACCTAAATACGTTCGCTAATCTTTCAGACGTCTTTCGACCGATGTCTTTCAACTATTAAGAAGTCATAAAAAACTGTACTTAGCCTATGCGCGACTCCAATTGGAATATTCTGCACAAGCATGGAGCCCATACCTAAAACAAGATAAAGATATGTTAGAAAGAGTGTAGCGCAAAGCCACTAGACTCATCAGTGGAAGAGGTAACTTAAAATATTGAGAAAGGCTTATGACCAGAGATGCGGAGCCGGAGCCGGAGCCGGAGCCGGAGCCGGAGCCGGAGCCGGAGCCGCCGGAGCCGGAGCAGCCGGGACATTTTACTCGGAGCCGGAGTCGGAGCCGGAGCCGTCAAAAGCAGGGCGGCTCCGACTCCGAAAAAGGTGTAAATCCAACAAAATCTGCAAAGGTGAAATGAATACATTTTACCTAGTATGGTATGGTATGGTATGAAAACGCATTTTTAAAAGCCAAAATGTTTGAATATGAGTAGCATGTAAAAATATCATCAAATAATGGTAGAATAACCAATAACCATATTTTAGCCTCAGTAGTCAATGCAAGAGTTCCATGTTTAGTTTAGTTAAGTTCATTGTTTCCATCATCAACGGGTTGTTGTACCTTATTAGAGATGAGGTCAAACATTACAATTTGCAACAATGGTGTTCCTTGGACCGTTCACGGGATGGAGAGTGTTTTTGATTCGAGTCTCATCTCTTCTGATTGCCACAATGCGGCACGAAGCGAGGGTCAGTTTGGTGGTGGGTTGGAGTTTAGTGGCGCGTGGACATCTAGGGTCATTTTGCGCCCATGCAAGCATCAGTTTACGAGGGCATAACACCTAAATGTGATTTGGGCGGGGGCGGGTGTTTATTTTAAGATAGATACAGGGTTTATATGGGAAAGTTGCTTATAATTGTCTGAAGTTTGCGCCTCTGGGTGGTCGCGGCTAACTTTTTTTAACATCCCCTAGCTCTTACTTGACCTTTCCTGTCAAATCCTCCCACCCCGTCTCGGGGGGGGGGGGGCGGTTGAAGACCCCCATCTAAAATCCAAACTAAGTATCGCACGAAAACGAAAGAGGTGTCATCGGAAAGCGCTCGACGAGTAGGGCCCGGGTCCACCCCCAAAAGTAATTTCCCCCGAAATTGACGTCACCAAGGGGGCTAGATTTTCACGACTTTTCACGACTTACATTATGTCTTTTACTCTGGGGAGTTCATTTTGTGGGATATATGAAAAAACAAAATTTATTTGGAATGAGAAAAGGACAGCGAAATCGACCAGGGGCATAATCCCCCCCCCTCCAAAACAAATTATTTAATTCGTTTTTGAAATTTCAAAATTTTGAGTTTCCAAGGTTTCTTTAATTTTCCTTTTCCAATGGGTAGAGCAGACAGAGAGACGTTGTTGGAAGTCAACTTTCCCTAACAAAAAATGCTTACTTTAGCCAGAATCCTATGTTTGAACTGCAATATGGCAAATACGCCAAATTTATATGCAGTCAAAAACTTTTTTTAATGAAAAATTCAACTCGTACGTTTTGTTGCATCCGTAAAGATAAGCAAATGCTGAAAGTTTCCTTAAAATACCTGTATCCGTTAAAGCATGACGACTGGTTGAGCTTTTTTGGAGGTGACCTCACTTAACCTTGACTAACTCGTTGACCCTAGATGACCTGACCTAAAAATTTTGAATCAGATGTCACATTGATGTCGGAAAAGGTATGCCAAATTTGGGTGCGCTGCCGTGCGCCGTTCGTCCGCTATCCGCGAAAAACCTGAGGGGGTGGCGGTTGAAGACACCCCGAGACCGGACGGGTTAATGGATCGATCACGTTTGGGATGGCCGCAGCCGGAGCCGGAGCCGGAGTCGCCGGAGCCGGTACATTTTTCCCGGAGCCGGAGCCGGAGCCGGAGCCGCCGGGACATTTTACTTGGAGCCGGAGCCGGAGCCGGAGCCGGGATACTTCCCCGGAGCTGGAGTCGGAGCCGGAGCCATCCCAAATTTGCCCGGCTCCGCATCCCTGCTTATGACATTAGATATGTGCTCACTCAAGCATAGAAGGTTTAGGGGTGATATGATTGAAGTGTGTAAAATCACTAAAGAGGTGCATAAGTTCACTTTGAATGAAGGCCTTCAACGTAGAGGATCACATAGGGGTTATCAATTCAGGGTAGACAAGCCAAGATGCAGGACGGTTAAGCAACAAAAGGTGTTCAGCCAAAAATGGTGGTTGATCAATGGAATAGGCTGCTTGCTGATGTGTGGATTCCCTCATTGAGTATATTTCAAAATATGGTCGACCATATTTTGTTTGTCAATTCAAATTAGCGATGAATGACGTGGCATTTATGATAGTAGGCAGTCACGGTGCAAGCCCATTTAAGCGGGAATGGGTGGAGTTTGACAATTATTGGTAGGGCACTAGATCTACTCTTGTGCTAAGCGTGCTCGAATGAATAGGGCTGGACAGGTAAGGTAGGTAGGCATTGATGAGTGTATGTGATGTCGGTGGATGAATTTTTTTTTTAATGAGGGATGTGGTGTCGGTTAAGGTAATGATTGTCTTTTTGCCAGGGTAATGGCATCTTCCCTGTATGCACTTAACCTGGATGGGCCCTTGTGGCTCTCAGTAGGTCTGACCACCTTATGATTTATGACTTTTGGTGAGAAACAGGGCGCCCTGAGAGCTAAACCGCTAAGTTCGAAGTGATAGCGTGCGCAACACTGGAAGCTATGCACTCATCACTGGGTGTTATACACTCGACACTGGGAGCTCTGCACTGGACACTGGGAGCTATATACTGGACACTGGGTGCTATATACTGGACACTGGGAGCTATATACTGGACACTGGGAGCTATATACTGGACACTGGGAGATATATACTGGACACTGGGTGCTATATACTGGACACTGGGTGCAATACACTCGACACTGGGAGCTATATACTGGACACTGGGAGCTATATACTGGACACTGGGAGATATATACTGGACACTGGGTGCTATATACTGGACACTGGGTGCAATACACTCGACACTGGGAGCTATGCACTGGACACTGGGAGCTATATACTGGACACTGGGAGATATATACTGGACACTGGGTGCTATATACTGGACACTGGGTGCAATACACTCGACACTGGGAGCTATGCACTGGACACTGGGAGCTATATACTGGACACTGGGAGATATATACTGGACACTGGGTGCTATATACTGGACACTGCGAGCTATATACTGGACACTGGGAGCTATATACTGGACACTGGGAGATATATACTGGACACTGGGTGCTATATACTGGACACTGGGTGCAATACACTCGACACTGGGAGCTATATACTGGACACTGGGAGCTAAATACTGGACACTGGGATATATATACTGGACACTGGGTGCTATATACTGGACACTGGGTGCAATACACTCGACACTGGGAGCTATGCACTGGACACTGGGAGCTATATACTGGACACTGGGAGATATATACTGGACACTGGGTGCTATATACTGGACACTGGGTGCTATATACTGGACACTGGGTGCAATACACTCGACACTGGGTGCTATATACTGGACACTGGGTGCAATACACTCGACACTGGGAGCTATATACTGGACACTGGGAGCTATATACTGGACACTGGGAGATATATACTGGACACTGGGTGCTATATACTGGACACTGGGTGCAATACACTCGACACTGGGAGCTATGCACTGGACACTGGGAGCTATATACTGGACACTGGGAGATATATACTGGACACTGGGTGCTATATACTGGACACTGGGTGCAATACACTCGACACTGGGAGCTATGCACTGGACACTGGGAGCTATATACTGGACACTGGGAGATATATACTGGACACTGGGTGCTATATACTGGACACTGGGTGCAATACACTCGACACTGGGAGCTATATACTGGACACTGGGAGCTATATACTGGACACTGGGAGATATATACTGGACACTGGGTGCTATATACTGGACACTGGGTGCAATACACTCGACACTGGGAGCTATGCACTGGACACTGGGAGCTATATACTGGACACTGGGAGATATATACTGGACACTGGGTGCTATATACTGGACACTGGGTGCAATACACTCGACACTGGGAGCTATGCACTGGACACTGGGAGCTATATACTGGACACTGGGAGATATATACTGGACACTGGGTGCTATATACTGGACACTGGGTGCAATACACTCGACACTGGGAGCTATGCACTGGACACTGGGAGCTATATACTGGACACTGGGAGATATATACTGGACACTGGGTGCTATATACTGGACACTGGGTGCAATACACTCGACACTGGGAGCTATGCACTGGACACTGGGAGCTATATACTGGACACTGGGAGATATATACTGGACACTGGGTGCTATATACTGGACACTGGGTGCAATACACTCGACACTGGGAGCTATGCACTGGACACTGGGAGCTATATACTGGACACTGGGAGCTATACACTGGACACTGGGAGATATATATTGGACACTGGGAGCTATATACTCGACACTGGGAGCTATGCACTGGACACTGGGAGCTATATACTGGACACTGGGAGCTATATACTGGACACTGGGAGATATATATTGGACACTGGGAGCTATACACTGGACACTGGGAGCTATGCACTGGACACTGGGAGCTATATACTGGACACTGGGAGCTGTATACTGGACACTGGGAGCTATGCACTCGACACTGGGAGCTATGCACTGGACACTGGGAGCTATATACTGGACACTGGGAGCTATATACTGGACACTGGGAGCTATACACTGGACACTGGGAGCTATACACTGGACACTGGGAGATATATACTGGACACTGGGTGCTATATACTGGACACTGGGTGCAATACACTCGACACTGGGAGCTATGCACTGGACACTGCGAGCTATATACTGGACACTGGGAGCTATACACTCGACACTGGGAGCTATATACTGGACACTGGGAGATATATACTGGACACTGGGTGCTATATACTGGACACTGGGTGCAATACACTCGACACTGGGAGCTATGCACTGGACACTGCGAGCTATATACTGGACACTGGGAGCTATACACTCGACACTGGGAGCTATATACTGGACACTGGGAGATATATACTGGACACTGGGTGCTATATACTGGACACTGGGTGCAATACACTCGACACTGGGAGCTATGCACTGGACACTGGGAGCTATATACTGGACACTGGGAGCTATGCACTGGACACCGGGAGCTATATACTGGACACTGGGAGCTATATACTGGACACTGGGAGCTATACACTCGACACTGGGAGCTATATACTGGACACTGGGAGCTATATACTCGACACTGGGAGCTATGCACTGGACACTGGGAGCTATATACTGGACACTGGGAGCTATATACTGGACACTGGGAGATATATACTGGACACTGGGTGCTATATACTGGACACTGGGTGCAATACACTGGACACTGGGAGCTATGAACTGATCAGTGGGAGCTATATACTAGACAATGGGAGCTATACAATCAACACTGGGAGCTATGCACTCAACACTTGGATCTATGCACTTGACGCTGGGAGCTATATACTGGACACTGGGAGCTGTATACTGGGCACTGGGAGCTATATACTGGACACTGGGAGCTGTATACTGGGCACTGGGAGCTGTATACTGGACACTGGGTGCTATACACTCAACACTGGGAGCTATATACTGGACACTGGGAGCTATACACTGGACACAGGGAGCTATATTGGAAGTGAGAGTATTGAACCATAATTATTCTAAAGAGTATTTATCATTTGATGTCCAATTGCCTTCATTTTCGAGTTGACTGGTTATTAGGCGGCCCGGCCTAATAGTGCGACGGTTGAACGTTTTCGCCGAATCATTTGGTTATTCACTGACCCCCATAACGATGAAGATATTATTGGAAGTCGTTGCTGTCATATTTAAAGTCTATTTGAAAAGTGCTTTCACACCTAGATTCAGTCCAGTTTACTCATCCAATTTTAAAGCATCCAAAGGGCACTACGTGTATTCAAATGGACTTCTAAATTTAGCACCCCATACCCATGCTTGAAGTATGTAGAGCTGAGGTACTGGATATGAATGGCAGAAATGTTCCCATGTTATTCAAAGACGTCGACAAGGAAAAACTAATTTTTACTTCGTCGTCAGCCAAGGATTACGATGTACTTAACGAAAAGGATGCTTAATACACCAGAATTAACCACTAACTAAATGAGACAAGCTGCCATATTCATGGTTTAACCTGCATTACGAGCCGAAGCGTGAGAAGATATCGATCCTGATTTCGGAGAACATTCGATAGGTACCCGATAGTCTCAACATGGTTAACAAACGAGGCCATGCCATCCTTTACTACATACAAACTTCTTGTTAAAATAAACATTTCAGTTCATGTTGGAATGCATACCTGGCAGTACTTTGATGAGGGCAAGTGACTGCGATGTGTTCCGGTAACATTTGCTGGGAACGTAAGAGCGCATGGCAATGTAGGTGAGAGAGGAGGTCGGTAAGCAAGGTCCTGAGCAGAGGAGACCTCCGGAGAGGAGGTCTGACGGTTCGTATCACAAGTCTTGCCGAGTTAATGTTTACCGTATAGCACAGCCGATAATTGCTGACATAAAAAGCAAATATAAATTGTACTTCGCCCAATGCTAACCTTTTAATCGCTCGGGGTCGGCACATGCCTTGATCCTCCAACTACCAATGTAGGCTTCACACAGCAATCTGAGGATCTACCACTTTGAGAAACGTAGTGCAAACACAAGGATTTTACGGGTGCATCGACTGCATTGGTCATGCAGCATGTGCAAAACATGACTTAGTCGTACGTTCAACATATTTCATTCTTGTCCACGAAGCTAGCAGGTACTTCTCAGTGCTATGAAACTCTTCTGCTGCCATGACATCAGCTGGCAGCAGCCTCCACGTCGTCTCTGAACAGCAATCCTTGCCACGGCGCTGCTGCCGAGCCAACTTGACCGGCTTTAACTCGGCCATCGATTTTACCCGCAGTTCATTCACACCGTCGTTAATCCAGGAATTAGCGTTTGATTGGCTCCCGCGGCAGAGAGTGGCGTAGGCAGCCCGACCTAGGCACGGCAGAGAGTGGCGTAGGCAGCCCGACCTAGGCACGGCAGACAGTGGCGTAGGCAGCCCGACCTAGGCACGGCAGAGAGTGGCGTAGACAGCCCGACCTAGGCACGGCAGACAATGGCTTAGGCAGATAGGCCTGGGTGCGGCAGACAGTGGCTTAGGCAGATAGGCCTGGGTGCGGCAGACAGTGGCTTAGGCAGATAGGCCTGGGTGCGGCAGACAGTTTCTTAGGCAGCCCGACCAAGGCACGGCAGACGGTGGCTTAGGCAGCCCGAGGAGGGGAGCGTGCGCGGTATACGCACGGCGTGTGTGCGGCGTACAGAGGGCATAGGCACGGCACTCGCAGTCCTCGGATGGTGAGACATTCGTAGCTGCCGTCTGCTGCCCCCGATGTCATGTTTGGCATCAAAGGTGGCGGGTCATCAACGCCGCCGCATGGGCAGCGATGATGTCGGCATTGCCCTCGCAATATCGGTCGCGTTACTCAGGCTACGGTCCCTCCGAATAACGGCACTCGACTTCGCAACACCCACACAGTCTTGATGCGTGAAATGCGACTGGAGTACCGCTGGCGAAAATCGATCATCCTGGCGGCGGAATGGTGACGTCTATTACCCTAGGAAGCGACACCAAGCGGAAACGGAGCTGACGTAATTTTCTCCGAACGAGGACAGCGTTGTGACGAGGATATGCAGCAGCTGCAGACAAGACATTTCGCATACTTTTCGTCAACACATTGTGAAAAGCGCGCGTACGTCGTGCTGCCAAAGCAACTTGCGTTGGAACTGACTGGCCGTGAGGTGGCGGATGGTGTTTCAAATACGTCAGCGCTAGCAGCGGTTGAACGTGGGCATGCCAATCAGGCCCAAACATTCAGTCACAGAACCGAATTGGCTTTCGGACTTCGGCAGCTAGTTTGCGTGTTCGAAAAGAGGTTATTAAGCGCTAAAGCGAATCTTCATCTACATATGGTCAATGTTAATGTTGTATAAATGTGGCAAACATTGAGTGCTGTTGCCTTGAAAGCCACAAAAATGTTTTGCGACAGCGATAGAGTTTCCGCGTGTTTAAGTTGCAGGCGCCTTTCTACCCCATCCCAGGCCGTCCTCGCCATTTACAAACAGGTTGACTCGAAACGTCAGTGGCAGTCATATATTGGTGGGCAGTGTCCACCGAGAGAAACACCTCCGAGAGTGCAACTTTGCCATTTGCCTTTTGTGCCATGAATGCCAGGTGCACCAGGGATGGCATATCAAACAACATATTTAGGCGTCGGGGTGTGAAGCACTCAAGTTGTGAAGCTGAGAATTAATGTGCATCCCAGAAGCCTAGAAACTTCCGCCTGTGAGCACTACCTGAATATGATTAAAGCATAAAGCATTCCCTGCCTATCAAATTCTTCGATTACAACATAACTTGTTGTACTTAGTTTAAATGAGGCCACAGTCAATTTCTCTTGCGCACCTGTCCATGTATTTCCACATTAATTCAGGGTAGCGTAGAGTGCCCAGAATCATACAAAATGACACGTGCGATTGACATGAATCTGATTGTAGTGACACATCTACTTTTATCGCTTCAGAAGCTAACCTCCTTGTAAAAAAATGAAATTGTGTGGCGCCTGTTCCAGCAACACTTTCTGTTGTATAAATTTCCAGAGAAATGCAGAAAGTCGAGTGGCAACACAATTAAGTCAAACCGACGCTGGCGAATGTAAACGACATGCATGGGGAGAAGACCGCAGTGGACTGCGACCCACCGTCAGAATATCAATCGGCTCTAGTCGGTCCCAACTCCACCGATAATATGATAAAGACGAATGCAATGCAAAGACGAATGCAACACGCGTCTGAATGCAATACAAACGCGTGGCTGGAAGAATGAAGAGTGAATTTCGTCGAAAACAGTTGCCGTATATTTCGTAGGACTGGGTGTTTCCATGCCAAAATCTGATGGGTGATGTTGGACGGAAGAAGTAGTGGCACTCAGCAGAAAGGAATGTGTCTCCCTTCAATGAAGTGGTGGAAGTCAGCACCATCGTGTTCACTGTAAGAGCTACTGAGTCCGCTCCATGTGTAGTCCCACAGATCTGAACGGTTTGCCACTACTGATGATGACCATGGATTAAACGAAACAATGAGTTACTTTGCTACCTTCACAATCTCAAAGGAACACTCCTTCGAATACTATGCAATAATTATAAATCACTCGGATATAAATGGTGAGGTCCGCCAACATCTACAGCATTGGGTGAGATCATCACCCAATGCTGCCACCATCTGTCTGCAGCTGCAGAAGCCGCAGCCGCTCTGTCTGCAGCTGTAGAGACTGAAGCTACTCAGTCTGCAGCTGCACTCGTTAGTCCAGCATCACGTCACCTTTCGACCCACACTTTGTACACGGCACGAGTTTATGCTATTTCCGGGGGGTTAGCCAGCTGCTTGTGGAGGTCTCTGCTCACCGTCGACTGTTCCTCAGCCTGGCGGCAGGTGGCGAACACACAGCAGCGGGGCGGCTCGGCCGAGCCGAACACCGCTCGGTATTTACCCGCCGCCGCCGCGCCAATAATGTCGCTGTCGCGAGCGTCTCGCCGCCGGACGAAATTGCCGGCTTAGATTAAACACCGCCGCAAGTTGGGTGTTCCGCGAGATGAAAGCCGGCTGGCAAGCGGCGATGCTATATTGCCTGGCGGTCGGCAGACAGGCGACTGCTGGCGAGCCAGCGCCCGCCGCGCCACATATCTGTTACTATTAGTTACAATATCCGGCCCGCCAGTCAATGCATATGCGCGCGCGCGTGTGTGTGTAGGTGTGTGTGTGTGTGTGTGTGTGTGTGTGTGTGTGTGTGTGTGTGTGTGTGTGTGTGTGTGTGTCAGTGTCAAATTATTCGTGAAATTGGGTGGAATATACCACTTAATGAACACTCCATCGACATCCTTCTCCAAGAAGTACCGACATTCTGCTCCTTGAAGCATGCTTATGAAGTCGTCAAGTCTCCTTTCTAACAGTATCTCGCTTATCAGGACCATGTCCATCCTCTCGATAAGGTATGATAATACATTAATATTTCGTAACATAATCTCCGGGAAAGGGATTGTCTGTAATATGATATGGCATACACTGCCAGTTTATAGCATATTATTATTTTCCCTGTGCCGAATGTCGCTCTTCCTAAATTATGGATGTAAAAAACAAGTAATAAAGGTGCATTCATAAGTGCTCACACCATTGGCTCAAATATGAATCTGAAAGACATTACAAGCATTTTAAATGACACATCTTCATGGCAAATTTCGACATCCTATTGTGCTCGTTTCGGCATCTCACACCTAACGAAAAACCATTATTTTAACCCTGGTGTGTGTGTGTAGGTGTGTGTGTGTGTGTGTGTGTGTGTGTGTGTGTGTGTGTGTGTGTGTGTGTGTGTGTGCTTGTACTTCGTGTATACCGAGGCCATTTTCTGTTTGCACACCTGGGAACCGAGGACGTTGGGTGTATACCGAGGACATTTTTGACGTCCTCGGTATTAAAACTTCGTCTGCAGCATTATCAGATGTTTACCAGTCACCTGAAGATTTTTCTCGACATTCTCGGTTTTCACCATATTTGTGACCGTGTGTGTCCAGCATGTGTGTGTGTGTGTACTATGCAGATAAAGTGTGAGCAAGCTGAAATATTTAGTGACGTCCGAATTCATGGTGGGGAACGAATGAGTACTTCTTTGGTACTTGTTTCTTGCCATCTGTGAGTGCAAATAAATTGAATTAAATTATTGACCACATGCAACCAGAAAAACTATACCATATTCTTTTTAGTTTTAGGCCATTTACCACACACATGAAAAATATATATAGTTGGGTTGTGCGCCCTTCACGAGGACAAAGTACAGGCTTGAACGTAAGTATCGTTGCCCACCACTACACCGAATTGGAGGGCGCGACTGGATCATGTTTGCAGCGTGGTGTGCGGCTCGATGATGTTTGCAGCTTGCTCCAGCCAGGAGAGGATTTGGACAGAATTCAAAGGTGAGTGCTATTTTGGTGAAGCCAACGTAATTTATCGATGTATTTAGCTTGTACAATATGCCGGTACATTCCATGATAGTAGCAGCGGCGAAGTTATATTAATTTGTGGCTCCTCAAGCACCTTCGATTGGCATCTTCCGTTTAGGGAGATTCTTCATGCTTGTGGTTTTTCGTCTGTCGTTCCCTACCTTGATGTGGTAAGAGCGTGAAATTTGATAAACATTCCTGCCTTTCTTTACTCTACGTCGTGCCGACATTTTCGTGTCTTAATCGCATCACAGGCGGCTCCAGGAATCAATTCTGGAAGGCACTTTTTACATACATTGGAAAGCTTAGGAATAGGACGTAGATCTGAATATTTTCACTGTTCAGGTGACTATAACGTGAAATTCAACTGCTCATACTACCTTCTTGATCTATTGAAATGCTCATTTTAAGCCTAATATGTCAAGGGCGGATCAAAGGGAGGCGAAAGTTGGTTCAACAAGTTACTGGTTTTACCAAAGTAGTATTAATTACGCTATCATCGAAGGGATGGCTTTAGTCTAGTACTTCACGTACTTTGCATGCCCTTATTCATATGATACCACATAGCCAATGAGCTAACTTGTGTATTATACCATTGGCGAACCCATAGAAGTAAAATGGGTATGGAAAGTTCTCTTACCAAAGAATGCAAGCGTTTGAATATCAGAATTGGGTCACCACAAGTACATATTGATTCTGAGTTTGTACTGAAAGTCAGTGATATGTATCCATAAATTTGCGAGAAAAAAATGTTTACGGTAAACTTTCGTAGGTGGGTATAGGAGATAATGGAGCTATAACGGAGCTGGGGACAATAGCAGCCCATGAAAGGTGATAAGACACCTGGTACGACATTAACTTAACCCTTTTACGGTATGGTTTTGCCAGACCTGAATCTGTAGATTTGGGGAGGGCATTCCAAAACTGTCCCCCTTAGATCTCGGAATATATTGGGCCCATTTCAAAACTGAATAGTTCAAGATAATTTTACCGGTCAGATCTATATTTTTGTGATGTCGAGATGGGCTTTTTTGTAATAGCAAAGTCAGGAGGAAAACATGGAGAAAAATTAAAGCCGCATGGGTCTGTATATTCTCAATATTCTCAACTTTTAACATATGACGCTATGGAATGTGCCCTCAATCAATCCATTTCGGCTTACCCATTCCCTTCGTGTATTTGCCTCCACTCCCCCCCCCCATCATTTTCAGAAATCAATACTCATGCAAAGTAGTCACCAGGGAATCATATTATAAAAGACCCTGATTGATGACATATTTTGATGCAGGAATTCTCAGGTGGGGACATATTTTCCTTGGAGGTGCTTAGTTCGATCTTTTCATTCGGCGGCAAAATTCGTTGGTCGGGCAGGTTGGGGTGGGGGGTGGGGTGATCTCGAGGATACCGGGGAGTGCCTCTTCGTTTCAATGGGGCGCCTTTTCCTCTGAAAGGGATGTCTGGCTGGAAGATACGTTGAGCGTATTTGTGCATGTCCTGAACACTTCGTCATCGACTGGATCTGCCATTGAGAACATTTATGGCTCCGTCACTGCTTGTGACGCATTATTACCGTTTGTCCTCCTCCTTCCTCCAAACTTTATAACGGCAACGTAATGATGCCGCTTTTAGAAAACCGGTCGCTTGTTGCCAATTTTGTCTTCCCCTGGATTCGCCTCTGACATGATTTGGCTCAAAATAGGCATTTTTGTAGGTAAACAAGATAATATGAGCAACTGAATAACAAATTACAATCACCTGAAAAGTAACACGATGATGATATTTAGGCATGCTGTTCCTACGTTTTCGCAACAATCCGTCAGAGGTGCCTCCCAATATTTGCCCTGGTGTAGCGGAGCCGCCCTCTGGTGTGGTCACGCGATTAAAATTTTGCGACTATAGAAGAAAGTTAGAAAAAGTCACCGAGTTTCTCCCCCTATCACAATTGGGAAGGGACGGCAGTCGAAAAACCACACCGGGGAAGAGAGCGAAATCCGCTCTCAGCTATCAAATTGGTGTAGCACGCGCACCTGAAAACCTTACTCATAACGCTAACCGGGATTTTGGAGAGGGGGGGTCGATAGGATCAAATGAGGTTGAGATCCTCCGGCGCGTCGAGCCGTTATGCCAACGAAGCCTTTGTGACCTTGAACACATGGCAACTGGGCGGAGGGCCGGTTGGCCGACGTTCGGGAGCATTCGTACATCGCATTCAAGAGTGGAAATCTGTGATCAAACCAGTGGCGGGGTGGTCCGGGTTCTTATTTTCGGGACATATGTTCAAACTACTGAAAATGCAAAGTGAGACACTAACACTTAAACCCAACCAGTGCAAAACCAGGGGCCCGTCCCATCTCTCTCTGACCGGCATCTCCAGCCATGCCTGCAGCTTTCATAATTACTAGCGATCTCCATTTTGTTTTTGCGTAGGATATAGTATCAATTTGCGAGACAATCAGAAGACTTCATTACAATATCCCTGTGCATGCATGACATCGTCGAAACAGAACAGTAGTGCATGGATTCCGCCTTTTCTCCGGTCATCGTGTTAAAGGGAGAAGAACCCCGTCCTGGACGAGTAATAAGTTTCAGGTCTTAGGATAATTGGAGGAGCATCTGTGAGGAAGGGGCTTCGAGGGACGAGCAGGCTAGAGCTAGCAGTCAAAGGCTTATCCGATAGTGCGGGCAGGGCGGGGCCCACCTCCCACTACACCCTTAGCACCCTAAAATACGATGGATTGAGAAATGTTGGGATTTTAATCACGGAAAACCAGAAATTTACGAAGCGCTTCGCGCGCCGGAAGCGTCCTGTGTTTCATCACATTTTCCGGGGTTCCCCCCTTAAGAAGTTTCTGGCCACACCATTGTTTGCAGTTATTTCTCTCATGATGACAAAAATAACTGATGTGACTCGAGGGTTACGTATTTGGTGGCTCTTGTAACAATAACCTAACTAGTCAGACTCGTGCATATTTCTCAAGGGCCTAAGCTAAGGAAGTTGATCCCGTAGGGTCGGATCCAGCGAGGTCAAAGGGAACATGTCCCTTCCCCCATTGGTGAATTTAAACCAAAAATTTGCACCAAAATGAAATTTTCTGTAACTCTAAGGACATTTCCTGATATAGCAGGCCTTAGGCATATGATATATCGGGTCTTAAACAGGGTCGACGCATGTTCATATCAAACGAAGATTTTTTCCTTCGAAATCGGAAATTATTTACTGCTCCCCAAACCCGGTTTCTGAATGTGAGCGTTTAGCTAGAAAGGGTTCTGGAGTAGAGTAGTAGCGTTAGGCTAGTATGGTTGCGGATTGTAGAGTGGTAGTATATGTGCTGCAACAGTATGATTAATTGTAGAAGTTAACGATGTAGTCAGTGATATGTCGAAGGAAGCTGTAGAAACATGCAAGACCCTGAGAAGCAGCATAGTTGACACTCGGAGTAGAAGTATGGTGACATCAATCCTTCAATCCTCCAATTCTCCAATGTTGGGAGCGAGTACCGAGTGGTACTCAAGGGCCTGGGTTGTTCATGATTAGATAGCGAGGCTTTGTCTAAGGGGGTTGATATTTGTATACTTGTGCGGATGAAGTTTGTGTCAAAGTAGACAGTATATTTCTACCTTGATTTTGTGGCATGTCAATAGTAGATGCCCGCTTTAGGTGGGCTTCCTTTGAACAAAAGTGAGTAGAGCTGATAAGGAGGAATGCAGACGTAATTTTGTTAAGGGGGACCCAAAATAAAAAGGATCCATGAAACAGAGGCTGATTTCTGTGCGCAATATCCTATTTTGTCCTTGTGAAGATGTACAGATTGCTTGCATCTATTGTATTTGTTTGTTACTAAGAACGGGATGGAGCCGGGCCTGCACTTGGTTGTGTGTTTACTGCTCAATAGTAGGTGTAAGGAGCTCCTTCGAGGCCTTTCCTGGTCAGAAGACTAGGCAGGTCATGGTGATTGGTGGAGAGGGGGGGGGACGGAAGGCTAGGAAAGAAAAGCATAGATTGTCATGCTTTTTCACAAATGTCAGAAGTTTTAAGAACAAGATTAGGAAATCAAATGCGTGACATCTGACGAGCCTTTTCCGTTATAATGGAGACCAGTCAGATGGCGGGGCGGTACCATCCAATCTCCCTGACATACTTCCAGTTCCTATCAATTTGTTATTTCCGTCCAGTGGCGTATTTGAAATCATGCAGAGGCTGGGGTGCCAAGCAGAATTTTCTAATTGAAGACTGTCGAGTGAGGTTAGCATACACAAATGATGTTAAGGGTTTAAAAATTGCAACATGACCTAACCCAACCTAGCCTAGCATCCCATGTAAGGATTTGTTTTATAAATGGTTAAATAAAAATGCATCGTTCTAAAAAAATATGAAATTAAAAACCTAACGCAATCGAACCCTTTTTGAAAAGTCCAAACAAATTACAATATTTCCCAACTCGGAAAAAAAATTAGAACCTTACTTAGCCTAACCAATCCTAGCCCCTTTCTTTTCTTCACGGAGGTTTAAAATGCATGAAAAATTTGTCTCGTGAATACCCAAAAGCACAATAATACCAATTGCCCTCCAAAAAAGTACACAATGCTCAAGGGAACTTCTCCTTCATACTTCAAGGGCATTTGGAAATTTGAAACAAAAATAGTAGGCAAAAGTATATAGGTATTTAACAAGGGGTATTCTGTTTTTCAGTCACCCATTCTCACCTCGAGAAGTATTCTGGGAGACATCTGCACTCCAATTATGGAACTTTCCACATTTTCAGGAATTATTGCGAGGCTAACTTGACCCCTTACGCCGGACCCCCTCCCTAACAACGGCCCCGTGCGCCGTGCATGCCACTTCTGAATGCACTATATGCACGTCCTTGCCGTGACCGTTTCGGTGCGTCGTCTCTTCTGGAAAAAAGAACAACAAACGTTCTGCCGTTCATAATTCAGGCTTCCGCTACGTTCAGCCCACCTCCGATGTAGGCTATGGCCACTGACGGTGGCACTAATACCTATATAGTAAACCGACGTACTCTGGATTCGACAGACAACCAGCCAAGCCATTAATAATATTAGTTGCTTTGTTGGCTCAGGCAGACCAGCATCCCCCTTCAGTTTCCCACAAGCAACCCACTCGTCGCCCCACCGCTCGGGGTCATGGGTCAGGGCTCTGCAGACGACACCTAACACATTAGCACCACCAGTACAACCCTGCTCAGCCTGCGGTGGCCCAATGCGACACCCACGGCCGACGCCAGATGCCATATCATCTTATCAAAGTATGAACCGCGGGTCTCATATGTCAGTGTTTCGCAGCACAGGGAGTCACTGGACTCAAAGACCCCACATTAAATTTTGAGAAAAAAACATACTTAATGGCATGATCATCTCATAAATACATGATTTTGCAATAGCTTCACAACGAAGGAAACAATTTCGTTAGTCAAGCATACACACCTGGTTTAAAATAATCCACCGAAATATAGATATGTCAATTATCAATCGCATATAGTCAATACCAAACACATGGGAAATGAGAGAGCAGTGCTCGGACCGACCGAAAACCTGAAAAATAATGCAATCATGGGTGTGCACCCTCAGTTTATGAAAGCGGCTACAGGCCTTGGGATCGTAGTGTAGATCCACGGCGCACACTTTCGTACCTTTTTGCTTATTGGGTGGTTCACGACGCACTGTATGCACAATCATGCCTAATAGCGGAACCCACACTGTGTCGCCGGTGGGCCGCGGGATTCGGAAATATCCAGAGCGGTGCCAGTGTTGAACCCCGGACCTTTGCATCCAGAGCTCAACATCGCAATTACTGGGCCATCCCCACACCTTGCACACCAACATATTTTTGTTTTCAGACCTGAGACATCCTTCATCCATCTGGGACACCCATCCAAGCTTCGGGCACACTACTTGCAGGACAAAAGGGCGCATTCGGCGCCCTGTTAGCCAGTAACTGGCCTTTTGCGCCTAAGGGATGGAGGGGCACGGCCCAACGGCCCCTAAATACGCTAATTTGTGTATGTGTAGCAAAACCGGAATGATTATAGAAGTAAGCTGAAAGGTACAGTGGGATACACTTTCCTATGTCCAAAGGTGCACCGGGTTAGATATTCGTCGCTGCATGATGAAGGATCCGGTGAACATTCTTCAAATTCGTGCCTACAAGGCAAACGTGACATTTGTCGGACTCACTGGATAAGAAAGCACTGGATAGCAAGCTATGGTGTCCATGTGTTGCCGCGTTTTTAATCCTGGGGATAAAGACAACAATACATTCCCTGAGGGGCAGTACATATGACCACCACATGAGCTAGGCGAGGTCAAAGTCGGCAGCGCTTCTCATTTTAGTCTTCTCGTCTAAAATGAGACTTCTTATCAAAGTCTCATTCTAGGGTTATGCTTTCTGAGAGCTGTCAGACCGAGGCATCGAAATACTTACCTGTTTTGCACATTTATGTGCAGATATTTCTCCAACGAAAACGCAACAATAATCTGGGTCACATCGAGTCAGGTCACGAGATTAGGTGAGAATAAAAACTGGTTATCCCTGGAATATGTTGCAGGGTATGTTGTCTTCTACAAAGGCGCAAAGTTTCACGTCGCTGTCAGGTCTGATCACGAGGATACGCTCAAAAATAGGGAAGGTGGGAACAGTGAACTAACAAAGAATTGACGTCATATATCTCGCCACTGGCATTTGGTATCTAGAAACTATGGCTTATTGCAGCGTGGTCCCTGACTGCAGAACTTTCTAGCTCTAGGATTGTGCCTAACGACAATCCAACTGTTGCAGGTGACTGCGGCTCTCAACGTTGGCACTGATCTGAGGCTCGTGGCGGGGGCGGTGGTGCAGGCGCAGTCAGGCACAGTCGTCGAGTACAGTCGACTTGTCCTAACCGTGTGGGACGAATGAGCACGTAGCTGTGCCGGCGCGGCCAGTCTGGCTGACACGTGGTGCGTCTATTTCAACAAGGGCTGTAAGCGACTGGTGCGTTCTGGATGTGCTTTATAATACATGAAATCTTGCTCCAAGCCGTCTGGCAACCGTGCGTGTGCGCAGCAAGTATATTACTGAATCTTCGAAAAGTGTACATTCGACGTACCCTTGTGGAGCGCCTAATTGCCTTTTAACCAGAAAATGTCCTTTTCCTCAAAAGCTCATCTAATGTGTCGACGGGATGGGCGGACATTCCCTCCGCATTTCCCCTGCTGCATATCCCTCCACACATAGCAATCGTTAAATCCAGTGTATATCGGGGAAGGATATCCTGGTGACTGTACCATACTACGCATTGCTATTTACCTGGCCTTCCCTCATCCAGTGATAATGATATGTCCTGCCCTCTACTTCAGCCCTGTTCATTATTCGATACCAACTTTCCGAATTAAACTTTTCAGTTTAGTTCGGAAGCGACGGAATTTCAATTTATCTCAGTGTCAAAATCCTAGGTGTCACCATCAGTCCTCATCTACATAAGACAAGCACATCCCCGCAGTCGTTGAACGTTGTCGCATGTTATTAGTCGGCCTGGCTACGATGTGCCACGGGGTGCCCAAAGGCACAACGCGAATGTTCATCGAAGCAAAAATATTTCCGCATGCTCGATACTGCATTGGTGCCTGGAGAAGCTGCACTGCAGCACAGAAGAACCGAAAGCCATCCATTTTAGTGCTCGTACCGTGAGTGGCTTAGGCCGACGTTAAGCATGTGACTCCGGTGTTGCGAGAGTTGGGATGGAGACGAGTTGATAGCGTACGTAAAACATGTCCTTGCGTTTATGCGCCACTTCCTGACAGCACCAAATGCGCCAGAAATCTGCGTGGAAGGATCGTAGATCTCCACGGTGTCCGCCTGCCATGCACGGGCGATCAGAGAAAGCCGGCTTGAGCTACCTCATGCTCGGAAAGTGTTCGCTCTGGAGCTTTCTATATCGGGCCAACAGTAGCTGAAATCATGTCCCATCAGATGTCAGGCACCCATCAGATCATAACAGACTAATGGTGTGATGTGACCGCAGGATGTATGACGCATCTTCGATGTGTAGTAGGTACAGCAGTGCCGTGTCGAAGAACAGTGTTTGTTTTGTGCCCAGCATGTCTGTTCATGTGTGGATGTGTGAAACCAGTTTTGTAAAATTGACATGGATGCTATGAATCCATTTCATCAAAGCTCTAAATATACTGTCACATCTCATCTCAGTTTTTCCTACATTGAACCCGGTACTTGACTCGCGTGGACACGAATTAATCATGGAATAACTAGCCTGAAACATGGCTGACATGTATTAAATAAGCACATCACGGCATATCTTTGTCCTAGTTGACTTATTTAACCACCGAGACAACTGCTGTGACACCAGTCAAAACAAGCTTCGCCGTGGGGTTTAATTTGTTGGCATGTCATTGGTTGAGTGTTACCAGCGAATAGGTTCCAATCGGGACCTTAGGTAAGTAATCGTGACCTTAAATAAAATGTTGAAATAGGAGGTTACTCGTCTTAAGACGGGTACCTATCCTATCTTTGTGAGCCCCTACCTTGGGCCCGGTGATTGTTAACATGGAACCAAATGAGGAAGCGCCCCCTTGCATGTAAGGGCCGTGCATCCCTGAAATACATGCAATATTCCACCAATGCACGCATGGCTTCTTTCACATTGTCACAAAATACAAGGATCCCAAAAGCAAGGACCTTGAACAAAAGCATCTGAGATCTTTGTGGAGATAACTACAAACACTAGCTTTGACTTACATTATGTTTCTGATTGGTTGTGATTTTCAGTGTGAAGCCGTCTCATGAAGACCACACTTCAAATGTTTTGTGTATTACCGAGCAGGGGCCTCTTTAAAGGTCAGGGGAGCGACACCCCTCCCACCCCTTCACGGTAAGAGGAAACTTTTCCCGCCTCTTTCGCGCGGTGGTTGAGTCAGGAAGCGCATTGGATTGCCTCCAGGTTTTCAGCTTTGGCCTGCAATCAGAAATGTGTGAAGACTTAAGCCCTTCCACACCGCGGGCACGTATGTCGAATGGAGGATGATGAAGGATGGAGGATGATGAGGAAAGCGATGATGGACCCAGATATCGAAGGCTCATGGGCCACCTCCGCAAAGGTGTGTGACGATATACATTGTGTTTCACTCCCTCCGAAAAGTGGGTTGAAAGGTTGTCCAAATCTCTCAAGCTTTGTGGGACTTCCTACAGAAGTATCTGCTTTCATCTAATATGGTAGCGGATGGTAGCGGTCCTCAGTGTGAATCCTTTCTTCTTGAGAGCACTTCAACTTTTATGTGCGCTTCCGGCACGGGGCCTCCTCAGATGTCAGGAACGCCGTCTTCCACAGGGCAGGGGGTAAATTCCCTCGCTCGCTGCCCACCCCGGTGGCGACGCCCCTGGTCCAGTGTGACCGAATTCACTCAGCTAATCGTCAGGATGTAAGGGAAAATGATTCCTCAATATTTGGTTATAGCGAATTGAAATGGAACCGCAAGTAGCTGATACCTTCACGATGCTACTCAGGGTTTAGGATATATTTTACTTCGAAATGCATTGGCAAAGTTTCCTCGACACTTAGCATTGCGAATCTTGGACCATTGCTTCCCACAGCACAGCCAACTCAAATTAGTCTCGATTATATGTAATTGAAGTGGATATAAAAACAGGGATAGGGCACTGGACATAGCTCACATCGGACGACTGGCCCGCAACAGTAGCGTCGACATACCTGACATAGCAATGGCCGCGGGGCGAGGGCCAGCACATCCCACGTCAAGCGTAATCGCATGCCTGCATATCCTACTGAAAATGCTCAAACCCTACGTCAAAACAACTGTACGACTATTCACTAAAATAGGGAGTGTGCTACAAATTGTAGTGAAATCCTTATCGAGAAAAGCACACGTTCTACGCATAAGGAAAAAAACTTTTTGGGACAGGCTTTTCACCTTTCATCTTCCACGGTCAGATGGCCCTTTTGGCTGGTGGCATACCCAGGATGGAATCCTGACCACGCTTCTGTTAATCAACGCCTCTCTGAAAGGCACAGGAGGGAGCGTAGACGTGGAGATTGAGAAGAGTACAGCTTGCGCACATGATAATTAGTCCTCCGGTGGTTTTCGGACGCTTTTCGGTTTAAAGTACAGTTGTGATTTAAACGACATATAGATATAATCGAGCGATATATCTAAGCCTTCTTCAGTGGTGTAAATACCATACAATTTTCGCTCAACTGTGACAAGAATCTAATAGCTTTTCAATTGGGTAAATTTCCTTGCTTTCATTCCCCCTCCCTCCCACACGATTGCGAACATTAGGATACGAATCCATGATTTTTTAGAACGACGGTCCTACGCTTAGGAATCTTCCCATCAGCTGGGATAGGTTGTTTGGGCTCGGCGCAGGAATTATCACAGACACATAAGACCACACAGATGCACTTATTAGGATAAACCAAACACACTGTTTTCGCATTTCAAAGGAAGTTGCCATTGGTGCCCATCAGGCCACAGTCCTCGGTGTGCACAATGGACATATTTGGACACACATTGTCCTCGGTATTCACGATAAATATGTATGTGGACACACATTGTCCTCGGAAGTCACGATAAACATGCATGGACACACACTGTCCTCGGTATTCACGATAAACATGTATGGACACACAAAGTCCTCGGTTTTGCCAATGTCCTCGGTATTTCAATCCACACTGGGAGCCAACAATTGGACACTTCCTCCAAAATCGACCCTTCATCTTACTCGGCAGATCTTGCTCTATCACCGAGAAGAAATCGATGCTTCTGCGGTGGTAAATAAAGGGTGTCCTCGTTTGTGACCGCCAGGTCATAGTCCTCGCTAGTCACGGTAAACACGTATGTGTGTGTGTGTGTGTGTGTGTGTGTGTGTGTGTGTGTGCATGTGTACAAATGTACATGTGTGTATGTGTGCATACGTATGTGTTTGTGTGTACTTGTGTGCGTGTGTGCATGTGTGCATGTGTGCGAGTTTGTGTGCGCGTGAGTGCATGTGTGCATGTGCGTGTGTACATGTGTACATACGTGCGTGTGCGTGTCGTTTGTGTGTGTGTGTCCGCGTGTGCGCATGTGTGTGCGCAAGCGAGAGTACGCACACTCCAAAAGGACACCGCCCGCTCTGGACGCGAGGCTCGGGGGCGCGCCGACGCCCGGCGGCGGCCACCCTTCCGCCAAGGTCGCGTCGCCGGCCCGACCCGCCGTCTATCGGCGATGGATCGGCACAGGTCGACAACACGTGTAGTGCAGGCCGGCCTATCGCGCGCGCCGCCGTCAAGATACCACTAATCCTGACCGTCGGCCGGCGAGCTGTCATGCGCGCGACACGAGGACGCTGCAAGGACACGCCGCCTGGGGACGCGGACGACGCGCTGGGACAGCGCGCGGACAGCGCACGGACGACGCACGGCCGGCGGTGCCGGCGGAGCGGGCTGGCAGCCGAGGCGAGCCACTCAGGCAGTCGAGGCGAGCCGCTCGGGAGGTGGCGGCAGCGAGGCGAGCGGCGCCGCACCGTCGAGCGGCGGCCGACACACAGAGGAATTCTCGGCATTACGCCAAGGTCTCGGCGGGATCAAAACAAACCGGCCAGATCCGCCGAGTTCGCGATGGAGCTGCAGCGCGGTGCTTGGGTGGCGAGGATCGACCACCTCCACTTCCCGGGAAACGTACCCATAAATATTAGTGAGGCTGGTAGTTAGTTAGTTGTTTGGGCATCAGGGCGTTTCGATAGCGAGACCGGTAGTTTGCCATACCGAGATGAAAGGTAGTCACGCTCAGACACGGACTCTAACAACACTGGGGTTCAAAGGGGCATACCTCGTCGATGATTCGTTAAATCAACATTGCGCTTACTGGCGCTGTATGGAACCAAGTGGCGTGCGCTGCATGGAACTAAGTGGCGTGCGCTGCATGGAACTAAGTAGCGTCAAAACGCTACCGTTGCTCTGATAGAACCCATCATCTTAGCCCGAGTTCTGTTCAGAAAGTGTGCATTCACATTGTCGATTTAAGTACCAAATGATTATGGATTGGATACACAGAGAGCTTGTTACTGGTCACTTTCCGCTGCTCACCGCCTATTAAAGTGAATGATTCATGAGCGTGATCCGCCCAGGTAATATCAATTTAGTCCGAATGGAAGCACGCCAGTGCCAGAGAGAAGCATATCAACTTAGGTCATGAACGAAGAGAGGATACTGGCTCCACCGGAGCTTCACACTTCAGGCGATCTAACTGAAAGATTTCGCAAAGCACCCGCAATACATTGGCGGTTTCCACGGGCGTGCTTTTGGCATTCAAGCGTCATTCTGCTCAGAGAAACAGCAACAACAACGGGGCCAGTATTACGCGCCAGCAAACTGCTGCGGATGCAATGTGATATGATGAATTGTGGTTTAGGGCGTGCAATGTGATATCACCGCACGTGTTACACACCCAGCACGCAAACACACGTGCGCACGCGCACAGGTCAGACGTATTGGGATTTTTCAGATATAAAAAAACATCGGCCGCACGTCAACAAGGACGGACCGAATCGGCGGAGTGGGGCGTCGGTCGCACAGACAAACCGGCGGTGAATCTCAAACAGTGCCGCTGCGCCGGCGACTTCTGTCCACAGGCGAACAGAGCCGGCCGCGCTGCGTCGACAACGCACTATCTCCGCGCGCCCGATAGCCGCCTTCGCGGCGCGATAGCCGCCGGCGGCCGGCGGTTCCACGAAGAGCGTGCTGCTGTCGCCGAGCGATGGCCACGCCGGCGGCCCTGGCCATCGCTAATAACCGAGGCCTGGCCATCGCGGCCTGGCCTCAGTCATTCGAGTTCGAGGGCGCTTCGACCATGCGCACTTATCGGGCGTGCTCACTTGGCGGCGGCCTACTCACTGTGGTTGTTGCGCTCGTTGAAGCGCGCCGACACCTGGTACTTGCGCCGGCGGCGATGCATCGACACGTAGCGGCCGTGCCGGTTGTTGTACAGGTAGACGTACGTCACGGTCTTGCCGTCGCGGGGCGAGCGGAGCGCGCGCGGCGAGCGCGGCGCCTCCTGCGCGCCTGGGCCGGGCGGGCGCGGCTGAACGTGCGCACATCTTGTCGGAGACAGCTGGTGGAGGGAGCGCACGGTCAGCGGACGGTCAGGCGGTGGCCGGCGCGTGCGGCGCACACGGTGTGCACGGCAGACACCGAGGTCATACGGGTCATACGGCAGAGACTGGGGTCATACGGCAGACACCGGGGTCATACGGCAGACACTGGGGTCATACGGGTTATACGACAGAGACTGGGGTCATACGGCAGACACCTGGGTCATACGGCCGACACCTGGGTCTTACGGCAGACACTAGGGTCATACGGCAGACACTAGGGTCATACGGCAGACACTGGGGTCATACGGCAGACACTGGGATCATACGACAGGCACTGGGGTTATACGGCAGACACCGGGGTCATACGGCAGACACCGGGGTCATACGGCAGACACCGGGGTCATACGACAGACACTGGGGTCATACGGGTCATACGACAGACACTAGGGTCATACGACAGATACTGGGATCATACGGGTCATACGACAGACACTGGGGTCATACGACAGATACTGGGATCATACGGCAGACACCGGGGTCATACTGTAAACACCGGGGTCATACGACAGATACTGGGATCATACGACAGACACCGGTGTCATACGACAAACACCGGTGTCATACGGCAGACACCGGGGTCTTACGACAAATAAGCCCGTTGTGCACTATCCAGCACTGCATGACTGAGGGAGATCGACTAAGATGCATAGTGGATGAGCCAGAGACTAGCTTTAATCTCAGTTACGGTCAAAAACTTCTTTGCACGTCTATTGTTAAAAGAATGTTAGCGGATACATGCGGTATTTATCCCTAGAAGAATCATCTCAATATGTTCAGTGACATTTTGACATGATCTGATCACTTGATGCATGACTCTGCATCATCTGATTTTGTCGCGGTCACCACAGCTGGACAAGTAGTTTGCACGTGCTGTGTAATGCAGTGCCCCACTGACACAGTGTTACCGAGCAAAGCACAGTAGTTGTGGCACGTGCCGGTGTCAAAATGCAGAGACTTGCTGTAGCCGATGTTTTGCTTATGCTAGCTAGTTAACAGATACAATGAAAAGTGCCGCATAGACTAAGCGGCAGGTGGGAACTCGAACAAAACTAAATGTGGAATGGCTCTTAAGTGCTCCTGGGTTTTAGACATTGCGTGAGACGAAATGTACGACCCTCAATGTACCAGGAGGTGTCGAGTCTACATCAAAAGTAACGTTAGGGATCATGCTATATTACTCAACGTTTCGGCCAGGGGCCATCGTCAGGAGTGATATAAAAATGGCAGGGTTAACAATTGAAGAGAAAAAAAAAACGCGGGAAAAAAACGTGCAAAAATACACGTTAATCACAGAAAAGCATCCTCAGTGGTGCAGACACTTCAAGAAACTCCAAACCAGAAATCAACTAGGTCAAGATAGAATCCTTTGAGGAAGCCCGGGCCATTGGTCCATATGACAACATGAAGTTAGGACTCAGTGCCACCGTAGAGAGTACGGTAACAGGAGATAGAGGAGTTGGAGGCAGATACCCAACTCCGCCACAGGAGGAAAGAGCACCGACATCTTGGTAAACAGCTATAACGTGCGTAACTTGTTGAGCACTTGTTTCCGATAAAGCACGATGTCTAGCTGAATGAAAACAAAACGCTGAGCTTGAATGGTTGTAGGTATAATGGGTACCTTGAAACATGTTCCAAAAAGGGGCCTCGAGTTGCACTCATTTCCAAAACTTTGAACACGACTAATCGCTTTTGTGGGTGATTGGCGATAATTCACATATCAGGTCCGCACACAGGAAGGTACGTAAGGAGATATTACAGGCACAACAAATGCAAATAAAAGGAACAGATTTTGCACTCCCTTATACATGAAGAATACGGGAAACATCAGAGAAGGAAGTGATACACGGATGTAGACCAAAGTAACACGAGAGAAACGACAGATGAACACGAAGCAGCTCTGAAGGAAGGTAGGATGAACATGACCAAGGTATGGGAGGCACACGGTAAAGACTCGAAAGCCACTCTGTGAGTACTGATGGAATGAAGCTGTACTGCTGAAGACTCGGGCAACATGGGAGAAGCATGGGACGAACACAGGGGAACAGGGAGGGACGATGTTTGGTTGGTTATTGCAGATTATGGTGCCGATACGGCAACGTACGCACGTCACCCAGACGTAGGGCGACGATGTCGACCCTAATCTTATCACCGAACGCCAGAATATCTAATAGGCTAACTCGACAGTTATGTTACGTTCGAAAATAACTCAGACACACGGAAGAGACACGAGGAACATGGGAACACTCATAAAGCACGCGACAGACACAAGCAGGAAGCACATACGGGGGTTCGAACAAGTGATGTGGAGGGAACACAGAGGAAGGGCAAAGGAAAGGACAAGGCAAGGCAAGGATAGGGGCGCTAGGAAGGGGGCCACACTTGGGGCCAGCAGTACACGGCGGCGGCGGCGGCGGCACGGACGCGCGCGCTGATGGATTGAGCGATCAAGCGCCGACAGCGGGCCACCGCGGCGACGTGACAGGTGCCGACGTGCACGCCGAGCGGGCCGATCTCGACTCGACGCGTCGCATGGCAACGCTCAGCGGCTCCAGGCACGTGCCGCCGACGCCGTGCGCCGACTTATCAATGGCCTGCGGATCGACGGCGCGGGCCGAGCCGGCCGCTGCGCCAGCACTCACCATAACCAGCAGAGTTGCAACTAAAACGAATTGCGGCCCACGCCTGAAACAGCAGAGAGGACACGGTGAGTGTTCGCACACACAGAGCTGCAGAGCGGGCCGCATCACTCTCTCACGTATCGGCCGGCCGACGTCGTGCAATCGGCCATCGCCCGGCCGGCGGACCCGGCTGCACACGCTCCGTACGCACTATCACGCACGGTCGCCGGCCACGCAGAGAGCCGGGCAAATATTTGCCCAGCTTTCGAGCGCCGCCCCGCCGCCACCCGGGCCTGCCACGGCAGAAGCGGGTCACGCTGGGTCACGTCACGGCAGGCGGTCGGGTCGGGCCGGGTCAGGCGGGGACAACAGTGCAGTGTCAGGCGGGTTCCGTCCGGGTCAGCCACAGCCACAGCCACAGCCGGCAGGCCTGGCCAGAGGTAAGTCGGTCGGCGCCAGCCTGGCTGCGACGCAATGCAATGCACCAAGTGCTCCGTATCGGTGCCGACAGCCGGCCAGATAACGCTATCAAGCCGCGAGAAACGGTAGCCGCGGTCAGCTGCAGCTCTGCCTCGCCAGCTGCAGCTCCGCTTCGCTAGCTGTGGCTCCGCTTCACCAGTTACAGCTCCGTTTCACCAGCTGTGGCTCCGCTTCGCCAGCTGCAGCTCCGCTTCACCAGCTGCGGCCGACCGTAGCTGGTGTCGGAGCCCGTGGCCGCTATTTACCGCTGCATGCACAGCCGCATCTGCGGTACTATGCCGGCCTGTCGCTGACTGAGCTGCGCCGTCAGTTTCTGTCCACTCGCGAGTCGCGCCGTCAGCTTCAGCCGGCTGAAGCTGTACACCCATCGACAGCTGCTGCTCGTCGGTGTCGTCAGCTGCCGCGGGCCTGGACAGCGCAGCTGGACCTCGCCCGTCAATGGTTGAGCTGCACATGGCAGAGGCGCCACGCCTGCGATGAGGCCACGCCTTCCTCAGGCGGCCGCTGTGCTCACAACCGCTCACCGTCCCTAGCGCACGATGATAGGACGGTTTTCGATGCGACCGTAGCGCTGCCGTGACAGCTTATTTAAAGTTATTTATGCGGTGCACTATGCATCTACCATCTCGCTACCGGGCGTAATCGATCAGCGCCGGACACGGGGAGTGGTCTGATGCTGGGCCGGACATCGCTCGACAGACAGTCGCCAGTGTAATGCGACAGACGGACAGCGTTCGCAACACGCAAACGCCCTGAGTCGGTGTAGCGTAAGCGTGAGATCGCGGCCAGCACCTGCAGCCAGCCGGGTCACGGGTGCTGAACGGTCGAGATCGAGCCCCGTCCCTCTCCGAGCCATTCATGAAGAGACATCTCAAGTGTCATACCGTACAGCGTGCACGCGCAATCTGCACAGTATCTCGTCCGATGGGCCATCTTGAATGCCACACCAGCTGTCTACGGGCGCGAGTTCAATTCATTTCAGTTGTCCGTGCGCGGAGACGGCCGCTGCCAGCGCAGATGGCTATCTCCCGCGCGCGCGCCGCACACCGACTCAGATCCGCACACTGACGAATCACAATGGACGACGGCTCGACGTGCTCTCCAGCGTCCGGCCGGAGCGGTCGGTCAGAGCGGCAGGCCGCGGGCGGGCACAGGTCGGCGAGCGCCGCCACTTTCAGGGCTGTTTGCGGTCGGCCGCCGGGCGCCGTCTCCCGCTCGGCATAATGCCGCGGCGGTGTTGACGGAGCGGCGCGCCGGGGGCGGTCCTCGGCGCACGGGAGACTGCGGCACCGCGCCGCACCGGAGGCGACCCGGCGGTCCAACGGCCCGTCGGCCGGCACACTTAGCATGGCTGCCAACCTGGCCGGCCGGCCGGCCTTGGGCGGCACGCGCCCGGCCGCCGTAAGCTTTATTGATGCGCTTTGGCAGACTGTCGCGCGGCCGGCGCCGCCGTTTAGCGCGGACAAATCGCACCCGGCCGCCGCCGCCGCCGTGTACAACGCGGCCGAAGCATCGCCGGCCGTTTTTGTCGCCGCCATTGTTCCGACACAATCTTTACACTTTATAGAGAGACACGTGAATACGCCGAGCGCCCAGCGGGACGGCGGCGCCGCGCGCCGCGATTAATGCGCGCGCCGGCACGGCGGTGCCGTCCGGGCCGCTGGCGTGCAGCGGCGTGGTGCAGCCGCCGCGGCGTGCAGGCACGGCCGTGGCGGCGTGCCGCCGCATCCGACCGGCCGTAATGGAGCCGGTCCGTGCCGAGCGCGTGCGCCGGCCCGGTTACGAGCGCCGGCGGTGGCCGCCGTGGCGCCGCGGACGACCCGCGTCGCCACGCAGCCCAGACGGCCAGACGGCCGGCGCTGGCCGACCTCGCGCCGCCGGCTGATTCACGGCGGCGCCGGGTCATAGCTTGGCCCACGGCGGGTCAGAGGCACGCTCGGTTCGCCGGGCGGCGCCGGCGTACGCCCGGATTGCCGCCGGGCGGCGACACGTTCTAGTTGCATCAGCAGTGCAGACGGGGAGATGTGCCGCGGCGCATCAGGGGGCCGCGGCACGGTGTGATTTTTAAACAGCCGTGTCGGACCGATCCGCAACAGGACCGAGACACGATGCGGCTCAGCCAAAGCGAGACGAACTAGGCTATCAGTAGAGCCACCGCACAACAACAATGTCCACTATTGAATCTGGTTACGGTTGGGTGCATAACGGAGCAGAGCACGCCGTGCTTTACTACGAATCAAAAGTGCAGCCCAGTTCGTAACAGAGCCGTGGTAAGACGCGAATTACCATCTCGTTATTGGAGTTTAGGGCGCATCGACTGTGTCCGTTATGTAGCGTCCAAGAACTACCATCTCAGTAGCTTTGCTTTCGACTATGTCACAAGACGAATTCGCTTCCAACTGTAACTATCAACGTGTTCTTCACTTCACACAGACAGGCACAGACAATTAGCGACAGACAGAAAGACAGACAGACAGAGACGGACAGACGGGACAGAGATTGACGAGAGAGAGCGACCCTGACTCACATCACACCCTGCCGGGGGTCGGCGAACGGAAACGACTGAGGGCCTCGTCAGCAGCGGTTCCAATAGCCCAGTTACTGCTCGCGCACTGCCCAGACATTTAACTTTATAAAGACATCACCGAGCCCGAAGGTGATTATCGCCACCTATCTCCGAACACTGAAAGAAACGAGTCGAGATTTACGACCGGTCGCACAAAAGGCGGCATGAAAATAAAAATAAAACTGCCGGACGGCGGAAAGAGCCGGTCGCGGCCGTCCGCCGGCGGCCTCGCGCAGCCGATCGAGGGACGGCCGAGGACAGTCGTGTGTAAATCTTCCGTCGGCGGCCGGCCGTCAGACGCTGTCGGCCGGCGGCCGGCCGACCCTCGGCCGGGAGCTGGGAGCCGGGAGTTGGGAGCCGGGAGTTGGGAGCCGGGAGTTGGGAGCCGGGAGTTGGGAGCCGGGAGCCGGGAGGTGGGAGCCGTGAGGTGGGAGCCGTGAGGTGGGAGCCGTGAGGTGGGAGCCGTGAGGTGGGAGCCGTGAGGTGGGAGCCGTGAGGTGGGAGCCGTGAGGTGGGAGCCGGGAGGTGGGAGCCGGGAGTTGGGAGCCGGGAGTTGGGAGCCGGGAGTTGGGAGCCGGGCGTTGGGAGCCGGGCGTTGGGAGCCGGGCGTTGGGAGCCGGGCGTTGGGAGCCGGGCGTTGGGAGCCGGGCGTTGGGAGCCGGGCGTTGGGAGCCGGGCGTTGGGAGCCGGGCGTTGGGAGCCGGGCGTTGGGAGCCGGGCGTTGGGACCGGCGTTGGGGGGCGTGGGGCCGGGCGTGGGAGCCGGGCGTTGGGAGCCGGGCGTTGGGAGCCGGGCGTTGGGAGCCGGGCGTTGGGAGCCGGGAGTTGGGAGCCGGGAGTTGGGAGCCGGGAGTTGGGAGCCGGGAGTTGGGAGCCGGGAGTTGGGAGCCGGGAGTTGGGAGCCGGGAGTTGGGAGCCGGGAGTTAGGAGCCGGGAGTTAGGAGCCGGGAGTTAGGAGCCGGGAGTTAGGAGCCGGGAGTTGGGAGCCGGGAGTTGGGAGCCGGGAGCCGTGAGCCGGGAGCCGGCGTCCAGCACGGCCGCCAGGAATGCCCCGCCAGGAATGCAGCGTGCGCGTGCAGCGGGCCGGCCGCGCCGGTCGTAGTGCACGTCCGGCGCGAGCCGGCCGGAGTCGACTGCGCCCGGGCCGTGCCTAATGCGCCGGCGGCCCGCCGACGCTCCGCCGGCGGCGGCCAGACCCGGAGACAGGCGGCGCGTCTGCCGAACGGGCGCCTGCAGGCTGAGTAGGGAACGCCTGCAGGCTGAGTGGAGAACGCCTGCAGGCTGAGTAGGGAACACCTGCAGGCTGAGTGGAGAACGCCTGCAGGCCAGGGAGCACATATAGGGGCGCATGCACCGATGGCAGAGTGCCTGTCGGGGGGAGAGCGTCTACAGGCCGGGCGGGGTAGGGAACCATCGCGGTGCGTAGGGAAGGGCCGTCCACCAACGCGGTGGGAAATACCAGCAGAAATGGTGGATGCACCTGGATAAATGATAATCCTCTGGAGAACGAGGTGCGTATCCCGTGGAGGTTAGGAAAGGTGTCACCAGGCACGGAGAACTTAAGAGGTAGGAGGCTGTTTCGCAAGCCTCTACAGACGTGGTACAAAATCCCTTCCCCTCCAAAAACAATCCCGGTATTCTGAAAAGCAGGAAGCGCTTGTGCAGGAGTGGTGACAATGGTGTCCCTTCCCCGATGGTTATGCGTGGGAAACTGGGAGAGGCGTGGGATAATGGGAGAAGCGTGAGAGACAGAGCGGCGTGTGAGAATGGGAGAGGAAAACATCCGTAGTTCGGACAGCAAGCGTAAATCTCGAGCTTCTTTACCTCGCGTTTAACGCTCGAGAGCCAAACAAGTTAATCTGAACTGACCAGGCGCAGGTAGAGCCGGCACCAACCTGCTGAAGAGAGTGATGCGTTTATCATTACCCATCGTTGAAAGACATCTCTTATACAGCCGATATACGACAAGCCAGATTGCCTTTTCAGGAGCCGGACCATTCCTCATAGACACCGTTACCCGATAGCACAGCACTGTGTTCGCTCTAAAAGGCCACCCTTTCAGGTCTTCCGTGTGGTCTGCCGCCACCAAAACAAGCAAGCCATATAATAAATTGTCCATGGCTGCCTTCTAATTGATCAATAAGGCCGGATTAGAGGACTGGGCGGCGGTGCGGCAACGATTAATTTGGCCTCGACACGCGCCTCGGTCCGATATCATCTGGCGCCGGCGGCCGGCACGAACGCCTTCCCCGGGAGTAGTCGGCTCCAGGTGACTCGGCACTCCCCCACCGTCCCTGGCACGAGCCTGAGCGGAGCGCTGCAGGACAGCAGCGGCGCCTGACTCGCGGCATGCGCCGCACATCGCGCGCCGCGAGCCTCAGACGGCGTGCGCCGGCGATCGCAGAGGAGAGGCGTCTCACCGGCGAGTGGAACACTGGCGGAGGCGGCCGTGCGCCGCTGTGGCTCCCGTCTTGCATGGCGCCTCGGAGCGTACCCGCGCTGCCCACTGACGGCGGCAGCTGGACTGCCTCACCCTGCGGTGGACGCGCAGCTGCGACCGGCGCCCAGTGGCAGAGTGGGCGTGTCCGCCGAGAGGCGTGTCACCACGTCTCGCGGGCACGGGCCGGCAGAGCGGCGACGGCGCGGCCGCCGGCGCCGCCCTCAGAGGCCGGATTAGCATAAGTAATAGTGTCCCGGCTGCGAGTCAAGTCGGGCCAGAGGTTAATTTCTACTCCGCTATGCAGACAAGGTCGACGCCGGGTGCATAGAGCAGCGGGCTGCATGCATAAACAAAGGCGGCGTTGTTTTCGGCGTCGGGAGCCGGGCAGGTGGCAACAGTGGGACGGGGCGGGCTGGGCGCGACGCGCGCGCTCGGGCGGGGCCGTCCGCCGGCTCCCACGGCGCGGCGGCCCTTAAGTGCGGGGACGCGCCTCTCGCGAACACACTTCCGCGTTGTCGACACACGTCGCCGCCGCCGCCGCCGCCGATGTCGGAGCCGTCCGGTCGAATTTGAGCAGCGCCCCTCAGCGCGCCGCCGCCGCGTCAGACTTTCCAAACTGGCCGCCTGCATCTGCAGCCGGCCGTCGGCCGCCGCGGCCTTTTTAACGAGAGAGGCTCGGACAGGCCGGCAGACGGGCCGGCAGGGGGCGGCCGAGTCTGATGAGAGGTGATCGGCGCGCTCGCCCGGCCGCTCGCCCGAGCGGGCCCGGCGGCGCAGCGGCGCCGACCTCGCCCGGAGCGGCCGGCGCTTGCGCGCAGAGGTCAGCCGAGGAGTACAGAGGTCGGCCGGGGCGCGGGTAAGGTGGTCACGGGTCACCGCCGGGGTCACGGGTCACAGGCGTCACAACCGTCATGGTCGCGTGCCGTCGCGATGCCGCCCGCGCACACGGTGGCAATCGTCTCGACGCGAACCGAGCCACGGCAACACAGCAACCGCAACGCCGGCAGCGCCGTCCGTCCGTGCGAAGCGCGGCCACGCTCGTCTCTCCACGACCGACGACACACCACATCGGGCGGCTGCACACAGAGCGGACGCGCCACATGCCGACCTCGCCGCCGGCGTCGCCTGCACCGGCTGTGCTCGGCCTGTACAGCGCCTGCGGCACACAGCGGCCAGCCAATCCGACTGTCTGTGTTGGACACCCAAGAACTCGTCAAATGCGCGCTGCACAGACCGAGTGGGTACGATCACTGAGCGTGCCGTCAGTTACTCAGCAATTACCAAAGATCATGTAGCTGATCGGACAATGAGTCATATGCAAGGGGCAGTGATTAGAAGGCACTGTAGGTCAGGGGGCATAGCCAGTGTCATGTTGAGCAATTAAAGAAGATTAGCGTGGCGTGACTGGAATGTTTATGGAATAATTGCGCCCGCCCGCTACCCCGCTTAAGCTAATGGATATTCGCTGATAAATTATTGCCGAATAACCATAAAAAGAACTTGTTTCTCTCGATGTGAGCACGACCAGACTTCCAGTGAGCGGCGCCGTAAACGATTGCAATGCACGCGGGACGAAGCTTCACCAGCTACCGACGGCGGTGCGGGTGGAGAGTTCGGCGCTCGGCACGGCCGCGGCGCTGGGTTCGGCCACACTCGGCACGGCGCGCCTCATCCCCACAACCGGACCGCTAATCCCCGGCAGGCCGGGCGACATCAGTCACTCCCCACTGCCCACTCGGCTGCGTGAAAACCGGCGGAATGTCGCGGCCGCCGCGCTCAGACCGCGCCGCTCTTTGTCCACGCCGAACGGGTCGCGCCGCGGCTCTCGAGAAACGCGTCCGGCGCTTCGTCGCTTCTGTCCGGCCAGTCGTGGGCTGCGCCAGAGTTGGTTGGTTATTTGGGCTTTCGGGCGCATCGACTGCGTTGGTCATACAGCGCCCAAAGACCGTGGTGCGCCAGAGTGTAAGACCGTGGTGGAACCGCCACTCGGCCGAGGGTCAGCCCGCTCGACCCCGGCCAGCGCGTGACCCGTCCGGCGAAGAGGTCGGTCCGGCAGCCCGCGGGTCGCCGACAAATGGCTTCGTCGGCCGACCCCGGCAATTACTACCCGCCACCCTTTGCGGCGTCGATCGATTCTAATCGGGATGAGTTTTGAGTCGGCGGTCGGCACGTGCGATGTGATCAAGCCGTTGCAGACTCGATCGCGCGAGATTGGCCTATTGCGCCTGCATGCGTAATGCATGCCGAGCCGGTTGGTTCCGCTCGACTGCCGCCAAGAGCTGCCGTTCGCCGCAGAGGGCTGCCGTTCGCCGCAGAGAGATGCCGTTCGCCGCAGAGAGACGCCGTTCGCCGCACAGAGATGCCGTTCGCCGCACAGAGATGCCGTTCGCCGCACAGAGATGCCGTTCGCCGCACAGAGATGCCGTTCGCCGCACAGAGATGCCGTTCGCCGCACAGAGATGCCGTTCGTCATAGAGGGCTGCCGTTCGCTACAGAGGGCTGCCGTTCGCTACAGAGGGCTGCCGTTCGCCACCGGTCAAAGGTAGCGCCGTCTCTCGTCGCTCGGCACGAAGCACGAGAGCAAAGAGCAGTCGGGAGAGCACGACAGAAAGCGGCGCGACACATTGGCGACGTCTAGATTTTTGTTGGCGTGCCTGGCAATATCGGCCGCCGAGTCGACAAACACAGCGCGGACCGCCGGTCGCAATCGCCGCTGCCGCAGAGATCTGACGGCGAGCCGCCGAGCAAAGCCACTTGTTGCCGGCCAGATTAGCGTCCAGCAGCGGAAAACGGACAGCGGCAGTGGCAAACGGACAGCGGCAGCGGCAAACGGACAGCGGCAGTGGCAAACGGACAGCGGCAGCGGCAAACGGACAGCGGCAGTGGCAAACGGACAGCGGCAGTGGCAAACGGACAGCGACAGCCAGTGTGCGCCGACCGCGACCAAGAATGCCCTCAATGCCGCCGACGCTGCCGCTGCCGTCGATGTTGCTCGTGGAACACGAGACTTAGCACGGCGACCGGCCTGCGACGGTGAAAGCCGTCGCGGACGCGGCCGACAGTGCCACGGACGCGCCGGCAGAACGCCGCTCGGCTGCGTGTCCGGGCCGGCGGCCGGCACACGGACACGAATCACCTGGCCAGTCGGCCGGCGCGCACAATGGTGGCGTTTTATGACGGGCGCCGGGCGCGGTGCGGCACTGCCCGCGCGCCCCTGCCTAATCCGTCGGCAGCTCGTTAACCAACCGTTAACATTCCTACGGGGGACAAATGCGATGCGCCCATAATGGACGCTACGGACGCCCTTGTCGCTAATCGGCGCCCGCCTCGTAAAACGCGCGCGCGCGCGCACGTGCGGCGGGCGGCCGCGGGCGGCCCTGGCGTGACCCGGCCCGGCCGCCGGGTCACGCCCGCGGCCGGGCGCCGGTCGGCGCGCAGCACGGCCCGCCGCACGATGTTGGTCTTCAAAGCGGGCGGGAGGGTCCGGCCGGCCCGCTAGCCGGCTGGCCGCGCCGCAAAGGGTTAACAGGGGCTGGCACCTGGGCGCGGGCCGAGCGGGGTGGAAGAGTGGAGTGGACGGGCGCGTGACTGAGCGGCGCCGCCGCGGCCGCCGCCGCGCCGACAGCCTGTGCCGCTGTCACACGGGCGAGGTGTGCGCCTGTGTGACGGCGAGTTGCCCGCCTGGAAATATTGCCCCGGCGACGACGGAATCGGACCCAGCGACCGCCATCGGTTCGGCCGACGGGTGGCACCGCGCGCGCGGCAAGAGCGCCGGCGACAAAAGCATCGCGCGCGCGCCACAAGAGCACCGCTCGAGTGCGCTCGCAACTCGCGCCAGAATGTTCGCATGTGCCGTCCCGCTTGGTGAAGCGCACCGCCGCCAAGTGGCGAGCGGCGTCGGCGCTTTCGGCCGATACTACAGACACCGGGTCGTGACGAAGCAGCGCCGGATGGCGTGCCTTCGCGGTGCTCACCTGTTCTCAACACCGTTATCGGCTTCTGATTGTAAAACAGAGTGCAAGGACGCACAAGGGCACTCGCCTCGGCCGCCAGCAACGTCAATCGCTTGCCCCCAATAGCTCTATTATACTAATTTATGATAGTGATTTATTTGATTGGCTTGAGTGGTTTTACGGCCGTTTTAGTGGCGAGTGCCTGTTTGGAGAGAAATCGCAGCGCATCTCGACCGCAATTGAACGGATTTACTGCCGGGCCACAGCAAATTATGGCCATTGCGCATGCTTACTCCCGGTCGGCACAGCACACAAACAAACATACACAGCACACGGCGCACAGCGTACAGTGCACAGCGCATAGGCAAGTTGAGTGCACAGCTCACAGGGAAGTTGACAGTGCACAGCGCACGGGAGGAGAAGAAGATGGTGACCTACTTAGATATGTACATGGAGCGTCGTCACGCTACACCTCATGAGGGCGTGAGGTGTCCGGTGCTGGATCCACTGAGCACTGTCGGCTGTCCGCAGCTGCACATAGTACCGCAGAGTGCACCGTCACCGCGTCCGTCCGCCTCGCGCGCAACACTGTCGGCCGGCCCGCGCGCGCGCCCAGAGAGCAGATAGCCACCTCGCACGCCAGAGGCTCGAGCGCAAACTAGCGGCCGCCGCCAAAGTCACAAGTCTAAATGATCCCGGCGGTCACGTGGTGCGGCGGCGGCCAATCGGCGCGCGCCCGCGTCGGCGCGCTGGGGGTTTTTAGGGGACGGCGGCGGCCGGCCGGGCGCCGGCTCCGTGGCGGCTCAGCGGCGGCGGCAGGGCGACCCGGGTCAGGTCAGGTCGCCTGTGGACGGGCCGTCGGCCGACGATTCCTCCGCCGCCGGACGACCGGCCGCTGAGCAACACGCGCCGCAAACGCCGCCGCCGAAAGACGGGGTGAAGGAGAGGCGGACAGAAGATGGCGACCGCCGTGCCGCCGGTCGCCGCTGACACTCTCACGCGCAGCGTACGGCACTGGTCACTTGCGTAGCGGGTTACCGGCGGGAAGGCGGCAGTACTTGCGCACGAGGTAAATGTTGGTATCATCGACGGCGGCGATGTTCCGTACACCAGCGATTTGTACCGGTACAAGGCCGTGATTAACTGCCACCCCACCATATTCCGAGAGGAACTGCGTTTGCCCCTCCTTTCTGGCCGACATTTTCCCTCCATTCTTCTGTTGTAATCTATTTTTATCACATAGTTTTCAAATGGGCCGCAATGGCCGACAAAATCTAGCCCACTAACCAGCGATCTCAGTTCAACCAATCTACAATCTGTAATGTTTCAAAATGGCTGCCAATAGCTTGCAGCCGATACTCCCGACAAGTTTCTAGCAATAAGCCAGTGATGAGTTCAAAATAATGCAATGTTTTTATGCTTTCGGCCCACGAGCAGTAGGCCAATGAATCTACTTCACGAAAGATTAGGCGGGTGGAAAGGTAACGCGATTTCGGTTTGGGGAAAATAATAATCTATCGCGTAGCATGGAACAATACAGAGCCGAAGGAAATGTTCAATGTTCAATTCAGAGTGGGATGATGCACTCTCTGGACGTTCGTGTGGGTGACAACAGATGGTCCAAACAGCGTCATGTCTGGATTAATCACTTCAAGACCCGTACAAGGACGCTAAGAAATTCTTTTTCCAGAGCGATTAGACTATAACAAAAATTGGTTTCAAGCTTCTTTTTGGTGGGGATTAAAACAGTCTTCCGTTGGCTTCTGACCCTTGGATATGGATTGGGGCTTACTTTAGCGTCGTCTCTTGAGTAGAACGCTTGTGAATTTCATAGAATTTGTAACTTGATGAGAGAGAAAAATCCTTAGACATCCCTCACTTATGGAATGTAATCTCATCATTCCCTGCTGCATAGCAGTGCAGGAATGATGTGATGAACTACTGAGCTGCTATGCTCACCACCCCATCTCTTCTTCTGCAGAAAAGTGCGCGGATAAGTTTGATGGTAGCCTTGTAAGCACGAAAGTATCCTCCATTGCTGTCTTATATACATGAAAGGATTCCCCATGGCTATGGCAATGTTTCGTATGCTTCTTAGAAGCCACCAAAACTTGCTGATGAACTGTTAAGGAATCTATATTTCGAATGGCTTCATTCGATATCAAAGCCAACTCAATATTTATGTTGGTGTACTTGTAGCCAATTGTGGTCTCCCTAATCTCGCTCTCTGTAATACACTTTTTAAATCCTCAATAAGTGCCAGAAGTTTTTTGCATTAGGTGCTAAAAGTTCCTTGAACTTTTTCAATATGACATCGGCCCAGTATTAATATGCTTTCGGCATAATGTTAACAGACATGCATGAAAACTCGCAGTATACTGTGCCCAGTCCACCTATTTACAGCGCACAGCAGGCGTCCCTACACAACACCCTTCGCACAATGCCGACAGATAAATAACAGTAGGATACTCACCGAAGTGCCAAACGGCTGCCAATTCAACAGCACAGCATGCCAATTAAGTCCTCAACTGGTTTGTGAATAGTAGCTGCTGACACAACACTTTGTTTCCTTGAATGCAGCTGGCAATCCCCACATGTCTCTAGCACTTCGAGTGATTTGCACATTGAACCTTCCTCTCCCACATTTGGACGAGCGATGGAATTGGATGCCGGTCATGAAAGCATGAAAACCACCCACGCACCCTGCTTGGAGAAGCCCAGTGCGTCTCTGGAAGTTCCAGCTCTGCCCCAGCCCGAATCAGCGATAGCTCATCGGAGCTGGGGGGCGGCAGCCGTAGCCGTAAGTGGGCGGAATAAGGGGCGCGGAGGCGGGGGCGGTGGCGGGGGCGTGGGCGGGGGCGGTGGCGGGGGCGTGGGCGGGGGCGGGGGCGGGGGCGGGGGCGGGGGCGGGGGCGGGGGCCGAGCCGACCGGTCGGTGGACACGCGCCGCGCCATTGTCTGCCGCGCGGTGACGAGCGACGCGGCGGCGGCGGCGCGCGGCAGATCCGCCCCGCCGGCACGGAGCTGCGCACGGCCGGGCCGCCGGATTTCACGGTCGCGTTACCCGGCACGGCCGCGGCCGGCTCAACTCGCGCGGCTGGAATGCCACGCCCGGCTGCCGGCTGCCGGGGCTGGCGTGCCGGCGGCGGCGGCGCACCGCCCGGAGGCCGCGCCGCGGCAGAGGTAGCCGGCCACTCCGGCTACCGGTCCGACGTAGCCGGGCGTTGTGGCGGAGTGGTCAGAGACGGTGTTGTAGACGGAGCTGGTTACTGGTCTGACGTAGCCGGGGTTGTGACCAAGTGGTCAGAGACAGCGCTGTATACGGAGCATGCTTCTGGGTTGAAGTAGCCGGTTTTGTGGCGAAATTGTCCGAGACGGCGGTTCAAACAGAGCAGGCTTCTGGGTTGAAGTAGCCAGGTGTAGTGGCGGAGTGGTCAGAGACAGTGCTGTAGACGTAACAGGCTTCCGTGCTGGAGTGTCCAGTCGCTAGGTGCGGTATTCATCGGTAACGCTGCGGCGGTAGCCGGTCCCGGATCACACAGATAGCCCAGCGACAGGCTCATGTGGCCATAGTTGCAGCCGGACTGCGTCTCATTAAGCCGGCAGTCGAGGCGCACATGAGTGCAACTCGTCTCTGAGCTTCCGCAGACGTAGAGCTGCGGATTGCGCTGATGCAGAGGTAGCCGGAGCTGTAGCTGCACCGAAAGTAGCCGGTGATTGGACGGCAGCTGAGGACCCAGCTGCAGCACAGGCAGCCGACGACCGAACAGCAACAGAGCTAGCCGAACACTTGACTGCGCAGAAGCAGCCCGTGATTGTGTTGCACTGTGCCAGAGACATCCCGAGACTGTGCTGCACTTCACCAGAGGTAGCCGGAAAACGTGCTGCACTGTATCAGATGTAGACGGAAACTGTACTTCACCGCAAGTAGCCAAAGACACTGCTCCACTACACCATAGGTACACAAAGACTGCGCTGCACTGCACCATAGGTATACAGAGACTGTGCTGCACTACACCAGAGGTATCCAGAGACTGTGCTGCACTACACCATGGGTATACAGAGACTGTGCTGCAATACACCATGGGTATACAGAGACTGTGCTGCACCGCACCAGAGGTATACAGAGACTGTGCTGCACTACACCAGAGGTAGCCGGAGACTGTGTTGCACTGCACCAGAGGTATACAGAGACTGTGCTGCACTGCACCAGAGGTACACAGAGACTGTGTTGCACTGCACCAGAGGTATACAGAGACCGTGCTGCACTGCACCAGAGGTATACAGAGACTGCTGCTCTGCACCAGAGGTATACAGAGACTGTGCTGCACTGCACCAGAGGTACACAGAGACTGTGTTGCACTGCACCAGAGGTATACAGAGACCGTGTTGCACTGCACCAGAGGTATACAGAGACTGTGTTGCACTGCACCAGAGGTATTCAGAGACTGTGCTGCACTGCACCAGAGGTATACAGACTGCTGCACTACACCAGAAGTATACAGAGACTGTGCTGCACTACACCAGAGGTACACAGAGACTGTGTTGCACTGCACCAGAGGTATACAGAGACCGTGCTGCACTGCACCAGAGGTATACAGAGACCGTGCTGCTCTGCACATCAGAGGTGGCCGGAGCCTGCGCTGCAGAGAAGATGGCCGAAGACTGGCACGGGAACG